>JBAMYA010000015.1:15700027-15745269 GCA_037176975.1 Arrhamphus sclerolepis
GCTTCCTAAGAAGCATTTCAAGGTCCTGGAGGGGCCTAGCCAGTCTCCAGATCTCAACCCCATAGAACATCTTTGGAAGGAGTTGAAAGTCTGTGTTGCCCAGCAACAGCCCCAAAATATCACTGCTCTAGAGGAGAGCTGCATAGAGGAATGGGCCAAGATATCAGCAACAGTGGTGAAGACCTGAACTTTTGCTATTGACCAAATACTTATTTTCACCATGATTTGCAAATAAATTATTTAAAAATCAGAAAATGTGATTTTCTCATTTTGTCCTTCATAGTTGAGGTATACCTATGATGGCCTCTCTCATCTTTCTAAGGGGGAAAACTGGCACAATTGGTGGCTGAATAAACACTTTTTTGCCCCCATTGTAGCTGTTTGAGAAAGTAAAGACTAACTGTCCCTTTAACGGTAACCATAGTGATGATATGGCCCAAGATTAAATGGAGTTTGACGCCCCTGCTTTAGAATGTTTTCCTGTAAATTAGGAAGAGGTTCACGTTCTCAGGTTGCAGTCATTTTGGTTGATTTTTTTTATTTCTTCTCTACCCCATAGTTTGCCTTCTCAAGTCAACATGTTCTTGTTAAAACGTTTGCAGGGATCCACGCCGGTGCTGTTTGTGTGGAACGACATGAATGAGCCGTCGGTTTTCGACGGTCCAGAGCAGACGATGCCGAAGGATGCAGTGCACTGTGGGGGCTGGGAGCACCGGGATTTACACAACCTGTACGGCTTTTATCAGGTTGGTTTCAAGTCAAAGCACCAGTATACCACAGCTACAGTACGACAGCAGAGTTGTAATTCAAAGCAGGTTTTATGAATTAAAGTCAGTTGTTTCCTCAGAATGTGACATAGAAAGTGCTTCAGTATTGAGAAGGACTCAGCTAACTTTTGTTTTCCCGCAGCACATGGCCACAGCGGAGGGGCTGATAACCCGCTCAGGTGGCTTAGAGAGGCCATTTGTACTTTCCCGCTCTTTCTTTGCTGGGTCACAGAGACTCGGTAAACTATTTCAGTTGAAATAAGCTTAAAATTATCTCAAAATTTCATGCACCGCTCCTTTATTGTTCTTTCTGTTTTTTTATCAACTTCATCTGGGATGCAGGAGCAGTGTGGACGGGTGATAACGTAGCAAGTTGGGGTTATCTGAAGATCTCGATTCCGATGGTTTTGTCTCTAAGCTTGGCAGGCATAGTGTTTTGTGGAGGTAAGCCTGTTGGTTTAGATATTATACTTTTGGACTACTGTGAAAAAGAAGCTTCTTCTGCAGCTGAGCATAGTAATGGAGTTATCCAGACTTTCGTTTCACTCATGAACGCTTTTCATTCTTTGTTTGTGTGTTTCAGCTGATGTCGGGGGGTTCGTCAAAGATCCGGAGCCGCAGCTGCTAGTGCGCTGGTACCAGGCAGCTGCCCTGCAGCCGTTCTTCCGGGGCCATGCTGCCAAGGAGACGAAGCGACGGGAGCCCTGGCTTTTTGGGGAAGATGTGACCGCAGCGATCCGCTCTGTGATTCAGCAAAGGTTTGCTGCCTCAGTTTGTGATTGGTCCTTGTTTAAATGACGGTCACCAATCAGAGAAGAAGATGGAAACATCTGCATGACACAGCAGTCCTTTACACCCAGAACACACGCTGGGACCAGGTCTCCAGTCTGGCTGAGTCTCCCTCTGTCGAGTCCAGACAGGCGAGTTGACATAGGCAAGTCCCAAGTCAAGTCACAAGTTGACACAGGCAAGTCTCAGGTCAAGTCGTAAATCAAGACAGGCAAATCACGAGTCGAGACAGTCAAGTACCGAGTCAAGTCACAAGTTGAGACAGGCAAGTCACAAGTCAAGACAGGAAAATCACGAGTCAAGACAGGCGAGTCCTGAGTCAAGTCACGAGTTAAGACAGGCAAGTCCTGTGTCCAGTCACAAGTTGAGACAGGCAAGTACTGAGTCAAGTCACGAGTTGACATAGGCAAGTCCCAAGTCAAGTCACGAGTTGACACAGGCAAGTCTCAGGTCAAGTCATAAATCAAGACAGGCAAATCACGAGTCAAGACAGGTGAGTCCTGAGTCAAGTCACGAGTTAAGAGACACAAGTCAAGACAGGCAAATCACGAGTCAAAGCAGGCAGGTCCTTAGTCAAGTCACAAGTCGAGACAGTTAAGTCCTAAGTCAAGTCACAAGTTGAGACAGGCAAGTACCGAGTCAAGTCACGAGTTGACACAGGCAAGTCTCAGGTCAAATCACAAGTCAAGACAGGCAAATCACGAGTCAAAACAGGCAAGTCCCGAGTCAAGCCGCAAGTTGAGACAGGCAACTCCCAAGTCAAGTCACAAGTCACCCACGGTAAGTCCTTAGTCAAATATTGACTTGAGACAGGGATGTCCAGGTCAGAATTTCAAGTCCCTCCAAGTCCTTTTAACCGTGCTGCAATCACATCTTAAATGTTATTGGTAGATAATAAAGCGCAGGAGCTTCACCTCCTCTTCTTTGTGCCTTTCCAAATGCCAAACAAACTTTGAAGTTGTTTCAATTCTCTGCCTGTGATCATTGACCTGCATTAGATTTATGTTAACTACTTTGTACTTTTTGTACCCAGACAAATTTAATTTTGGGAACATTCAAGCACTGTTTCTGTTTGAAAGATTGAAATCTCATTCTGATATTTTGATGTACACAGTACAGAGAGAGCCGAGATGTGATGAGTGAAATAAACGGATCCATGCACACTTTTTAAATAACTTTCTTTAATTTTATGATCTTGGGTAAAATATCAAGTGTTTTCAAGTCAACAGACTCAAGTGAAGTCACAAGTCACTGGTGTAAAAGTCCAAGTCATGTCTAAAGTCATTAAATTAATGACTTAAGTGTGACTCGAGTCCACCCATCTGTCATATAAACACACATTGTAAGGAATTGTTTCATGTTCATTATTTTCTTCTTTGGTGACATATAACTATGCTTTTGAGTGCAATATCTGATGAAATACCGGGGAAAACAGCTCTTTCTGTTGACAGGTACTGTCTGCTGCCGTACTGGTACACGCTGTTCCACCACGCTCACACCTCTGGCCTGCCTCCGCTCAGGTTAGTGTTGCATCTGTGAACGTTTCCTGCTTCAGTTACATCTGTGGAGATTAGACTCTCCTCTTAACACTAGAGGTCAGTATGCATCACACATTCGTGTTAGAAACTGGAGACCGTTGAGTGTGTAAGCTGCACAACAAGAAACACTCATTTTTATCATCCAGGCCTTTGTGGGTGGAGTTCCCACGAGAAGAGAGCACCTTCTCGGTGGACAACCAGTACATGATTGGTAATGAACTCTTCATTTTTGCACTAGTGTGCAGTACACTCTGGAATTGCTGCCCTTTTAGTTTTTCTGAGGGTAAATTTTATTCCATGCAGGGGCAGCATTTCTAGCCTGTCCTGTAACAGAACCAGATGTTCAAGAAGTCAAGGTCTTACTTCCTGGATCCACTGAGGTAGATGAACAAACCAGGGAACATGCTTTTTTTATCATAACACTTATTAATGTTAATTTCTAAGTTTCCTTTTGTTTCAGATTTGGTATGACATTCATTCTGCAAAGGCGTACAAAGGAGGCAGGACTCTGAGTCTTCCGGTCACCCTGGACACTGTCAGTAGTTTCTATATGTAAGATCGTACAGTAAACGGCCTTGAAACCCCGGCTCTACTTCAGTTTGCGCTTGTGTCTGCTCTCGCCAGGTTCCAGTGTTCCAGCGTGGCGGCTCAGTGGTGTGTAGGTCAGCAGGAAGTGGTAGATGTGCAGCTGAATTTCAACAGCTGCCTCTTTCTGTCACTGTGGCCTTAGACTCTCAGGTAATAAATCTAGTGAGTCTCTCCACGTCCTCTTTTTCAGTGAGGTGTGCCTCTTTTGAAAATTGTTTCACAGCTTTGTGATGTGATCTCCACGGTACATCGAACTGCTGTATGTTTTGAAGTTTAAGTTGTGCGGAGAAAGTTCGGAGGCCGCGTGAGTCTGTTTGGGCTGGGTTTGTGATGTCACAGATTGGTATGGAAGTGTATTTTCTGTGTGTATAATGTTATAAGAAGAAAGCTGTGACATCACAGTCATAACTTGCAATTTATTGATTGACTTTTAGTGAACATACAGAAAAAATACTTCTACATCACAAGTCACATTCACAAACATATTCATGAATAAAAACTCTTCGTCTATAGAGATCTATACTTAAATTTAATGAGTCTACACAGCTTTTTCTGTCACACACACAATAACATTACGTGAAGTTCCCAATGACACTTCAACATGTGGACCACAGGGCCAGGAATCTAACCAACAACCTTTCAACTGGCAGCTGATTCCTTCCTCCTGCACCACAGCAGCCTACACACTCAAATCTATGCTGTCAATCACAGAAAAGGACTATTATTAAATAATATCAGCCTGAGTAAATCAGTTGTCCTGTTAATTAGCATGGATTTAACTCTGCGATTTGTATCAGATAATAATATTTGATTTACCATCCATCCGTCCATCCATCCATCCATCCATCCATCATCTGTACCTGCTTCATCCTCTTCAGGATCATAGAAGTCTGTTCCAGCTCACAGCCAGAAGTTTCTCAGTTTGAACCCTGGCTGGGACCTTTCTGTGTGGGGTTTACATGTTCAACTGTTCAATTAAACTTTATTTAAATAGTGTCTACTACACCACAAGAAAAAAAAAACCTCCCTCTTAGAAGAAACCTTGACCAGGGCTCAGCTGAAATGGTCAATAAACAGTTAAATTCCACAGTTTGAAATCATTCTTGATGCTCCATTATACTCAAGTAAATGTACTCTTTGATTCAATTTTTGATACGTAATGACCACTTTGACAGCAGGTTAATATGTCATGTTGCTGATTGAGGTGTTTATCGAGTTCAGCGCTGTGTTGTATCCAAACACGTGCTGGCATTGTTCCAGCTTTTCCAGCTTTGGCAGCAGCACGTTGGTGCTAGATTGGTGACGTTCATATCATGCTTAGTGAAGCCTGTTCTTCATGCAGGGCCGTGCCGAGGGTGAGCTATACCTGGATGACGGCCACTCGTTCAGATACCGCGACAGAAAGGCCTTCTGCTTGCACAGGTTCAGCATGCTGTCCGGCCGTCTGCTCTGCTGGTGAGTCACACTCGTACCTCCTTAAGAAAGCTGCAGCTTTACACCGCAAGTGAGGAGGGGGGACAGAAGGCCTGTTGTTCAGTCAACGTTGAAGAAGTCGCAGTGGTTTGATATCTGCTGATTCTCTCAGTTCTGCCAGCGAAGAAGGAAGCTTCGACTCTGAGACCGTCATCCAGTCTATTTCTGTCCTGGGGGTGAAGAACAAACCGTCCACTGTGACTGTGCATGTGTCAGGTGAGGAGCTCACGTGCACTAACATCCCTCCAGGTACAATGAGCCCAAAAAAAAAAAAAAAAAAAAGACAGATGGAGTCCAGTTTGATGGAAAATCCTTGAGTATTTTTAGTTCTACATCAGCGTGAGATTCTTCTGCAGTTAAGAAAAGCATCCGAACAGACGTCAAATTAGAAGCATCTCTCTGGACATGTACACGGTTTAGGATTAAAATAAGACCATCACTGATGCATCAAAGAGTAGACTGTATTCCCAGTCTTTTTAAGTAATATAAAGAAATATTTATCTAGTAAACTTAGTCTGAGAGTATAGTACACCACTCTGACTTTAAAGAGAAACCCGTCCCAAGTTAAATAGCCACTTATCAAGTTACATGACAAACCTGTTAACCCAGAGGTGTCAAACTATTTCATCATGGAGCCAAATCATCACCATGGTTACCATTAAAGGGCTGGTTATTCTTTACTTTCAGAATCAGCTATGTTGTCATAAAATTGAGGCTTTTATATTCAAATCACAAATGTTTCTTGTATAATTGCAAATTTGATAGTAAAAAAAAAAAAAAAAAAACTGTCTTCCTTTTTTAAAAAAAAAGTTAATTTGTTGTAAAATTGTCAATTTTGCAGTATCATGATTTTTTTTCATAAAAAAAAAAAATTGTCATAATATCTCATATTTAGCAAGAATTGCAACCTTTATAAAAAATTCACACTTTTCTAATAAAATCACAGTTTCTTTTTCTTGACTTTTTTTGGAAGAAAGCTAATTTTGTTGCAAAATTGCAAATTCGAAAGATCGAGACTTTTTATTGTGCAAACACAAATGTCAAGAAATTGTAAATATTTAATTTTAAATTACAATTTTTTGTTGTTGGAAAATATAAACCTGGCATACAGTTAAAACAGTTGTAAAATTACTAATTTTGTATATCTTTAACTTTTTTACCTAAAATCATAAATCTTTGAAGTAAACCTGACAAAAACTACCGGTTTTGACAAAAATGTGCAACTTTTTGCTCTAAAATCTTTTTTCAAGTGTTTGCTAAATCCTGTCTTTCTGACATCAACCAGCTGCTCTCCACCTCAGTTATTCCACTTTTTGATGTCAGAACTGAATCAAATGCACAGTCGCATTGAAATTTCCTCAGAAATGATCCATTTATAAGTTTTGGTTGTCTCTGCACGCTCTGGCAGGCCGCATTAAATGAAGTTGGGGGTCGGATTTGGCCCACGGGCCTTGAGTTTGACACGTGAATTTTTAAATTCAGTTATCCAATGTCTAAACCTTTAGGTGAAATCCCTCATCTCTGCATGAACTGTAGAAACACAAACTCTGAATGCATCGTTAAATTAAATCCCTGATGCCTGTTCATTAATGCTTTACTATAACTAAACCAGAGAAGAGCTGCGTGCAGGACAGCAGGCTTTAAAAAGAGCAGCTTTTTTTATATATATTTATTTTTCAGTCAGCAGTCAGTCAGTTAAAACTTAAAAAGCAGAAATATCCTCTGATCATTTGCTGTTTTTTTCCCTATGTATATGAACAAAGTATATACCAACCAAGAAGAGTTTGGGAGAGAAAGGAAAGAAAAAAAAAACCTTGTCCATACCAACATGTACATGTGTATTATTTAGGAAAAGGGGGAGAGTAAAACAAAAAAGGACACAAAAAAACAAAACAAAGCAGCACAAATAGGCTGCTTAATACAACACCTCTACAAAAACTGGCCACAGAGACTTTACATATCTGACCCATTTTCTCCATAAGCTAATAAAAATATTTTCTTAAGAAGGGTGGAAAAGGTAATTGCTCCTATTATATATATCTCATTTTCAATATCTATCCAGTCTGAATTTGTAGAGGACCCTGGAAGCAGTCAACGTCTAGTAAGTGCTTTTTTGCAGTCCAAGGTGAAAATTGCAAATAAATAAATATCAGCCTGTCTGGGCAGGAAATCACAAGTCCCCCCCCCCAAAAAAAGACAAGAATTGCAAAAGCAAATTATTACTAAACATAAGAGACATTACCTCACGGAGCTCTTCCCAAAAAGGGTTTATTGTTGGAACCGAAAACATGCCAGAGGTCCGCCCCCTGAACACCACACAAAACAGAGCAGAACATAAGGAACAGGGTCAACTTCAGTTCTTGGTCCTCATCATAATCACGCTGTTTTTAGGATTAAAAGTTACTATTTTTTTAAGAGTTGCTGTAAACCAGCACTGAAACGCTAGCAACACTTCCACATATATCAAATAATATCTTATTAGTATTCCCTTGCCTCTGCACTGAGTGTGACCACATCAGTTTTCAGTCTTTGTTATATTGTTATGCGACAGTTTGCGTTGCCATGGTAACATAAGGGAAGTACTAATGGCCAATTTCTGCTGTTCTGTTGTTGTTTCCTCTTTTCGTTTTAAACCTTGTCGAAGTCCGAGGTCTTCGGACGTTAATGGTTCCTTGCGCTTCAGGACTCGAGGAGACAGGTCCGAGTCTCTCTCCTTACGTTCACTGGACTGTCGATGCTTTCTAGAAGCATCTCAAGACATTTTTATTCCTTCAAGCGTTTTAGCTGGACACAAGGTTGCCATGGAAGTTTTTTTTAATTATATGATGATTTCTTGTTTGAGGCATTTTATGCTTAACATTTTTTGTCATTTTTAATTGTTTTATTGTATTTTATTATATTTTATTGAATCTATTATATTGTGAAGCACGATTGATGGATGGATGGATGGATGGATGGATGGATGGATGGATGGATGGAGACTGTGATCTGTCACATTGTTCTTACTGTTTAAGAAACAAGCAATAAAATAGAAAGCTTAATCTATCGGCCTAACCCTAACCCTAACCCTTACTTACTTATATTACTAAATTAAATAATTTACTAAGTTTAAGAGATGCCTTTATTATCAGTGTACAAGTACAGAGACCCCTTTTGTTGGAGCAGGCCAGAAATGTAAAAAATAAAGTAAAATAAGACACCCAAAGTATTATTATAATTATTATTATTATTATTTTAAATTGATTGTGAAGGCAGAATAATTGACTCGCTGTTCTCTTAAGACAGGAACATGAATGAGAGAAAAAAGATATCTTTAAGCCTTTCTAAAGTACCTCACTTGTTTTCACACAACTAAATAAAGGCAATTCTAATGATACAAAATAATCATCTCTAATTATTGCAGTCACATGACTGATATCATGGAAATCCACCGTATGTCCACCGTATCTTCTTTCTGTCCACAGGTGCTGAAGACGTCTTGGCCTCATTTCAGTACACGGAGACGCGTTTCATGCTGACGGTGGACGGTCTGAACCTGAAGGTGGCGACGGACTGGGAGATACACATAGGTTAGCTGGATCTGTCATTAAGAAGGTACATTCAGAAAAACAGTCACTGGTTTGTTCAGATAATTCAAAAGAACACAGTTTGGTTGACTAAACTTGAATCAAAACGAAATCTAGAATTTCTTGAGGGTTTTGGTGCTAAAGGATTTTTAATCACTTGAAGTGTGCAGCTTATTTTATTTTGATGATGATGTCATTATTTTACCTGTCACAACCTTTGAATAACAGTGTTGAGGTTGTTGAATCCCTCCAGAGATGTGTTTTTTTTATCACTAAAGGAATCTATTGTGTTGAATGAGGGTACTCATAAGTGATGAATGCAACATTTTGCATAAATAAATGGCTTTTTAAATTGTTCCATAACAGCGTTTTGTGTTCACGCGTGTGCGTGGCCTGACCCCTTCTTCACCCAGGTATTTGCTTACATAAGAGCAACACAAAAACAGTGCAACAACAAATACCTGAGTAAGCCAAATTCTGCCACCAGATGTTACAAAGATGAAACAAGCTTGGCGATAACATCATTTCATTGGCGCTCATACCGTTTTGCTGATAGTGAAGATCATTTCTAAGTTAAGAAGCAATCGAAATAGCAGCTGCGAGCTTAAATAAATCTAGAAACGGCTAAAGAAGCCAAAAGAGTTTTAGAATGTGCTCTGGTTTAGATTGTGAGAGGCTTTCTAAGGTCTTCCAGACATTTTAAGCAACACAATTATCTGTTTTCTATGATATCTCACTTTTCTCTGTGGAAAATGTCCTGCATTGTCTCAGCGTTTACGTTTAAAAGGAAAATCCACCTTTTCCAGACAGATGTGCTGCACTTATTATCTCAAACACTGACACTTTTCCCACCAGAGCTAAAAATGAATGATCTCTTGGTGGCATCAGCCGGCTCTCGTTATGCTGAGACTGCTCAATGCTGAGCTCCACAGAGAATAGGTTTAAAGGGCTTGAATGCCTTCTGCTGAGGCAGGCCATCCACCCACCACTCTTTACATGCCCTCTGGCGCGGCCCGCTGGCCTTTGTGTCAACCAACAATGATGGCACCATGAGCTCCGGCAGGAAAAGATCATTGTTCATGTCAGCCAGCGGGGACGCAACAAACTGATGTTTATGTGATGTGTGAGTTTCTGTGCGTAAATGTGTGTGCGTGCTCCAGGTGAATGCGTGGGAGGTGAATGCCTCTTTCACACCAGGCGTCTGCTCTGTGACGAAGGGGAGGGGTACGTCACACAAAGGAGCCAATCACATATTAGCTGTTTGGATTTATGCCAGGGTCTTTTGGCTTGTTAAGACTTTAGTACAAGAGGCAAAGGCTGGTTTTTTTTTTCAAAAAAATTTTTCAAAAAAAAAAGTCAGCTGCGAAGAGATGCCGTACACACCGTCTGGCTTTTTCTGCGACCGGTTGATCCGGGAACGTGAGAGGAGGGACGGGGAAGGGTCCCTGAGCAAGCCGCTCCGCTTCAACGGCCAGGACTTCAACACCCTGAGACAGGAGTGCCTTCAGAGGAAGTCCCTGTTCGAGGATGAGGCTTTCCCGGCCTCTGTGGAGTCTCTGGGCTTCAAGGAGCTGGGACACAAGTCCAACAAGGTCAAGAACATCGTCTGGAAGAGGCCCAAGGTAGGAGGGGGAGGAGGGGTGGTGGGACTGGAGCAGGATGCAGCACACATGTGGGAGGTGGGATGTAAATCTTTAATATGGGCAACAGAAAATCTGGAAGACAAACTGACCAGGTGTTGCTTTAAGATGAGAGCTGGATTATACCTGGAGATGTAGATGACACTGAAATACACAGATTATTCTGGTGTCTTCTAGCTCCTGTTTTAGTGGTTGTGAAGTAATACTAGTCATGTCAAATATGTTCTTGGACAGAAGCTTTCAGTTTAAAGGCAGTGAAACTGATACCGAATTTATCATTATCATTATTATTACTATTATTATTATCTCTATGATTAGACATGAAGTTAACCTCTTCCCTGTGCTTATGCAGGAAATCTGTGAGAACCCTCAGTTCATCGTTGGAGGAGCCAGTAGGACAGACATCTGTCAGGGAGACCTGGGTAAATACGCACAGCACGCTCCATTAAAGCTTCACGCGGGGAACGTTTTGATGCACGACTTTAAATGAACTAATTCAACATCTAAGAGGAAAACCTGACAAAGGACAGAGCTGCTCTGTCTAGATGTTGGTTTGAGAAGAATTACTCTAAAATGGCTGGGAAAAGAGTGTGGAAGCAAGGAAAAGTCTGCATGGAAGCAGCGTGGGCGATAACAGGCTAGCAGGCATCCTATGGATCCCCTGCAGGCGGCCTCTCAGCCTAAAGCGGCCTCCCCAGATTGTGCTTACTCTTTTGGAAGGGAATCCAGCCAGCAGCACTTCTCATTGTTGTTTTGTTCAGACCACAAATAAAAGGGACTAGAGGGACAAAAGTCCTGGCAGACACTGTTAACCATTCCCTGTTGAAAAACTTACATTGTCCCTAGATGGGGACAATGCTGTCACACACCTGGATGGTTAAAAAATCTCAAGTGTCAGCACTTAGTATCGATCTTTTTCCTCCTGCAAACAAACCAAGTCCAGGAAAGACTTGTCTGTCGGCCTTTGGTTTTGCTTTTCCAGCTGTCACTGTTCCATGAAGTCATTTCCTCTACTTATGATTATTTTCTTGAACTTAGAAAAAGACAAATGCATATCTGGATTAGGAAAGGGTCCAGAGTTTTGCACAACCAAACATTTTCAAACCCTTCTTTGCACAGTAATGAGACAAAAGTTATGAAAAGCAGCTATTTGACATTATTTTGTGTGTTCAGGTGACTGCTGGTTGCTGGCTGCCATCGCCTGCCTCACTCTAAACGAGAAACTTCTGTATCGAGTGGTTCCTCTGGAGCAGAGCTTCTCTGACAGCTACGCTGGCATCTTTCACTTCCAGGTGACAAACAACCACTTCAAACATCATTTTCCAAAAAAAAACAATTAACTGGAACCAAAAAAAAGGGTTAAAAAAAAAATCAGTCAGTATCCATCCATCTATTATCCATGCCCGTCAGGGTCATGAGGGTCTAATCAGTCACTATGCCAGCTGAAAAAAATAATAGTTGGATTAATTTAGCAAATTTAAGAGGGAATTCTTCATCATGCATAATAAACTGAATATATTTGGAATATGGAAGATGGTGGACGGGGAGAGATGATGTCAATCATCCTTTAAGATTAATTCAGTCCTCTAAACAAAAGAAAATCACAAGATTATCTAATCTAGTAATGTCCTCATGACCGCTCTCAGTACATTTGTAATTTGTGATTTCATAAGAGAAAAAAAAAGTTTCAATTTACTGATTTTTGTGTAATTTGAGATTTTACAAGAATGAGATTTGAAGCTGCAAAATTCCTCATTTTATAACAAAATAACAAAGTCATGATTTAGCAAATATCTACAAAAGAATTTACAACAAAACATTGCTAGTTTTTGCCAAATTCGGAGTTTAAATTTTTTTTTAATTACATAAAGAGTCAGTTTGTGATTATACAAGAATAATTTGTGATTTTAGTACAAAAGTCTCAATATGATAAAATTGGAGACTTTATGACAAAAATCCACTTTTTCAAGTAAAATTACGACTGAACTAGGAATTAGCAGGAAATCTGACAACATAAAGCATGAAGCATAACCACCAAGCATTAACGGTAACCATGGTGATGATGTGGCCCTGGATGAAATAGAGTTTAACCCCCCACCCCCTCCAGCGTGAAGGTGTATCATTTAAAAAAAAAGTCTATTTGAAAATGTTTAAAAGTCAGAGCAGTGATAAAGTATTTTAAAATCAAAGAAACTGTGTTCAGTTGAACTTGCACTAAATCTTTTTAACTGAAAACAAACTGAGATCAACTTAATTATTGGATGTTGTTTGTTTTGAAACAACATGATAGTTTTGCTTGTAACCTTTCCGGTTCATGTTTTCATGCTTCAGTCTCAGATACTTTAGATCAGGGCTGAACTTCATGTTGGCAGATAGAAAAATAATCCTGCTTTTGGTCTTTATGACTGATTCCCTGTTTTTCTCCATCCTCCTTCCTTCTGTGCTTCAGTTCTGGCGCTATGGTGACTGGGTCGATGTCGTCATTGACGACCGCATCCCAACTTTCAACAACCAGCTGGTCTTCACCAAGTCAGCAGAGAGAAACGAGTTCTGGAGCGCCCTGCTGGAGAAGGCCTACGCCAAGTGAGTTGTTGCCCGCAGCTGTCCGAGAATATGATCTTTTTCTGATAAATTATGAAAGTATTATTGTGTCTTATCTGAAGTCATATTGTCCAACTCATAAAGCATCTCGTTTTTAAAGTGCTGCCTTAACAAAGTAACTAATAATCTGTAAAACGGTGATGAAACAGTAACTTATTCCTGAAATTACATTTCAAAGTAAAAGTAACCAAAAACAGTTTTGATCCATCTGTTTGACAGTTGTGCCTTCAGCCAACCCCTCAAATTAATTCATTGTTTTCAAATTTGGACTCTTGTTTACTTTTTTCTCTTTGTTAGCATATAAAAGCAAAAGTAGTGTCAGTGGACAGAAATTCAAAGATGCATTTTTGTAAAAATTGCACATTTTGCTATGAGACCACTAGGTTCCCTTGTGGTTGTCAAACTGGCTGAAATCTGATGATAAAGTACGTCAGGTAAATTTGAAGTAAATTTTTTTTAATTTACCAAACAGATAATGTTACATCATTGGTGTTAAAGTGATTGATACAAGAGGAAAATGAAATCAAGTTTTCTGGACTATTTTCAACTGGGTTTGTTGTAATTTGTAATAAACTAGTATAACATCTCAATGAAATGATGTGACATTGCTCTAAGGCACATGTGACAAACTCGAGGCCCGCAGGCTAAATCAGGCCCCCCACTTTATTTTATCAACATCATAAATTTCTTACTAAAACATTTCTGATGAGACTTCAAAATTACTGCCTGTTCGATTCAGTTCTGACATCAAAAAGTGGAATAACTGAGGTGGAGAGCAGCTGGTTTATGTCAGAAAGTCAGGATTTAGTAAACTTTTTTACAACAAAACGTTTAGAATATTTGTCAAAACTTGTTGTTTTGTTTTTTTAATCATGTGGATAAACTATAAATACCCAAGCGCTAGAATGAAGTTGGGCAGTCCTTCCAGGATCTTGCAGAGTTTTTTTTTATTATTATTTTTGCAGCAAGAAAATGGAAAAATAGAAAAGTAAGGCAAGGGCAGTTTCTTTTATTAAAGACAAAAAAGACACAGTCTCCATTTTAACAAATAATTTTCCCTGAAATCTGCCTCAAAACTGTACAGTCTAATTTTAGTCAAAACTATTAACTTTTTCATTTAAAAAAAGTTGAAATTGTGCAAAATTTGCAATTTTACAACTGCTGAAAATGTTGCAAAATGTTGATAATTTCAGACAAAAGTTTTCTAATTTCGAGTTAAAAAAATTGCAATTTTGTGATATTTGTGACTGTTGAATAACATTTTGATCCTGCAAAATTTGCAATTTTACAATAAAATTATCTTTTTTGTAACAAAATTAGCAGTTTTTCGTCTCAAATTCCCGGATTTTTGAGAAATCTAAGATTTTATGAGACAACCCCCCCCTTTTTTAAAAAAAAGAAAAAAAGTTGACATTATACAATTTAAATTTCTGTGAAATTTGAGATTTTTATGAGAATGAGAAGTGATGCTGCGAAATTTTTACAAAAAAGTGAGTTTATTTTTTTTTTATTTGTGATTATACAAGAAAAACGTGATTAATCCAAATGCCTCAATATGATAAAAGTAAAAAATCTGAGATTTTTATGACAAAAATTCATTTTTTCGTTTTAGCAGGAAATCTGACAACATAGCCGTTTGAGAAAGTAAAGAATAAGTGACCCTTTAACAGTAACCATGGTGATGATGTGGCCCAGCATGCTCTAAAGCAGTGTCACCAACTGGTGGACTCCGGTCCGGATCGGGACTCAGACACCATGCTATGCGGATGAAATTAAATTATTGAGGTGGTTTTACATTTTTGTTGGGACACTTCTATTTTTACCGGCACAACTATTGTTGTCGGTTCCTGCTGACCAGGAAGTGACGGGCCAATCAGATGTGAGTTAAGTCGTCCCACGTGATATTATGCAGCCAATCAAATAACACTGTGGCTCTGGGCCAGTTAGGTGACAGGGAAGCAGTGTGCAGACAGAGCAGGAGACGGCCAGAAAAGATGGAGAAGTGTGTGAGCGAAAGGCAGAAGCAGTAAGAGACAGGCAGAGAAAAGTAAATACAGTGGTACCTTGAGTTACGAGTATCCCGACATACAGGTTTTTGGAGTTACGAGCCGTCATTCCGTCGTTTTTGTTTTTTCTTTTTGCTTTGACTTGCAAGCAGAAATTTGAATGAGGCTACAAGTTCTGAAGCATCTCATGTGTTTTGTGCTCGCATTTGTGCAATTGTTTAGCCAAACTTTCAGCCCATTAAGACACCCCCCCCCATACCCGATATAATATACCCAGTAAAAAGTACTTGTCATCAAAATATGACAATACATGACCAGTTAGAGTAACGTTCTTTTATTTTCAACTGTGCCATGATGAACAAAATGAAAAAATAAGTGCTATAAGGGCACCATATAAAAAATCCCCCCAAATTACTGAAAAATTAGGAATTTGAGAACAAACAAACAGCTGCAGGAGAGAGAGACAAAATATGGCATATTTTGAGTGGGTTAAAATAACCAGCTGAGTAAAATAATTTTATCACCATATGAATTCCCTTTAAAACCACCACTTTGTGACAGTTATTCACAACCACTGCACTAAATAAGCACAACATGTAAATTCCAGGACCACTCTTACTTACCTTGTTCCTTACATGCCGTCAGCTCTCTTCAGGGGTGTCAGCATTTGATGCTTCTGGTGTTGGTCCTGGTGTAAAAGAAGGCATGATGTTTTGTGCAGCTGTCCTGATGTTAGGCCAAGAACTCCACTGGAAACCAGAAGTACTCTTGTAAGAGTTTTTTTCCCCCCCCCCGAGTCTCCCAATACGTTGAAGTGCGAGGCTCAAAGCTATCACCATCACTCTCATCATCCTCACCCAGTTTTGGAATGTAGTTTATGTCACTATCACTGTCATACTTCTGCTTCCACATCTTCAACATCTTCATCACTGCTGTCCCTGAACAGAATATCTTATTTCCTAATCTGACAAGTGCTTTACTGGTTTCCTTTTAGGCTTATTTTTTCTTTCTGTAGGACTGCTTTAACTTCACCTGCTAGCTATCTTGCTAGATAATGTAGCTCTTTGCTGAAAGTAATCGAGTAATCTAGTCAGCTAGCAATTGCTAAGTTAAACAAACCTTAGCTATGTGTTACTCACTAGCTAGAGACACCAGCCCTGCGACAGGATGACGGCTGTTGCTGAAGAAGGGAAGTAATATGGGAGTCCTGAATGTTGTCACTTTGGAAATGATTGTCTGATTTTATACACCAACACCATAACCGGGTGGAATCCACCCAAAACCTACTTTAACCTCTATCACTATCGCTGGGTGAAAATCACCTGCTTTTGCCTGGAGGAAAAAGTGGGCTTTGGAATCGGGAAACATGCATGCCGTCAAAGATGTCAAAGACTATGCTGAAGCTACCCAGGGACCCATGACACTCAGACAAATGCAACACCATGAAAATCACGTAAACACATTTGCTCGTGTGAAAATCACCCAGCGATGGTGTTCTAGGGTTAAATTCTAATCTTATATGAAGGATTTAATGTTAAGTAGGCCTATATGTCACATTTTAAACCACAGCATAACTTTGATGTTCCAGACCCTCGCTTCAGGAAAATCTCACTAACTGGACCTCTTTGAATTTTAGTTGAATACCCTGCTCTAAAGAATATCATTTTAAAAAGTCTGTTTGGGATGGAGAATGAAAATGTTTAAACATCAGAGCAGTGACAAGTGATAAACTATTAAAAAAAAAAACTGCATTCAGTTGAACTTGCCCTGAATCCTATTAATTAGTCCACTGAAAAGCGTCTTAATTATTGGATGTATTCCCAGTTGGCGGGTTTTGAATCAGGTTGGTTGTAACAGTTATGTTTCACCTTTTCATGCTTCATGAGTCTCTCCTCTGTCGTCCAGGCTGCACGGCTCTTATGAGGCTCTGAAGGGTGGAAACACCACGGAGGCCATGGAGGACTTCACCGGTGGCGTGACTGAGTTTTACGAGATGAAGGAAGCTCCCAAAGAACTCTACAAGATCATGAAAAAAGCTCTGGAGAGAGGCTCGCTCATGGGCTGCTCCATCGATGTGAGACATCACTTTTATGTCATCTGCCTGTGATATAGAGGACTCATGCTGAAATGTCTGCTTAAGGCGGTTGATTTTGCTCCATTTTGGTGCTTTAAATATGTGATTTATCTGCAGTCGCTGGTTCCTGCTCGCTTTGAAACGCGTACGGTGACGGGACTCGTGAAGGGCCACGCCTACTCCGTGACAGCAGTGGACGAGGTAACGCGAAAAAAACGCTCAACAGGAAGAGTGAAGAGTGTAGCCCTGCACGACATGAACCAAATATTCTTAGTTTATGGAATCCAAGATTTTTTTATCTCGTGTTTAACACAAGTCAAACTTTGATTTTCATTTTTGATGCAGCTGAATATTTTGCATAAGTGCAGAAATTATGGCAGTCTTAACTCTTAAATGTTTTGTTGCAACTATGGTCTCTGTAGCTCCAAATGAGACTTCTTCCAACTACAGTTTACTTTCTAAACTGGGGTTGACAAAACCGGGCCTCCGAAAGTGGTGTTACTCGTTACAACTGATGTTCACATGGACAGTACCGGTGTACCTGGATTCACAGGGATCACCAGGCACACCGGTATTGTCTTGGGAGGTGTTGTCAAGGGAAAACCTCGAGGTAACCAAGAACATAACCTGCTCAGAGCAGGTTCAGGATGCAGCATAAATTGACTTGGCAGCATACCTTGATCTAAACCTCTCCACCTTTTGTGGTACGGATTAAGCAGGAAGATGCTTGTCACATGATCAAGTACTCTTGAAGTTACCCTGAGAAGCCAGTAACCCCGCTTCGTAGTACAGACCCCAGGATTAGGATCATGAGTATTTTTATTTTGTTTGTGCATCATCTCTTTCACGTTCTCTTATCACATTCTTCAGCCGCCAATGGGCTACTAGATCTCGGCTATGTCCCGCCTCCTCTGCCATTGATTGACGTGGTATCAATTTTACACTCATTTCAGAACATTAACAGCAAAAAAATAAAAACTCAACCGCAAAAGACGGCTTGAAAACAGAGATTGTTTTAGAATTGATAAAGTAAAGAAAGTGTAACTGAGACAATTACAAATTTTTATTTTCTAATTACAGATTCTGGGATTCGATTCCCAGATTTTGCTTGTTAATTCACGTTATATTAGGCTCTGAGTTGATGCCATTCTAGTGTTGCTTCTCAAACTGCCTTTGCACGCAGTCGGTTAGCGCCACAATCAGTCGGGGCAACAAACAAGGTGATGCATTCAGTACGATGAAAACTAGTCAATGGAAGAGTGTTGTGGCGAAAGACACCAATATAATGAAAGTGGAACATTAATTGTTGCCATGTTTTTAATCGATGTGCTCAAACAATCAACAACTTAACATAACATAACCGTTGGTTAGCTGTAGCCAGCTAGCATTAGACAGATATTTACAGTATAATCATGTTCAGATTACTTCTTGAGTAGCTTCCTTTATCGTTAGAGCCAGTTTACCAGATGTCTCTACCATCTGTAAATGAGATGTTCTTCATCCACCACAATCTCTAACAGATTGTCACAGAAGTCCAAGTCTTTAATTAAGTGTCGATTCAAACGACCGTCCAGACTACAACGTCTCAGCTCTGTCGTCATCACCTTAAGTCCTCTCAGAGACTGTCTACAACAGGGGTGTCGAGCTCCAGACCTCGAGGGCCCCTTTGAATCAGCTGTGTTGTGGGACAGAAACATGCAGGACATGTAGGACAGAGGCCCTCGAGGCCTGGAGTTTGACACCCCTGGTCTACAAGGATGGACTGACCTGATTGGCTCTTCAACACTTTTGAGCATAATTAATGAGCTCCAACAGAGGGCAGCTAGACGGACCTGCTGAGTAAATTCAAATTTGGTGGTACGTCTAGATTTCTAGACTTCGGTGCTTTTTGAGAACTCACGACGTGCGACTGAGGGTGAGCAGACGAGTTTATTTGGCTCTTTTATAGCCTTGAGTCTTCATTGTGCCGTGCACAGATTAAAGACCTCCTTTTGAAAGATAAAACAAAGTAACGCCAAACCAAAACTTGAGCCTGCTCCCTGTCTCATAGGTGGTTATGGGGTTCTTTTCTTTGAAAGTTTAATTTTTCGGGTGATGTGATTTGCTAAGAAAGTTCCGTTTTATCTCAGTAGTTCACATAGATATAGATTCTAGAAAATGTCTTTCCTCCACAGATGGAGTCTTTTCATTTCAAAGGGTGATATGGCACGATCAGATCGTGGCATGCTTGACCTTGGAGTTTGGCTTGAATGTCTTGAAGTGTATTTTTTTTGTTATTTGTCTACCATTGATATCAGAAAAAGTGCCTCGGGTTTTAAAATACTTTTTAAGGCTCATGAATGCTGCTAAACGTGTGCAAAACAGTAAAATATGTAGATACTACGTGAGTTCAGATCCTCTCTTTTTTCATTTTTCCTGCAGTGCAAACCATCGCAGCACAACAAGGACTCTAAAGTCCGCCTGGTGCGTCTCAGGAACCCCTGGGGTCAAGTGGAATGGAACGGTCCCTGGAGTGACAAGTGAGGATTTTCCTTTTTTTTAAACCATCGTCAGCCATTTTTCCACCCTACTTGTCCAGCAGTAACATTTTTGCCCTTTAATTTTTATTCAACAGCTCGAAGGAGTGGGCCACGCTCTCTAAGGCTGACAAAGAGAAGCTGCAGCACCAAAACGCAGAAGACGGAGAGTTCTGGTAAGGAGACGCTTTCACAGACGTGAAATGTTTGTGAGACGTATTATCCAGATGTCCATCCTTCTTTGAAGTGTCATAAAAAAAAAAAAAATAATGAGCAGGTTCCAGACCGAGAGTTATCTGGCAATAATCACTTTTATGGTTGTTTCCATTGGTACAGAACGTACCAAACCAATCACAACAGGGTGGGGCTTTACGCAAGCGTCCAAAAACCACTATTCAGAACAGTCACGAAAGCTGCAGAATTGCTAATAACACCTTTGATTAATGAGTTCTTGCTGCAAAGAAAAAATTCATGTCTTTTATTGATATGAGTCTGATCGTTGCCCTGGTTACGCCAGATGCTTCATTTCTCTAATTGGTTGAATGGCTATCTAGTGGAAACAACATGCAGCTTCCTCTGCGTCTGTTCATGCTGCCTCATGGAAATCAGAGTCGCTTCCAGAGGAACCAAATCAAAGAGGGAAAAAATGGGATGGCTGACAGTGTTGGTGCACAAAGACTGAACAGAGGTCTGCAGAAAAAACATTTATCAGACTCATAACTAAAACTGGAAAAATATTCATTCTCATTGATAGATAGATAGATAGATAGATAGATAGATAGATAGATAGATAGATAGATAGATAGATAGATAGATAACTGTTTATTAAGCCTGCCCTTTTCAAATGTCATCCATTAAAGAAAAATCACTTGTTAAAGCAACTTATGTATAAAAAAAAGTTTTTAAACATTTTTAAAGAAGTACACTGTTGAAACTGATTGATTAGTCAATTCCATAATTTCACACCCAGAACTGAAACACATCTTGATTTCTCTTTACGTCTTGTTTTAACATTTTCAAAAATAAATTAACCTCCCAGAATAGTGACCTGCTCTTCATTTAAAGAATTCCTGAATGCAAACTGGATTTGATACTCTGAATGGGATTTTTATCTCTCAATTTTAAAATGTTATTTTGAATGAATAATTTCAGTTGATTCATAATATCTGACCTAATTAATGTTTCAAAAGCTCTTTCTAGTAATTTACCTCATTTTCATTTCTTAAAGTGCAGCCAGACCCTCTTGAATCCTACAAACTGTTGTATAAATGAACCCCGTCGTCTTCTCTGGTCTCTTCCAGGATGTCATTTGAGGACTTCAAGAAGAACTATACCAAGATTGAGATCTGCAACCTCACGCCCGATGCCCTGGAGGACGATAAGATCCACAAGTGGACGGTTTCTGTAAATGAGGGCCGCTGGGTGAGAGGCTGCTCAGCTGGAGGCTGCAGGAACTACCCAGGTGCAGGACTTTACAACCATCTAATTAGCAGATGATTGCTCTCCTCTATATTCACACTGAAACTGCCCCGCAGACACTTTCTGGACCAACCCTCAGTACCGCCTGCGCCTTCTGGAGGAGGACGACGACCCTGATGACAACGAAGTGAGCTGTACCTTTGTGGTGGCGCTGATGCAGAAGAACAGACGGAAAGAGCGCAAGATGGGAGCCAACCTGTTCACCATCGGATTCGCCATTTATGAGGTGTCCAGTTAGGGTCCTGCTGACCTTTCACAAACAGTACAACAAACTCAACCGCATAATTTGCACAATGTCTGTTAAAACTTACACGAAAGTTGCTTTGTGATTCTGCAGCATTATGTTGAGATGAGAAAAAATGTTAAGTTCTTTTTATCTTTTTTTTTTAAATTGCCATTAATTTAAAATTTTCTCCTTCAATGACCCAAATGCTGCTGCTTCTCTGCAGGTGCCAAAGGAGGTGAGGAAGATGTAGGCAAATCTCTCAAACTGGATCTGTAGTTCGCAAGTTAATCACACCCTCCATGCATTTTCAGACATTGGTATCCAGTTTTACATTCAAATGGCAGAATCTGTTTTCATTCATCTGTGCCACTTTCCTGTCCTCACCCCACCCACCACCGTCCACCACCCCAGATGCATGGAAACAAGCAGCATATGCAGAAGGACTTCTTCCTGTTCAACTCCTCCAAGGCTCGCTGTAAGTCCTACATCAACCTGCGTGAGGTGACGCAGCGTTTCCGCCTGAGCCCCGGCGAGTACGTCATCGTGCCCTCCACGTATGAGCCTCACCAGGAGGGGGAGTTCATCCTGCGAGTGTTCTCTGAAAAGAGGAACACCTCAGAGTGAGTGGGGCCATCTGGGTGGGTTAATGGGTTACTTAATGGGTACGCAGTTCTCCCCATGAGAGCAGTAGTTTGCATAGCAGTTAGTCAGAGATGTTTGACAGTAAATCTTTATTTTGCTCCACTGATGTTGATTTCATGTTTCTTTGTAGGGCTGGGTATTCAAATATAGCATCTGAACCACATTGGCTCTTGGTTCTGGTCGACAACCTCACTAAGAGTTGCAACATTGTTTAGAGCTCCAGTTAAGTTTTTTTTATTTATTTATTTTTATTTTATTAAAATGTCATATCAGGGAAAACATTTGCAAATTTTTAAATTAAATGTAGCATCTGGGACTGTTTCGTCTTTGTGAGCAAACAGCACCACACAAACACACCTGTTTTATAGCCTTTACTAAAGCAACACCTCGTAAGATTGTGCTCTTTAGCGCCCCTCTCTGGTTGAGAAGCGCAATTGTCTATTACTACTGTTGTAGACTGTTGCTGTGTGAGCCTCCGTAGGAGCAACCAATCAGCAACTGTCCCACTTCCAGGTTGAAGCTCATCCAAAAGTACGATTTGTTGCAGTTCCTCCACTGACCACTAGGTGCTTGCTCCAAAACAGAGCAAATCCCCACTGACCCCTATTTTAAAAGTGGTTTTTAGTCTCTGTAGTTAGATTTTACTTCCATGACAACTGTTTTTTGTACCACATCAAATAAATTTATATTGATTAATAAAGCTTCGTAATAATAATTAATAAACCATGCATGTAAATAACCGCGCCACATTCCAGAATATTATAAAAATGTTGCAAGTCTTTGTGTTGTATTTCCCTGGACTGGACTCCTGCCCTACAGAACAGTGAAGTCTTTTGGAGACGGTGAAATGCACATTTACATTTTGAATGCACAAGTCTCCCAACGACAGCATGACAGAAACCTTGAAAAAACGTTCCTGCGTATATTACTGCAGAGATACCCAGCCCTACTTCATGTATGCACATTTTTAGCTTCAACAATAGTGAGTTTAATGGGCATTTCTCTGCTTCTCTATTTGCCTTTTGTTCATGTTGGTTTGAGTGTCTGCTGGTGGGTGTGGGGGCTTTTTTTTTTTTTTTTTTTGCCGGGAGGGAAGCAAACCACCGAGAACAAACAATTTTAACGGCAATTTGATTTGTAGAGCTGGAAGAAATCGGCCCCAGTTCGAAGCTGTTATGGAATCTTTTTTAGGACAAGAGACGTCAGATTTGGGCATGACGTGGTAAACTTTCTAAATGTTCAGTACTCAGCAAATCACCGCTCTTCTCCTGCTGCCTCTGGAGGACACGACTCTGATGGACCGGGACCTGGTTGTGAAATGAGCTGAGGAGCAAACAGCTCCCAAGGGTTAACTTTAATGAAATTTTAAAAAACTAGTCCATAGCTTTAGGCCACAGTATAATTAGTTTTACAGAAGGATGTAAGTTACCATAAAGAATTTTTCAAAGACAACCAGTTTAGCTTGTTGCTTTAATTTGAAAAAATCAATATGATGAGGCCTTTTACAATTAACATAAAGAGAAATAATCACAGGTGGTATTAAACATATTTCATTTACAGTATAACTTCTATACTTTCAATGTAACACCAATATGAGACCAGCTTAAAGATTGTTTCACCATCACAGAATATGAGCTATTTTTGATTATTTGCTGGAAATCCGGTGAAAATAACAGAATAACAGGCTTATGGTCCAGATGAGATGATGGTGTCACCATGGTGACTGCTGTTTGTTCGTCTTCACCCAGGGAGATAGAGAACAGGATCGAGGCGGACCATCCAGTGGTAAGTGCAGTCTCTCTGTACATTCACTCTGGACGTCTTCCAGGGTTTTCTCTGCTTCCAAACTTACACACAGTCTCATTTCGTTGGGTTTTGATTATCATTTACTGCCAGCTAGTGAAAGAACAGCTGTGGTTCTCCTTGTTCAGCCAAACAAGGCCAAGAGCCAACGCTATATGTTAAATGACAGATCTGCATTGCCTTTGCTTACATGGAATTTAAGTTAGTAGTTTACTTTGCTTGTTTTACATTCACGTGGTATAGTCAAGTGACATCACAGAACCGCCCATAAACCATGACCAGACATTTCATTAAGACTTCAGGAAACAGTGTCAACCTTTGAGAAAGAAAAAAGAAAAGCCATAACGCGTCTCCTCAATTCTTGTTTGTTTCTGTTTTTTTTTTTGAAATTTGATCTCGTCCCTCTGCTTTGTTGTTCCGTGACGCCTCAGCCAGCGCCAGCCTCGGCGGGGGAAGAGAGCGAAGAAGACCAGCAGTTCCGGACTATTTTTCAGGAGATAGCTGGTGAAGTGAGTACAGGAAGTCATGAGGAGACAAACCTGGCTTTAATTCAACTACGTATGAGAGAAAGCTCGTTTAGAAGACGGCAAACGTCATTAGTTATACCACATCTTTTGGTTTCTTCTGTCCATCATGTCCTTCTCTGCTCCACTCTTTCAGGAAATGGAGATCACAGCCAACGAGCTAAAAAACGTTCTCAACAGAGTAATCGCCAAACGTGAGTTGAGTCCAGTAAACTGGACTGAGCTTGGAAAACCTGAGTTTATACCAAATGACCAAATACCCGCTGGCCAGAACGACTGGTGACTCCAGACGTGGGGAAAACTGATCACTGTTTCTGTATCTCCTCCAGATAAGGACCTGAACACGGAGGGCTTCAGCCTGGAGAGCTGCAGGAGCATGATTGCTCTGATGGACGTATCCTTTGTATCGAGTGCATCGGGCCGGTGCTGTCTGTCGGAGGCACAACCTGCCGAGACCCGTGCTAGAGTCTGTGATGGATGCTCACAGGGTCCCACAAACCCTTACGGGATAAAACACACAGCTATACAAGTGGGTTAAATAGGTCTTTAGAGTCTAAAACCAGGCTTTCCTCTCCTTTTAACCTCACTTTTAACTCCTAACCTGCTCCATAGCACGTTCAGACTGTAAAATCCTTCACTAATTCTTTTCGTGATCATAAATGGCACATGATGTGCCCCCTTTTTATGTGAGCATGCACAGAGCTTGAGGAGGTCTTACTCCACACACACACATGAACTAGATCACGTTATTCCTAGAATTACTCCAATTATTTCTAGAATTACAGTGGAACAGATGCGTGAAACCGGCTGTTTCTGAGCTGACACGGACCGACACGTTTGGGCCTTAACTGTGTCTGTTCAGATGGACGGGACAGGAAGACTCAACCTGCAGGAGTTCAGACATCTGTGGAACAAGATCAAACAGTGGCAGGTGGGAGTAAAGTTCCTTCAGATGTCTTCAGAAATAATAATAATACTAATAATAAAAAATAAGCCCATCACATCTGTGTCATCCTGGTCTGTTACGAGATAAAATAAGTTCTTTCCCATCCTGAGAAATACCGTATAGACTTTCAGGGTTTCTTTTAAATTCCTTTTTCTTTCAGGGAATCTTTAAACACTATAATGCTGATCAGTCTGGTAGCATCAACAGTTATGAGATGAGGAACGCTGTCAACGATGCAGGTAATATCACACAGAAAACAAACTTGATTTGTTTTTTTCTTCAGTTCGCCTCACTGATGTTATAGAAACTATAGATGCTATAGAAACCTTTTCTTTTAATCCTATGCTGTTGTGTGTAAAAACAAAGTTTAAAAAAATGGTCGTCATAGTATTAGGTAAATGCTACATATAATTTATTCCACTGTGCTGTTATTTATTTAACAGAAGTGAAGTCAGAAGGAAAAAAAACATGTGGGATACAATACAATGAAGCCAACAATGAAGGATTTTAAGAGAATAAATTAATTAACAGCTCTTGATGAATTGATCATCTGCAGATGTGCAGATCTGTAGAAAAGCTGCTGGTTTTTGTCAGTTTGCTGATGAGAAACATTCAGGTGTATGTTGATACTAACACATAAGGGAAGTGGAAAGTTTCCTCCGCAGGGATGCTGGACTCTCCCTAATGTCGGGTTCACACTGTACGTTTTTTACATTCTTATCAGATTAATTCAAGTCACACTACATAACGTGAAATTGGTAGATAATTAATTTACAGCATTTTCCACTGTGTGATTGAAGATATGAGTTGTGGCTACGACATAAATAAATCTGAGTGTATATCAGGACCTAAACGCAGCGTCGTCACGTCATTAGCAGGTTGTTGCTAATGTGCTAATGCACCAATAACTCTACAGTTAGTGCTGTTGGAGTGGTGCTGGTGTGCTTTGAAAAGGAAATAAATGAAATAAAATCAAGAATAAGAAGTATCTTTCTTTGAGTTTGACATTTTTCTTTCCGTTTCTCCGTTTTATGTGGTGCTGTTGTAACAACAGAGGTTGTTGAAACTGCATATTAAAAACGTTTTATGGAGAAATGAGAGCAAAGCGCAGAAACACCTCGGTCTGTATTGCAGAGAATTTTTGTCTCAAACTGGGTCATGTAACAGGACAGTGAGAGAGCTGATGAAGTTGTCAAGGAAACAACGCTTTAGTTTGTTGCTGCTTCATTTTTGTTAAACATGTCGCTATGCATACATACATACACACACACATATATATATAATCTGATTATTTATTTATTTACACAAAAAGAATAGGGTTAAAAGAGACATTCATCATTAGTCAATATTAAATTCAAAAATGTTTTTTTGTTTTCTAAAGAGCCACTCTGTTTTTATTTGCTGAATGGAAATAAAGTTGTTAAAGTCTCAGGCTTCCATTTAGCCACCATCAGTGACAGAATGTACTTTGAAGTGGATTTTCAAACATCGGTACAGATTATTAAAACATTTTGTTTGTTATATAAACAAAATATAATATTTTGACTGTTTATTTCTTTAATCCAGTTTACAGTTTAGTCCAACTCAGCAGATCTGCACATCATTTTTGTTTTTTTTCTTTGCATAAAGAATCTGTTCCATGTTCATTATTGAAGTCATAGCTGACGATGGTGGACTGCATCCTGCTGAAAGCTCTTTCCAGTTTTAGTTCTTCATAAAACACTCAGCGTCATTTAAAAAAAAAAAAAAAAAAAATTCAGACATTTTCTGATTCATTAACTGCATTTGATTCCTTTACTCACGACTTTAACTCATCCTTCTAAATGTTCTTGTCACTGTACAGTCATGTGTCTTATGTCCCGTTCAGGCTTCCGACTCAACAACCAGCTCTACGACATCATCACCATGCGTTACGCAAACGAGAACATGAACATCGACTTCGACAGCTTCATCAGCTGCCTGGTTCGGCTCGAAGCCATGTTCAGTAAGTTCTGTCCCGCTCGGAAAATGTTTTCTGAGTTAGATGCCACTGTGTTACATTACAGGATGTGTTTCAGTATAACCTTGGGTGGTCCCAAGGGCTGGCTCATTAGTTTATCTAACTAACACACGCAAATTAATTTGTATGTATGATGCAAGAACGGGATGAAGCAGGTACAGAAAACTGAAAGGATCAAAATCCCGAGAGTTCTGAATACTCACTAAATTCAGCGATAAAGTCACTACGTTGGCGACACTGCATTTATCAGCATTCATTCAGTCATTCAGCAGCCAATCAGCTGCTCGAGCTCAGCTATGTCCCGCCTCCTCTGCCGTTGATTGACGTGGCGCTGATTTTGATTTCTTGGTTACAATTCATACTCCCCCTTTCTTCAGACCACACCCCCAAAGATGTTCTAAACCGTTTATTACTACACTTGCAGATAATATCAGCTCATTTTCCCCAATTAAAATATATTTCTTCATTTTTGTTCCCTTTACATGCATATCCAGGGTGCATGAAAATATAATATATAAAAAAGGCTCAGATGTTAAAGGGCTTAAAGGAGTAAAAATGCAGCCTGGACTACATTTGAAACTGTCAGACAGCATTAAATAAAAGTCATGAAATGTTTCAGATAGAAACTTCAATAGAAACTGTTAGAAAGTGTATATTTTTTTATGGATTTGAGCATCATTTCTTCAGTTATAATGAATGATTTTTATTGTCCAGACGATGTGTTTTTGGGTTTCTAAGCTGAGGTGAAGCTCGTGTTCTCAGTCACAGACGGAGGGTGATATTTGTCTCCTCAGGAGCGTTCCAGGCCTTTGATCAGGATGGAGACGGCACCATCAGACTCAGCGTCCTGGAGGTACCAATGATTCTTCTCATCATCAGTCTCTGGCATCTAATTTTTTGGCCTAACAGTCAGTTTGAGGACGTATATATCTATATCTGGAGTCAAGAACGTATAAATGCTAATTCTTCCATTTTCTCTTTGGGGACGGTATAAACCCTGAAAGTGTTTTTCTTCTTTGTTTAATACAATTCTGCACTGAAATTTCAGTTTTTATCACTCTTCTAACTCTCCCTACTCTTGGTGTTCTACTGATGAAGCGTTTCACGTGTTTGTTTTCTTCTTCTCGTCCTGCAAAAACGCCTCTTAACTAAATCTGTGTGAAATGTTTCAGAGACGATGTGTTGAAGGTTAAAATAAGGCTTCTTTCTTATATTTCTTTTTGTTTTTGCAAAGTAAACTTTTAATTTGCATTTGTGAATGAAGCTGTATTGTAGCTCTTGACAAAAGCTTCCTAAAACAATCCATGTGATCATATCAGTTATTGATAAATGACGTTTTTCAATGCCGCGTCGTATCAGGAGACGAAGGCGCTTCACTGAAATTGTCTTCTTTCTCGTCCCTACTGCTGTTAAATTGTACCAACCGCTTTTTGAATGTGTTGAAGATCCGAAACACAAAACAGGTTGTAGCTTTTGGGTTCTTGGCCTTTTCCATAATGTCACAACTTTATTTCATTTGGGGTTGTATGTTTTAAGGAATTCTTTAGACGTACCATGTTTTCAGAGCCACATCTGTCCAGATGTGGCTCTGAAAACATGGTACGTCTAGATTTCACAGCGAGGATTCCTTGATTCCATGTTGACATATTCAACAGTTCTCCTTCACAACTGACTTCACTCTTGAAGGTCACTTCACCTCAAAACTGTTTCCACTTTCACTTTATATACGTGCGCATGTCCTGCACATTTCAAAAAGCAGAATAAGTCCCCCAAATTGTTGAGGTCTTCTATTTATCTGTTGTCTCCATGTGCAGTGGCTCCAGTTGACCATGTACGCCTAGGAAGGCGCATCCTGTCCCAGGTGAGCTCCACTCCACACGAGGACCAGACCTACTAGCCTTTACCTCAGTATTCATCTGCCTCACCTCCTTCGGACCCAGCAGCTCTTCATACTTTTCCTTCATTTACTACTGTACCATATTTTTTCTCAGGCAGCAAACACACACAGAACCTCTTTTCTTTCTGTCACGATGCCTCACAGAGCCTCTCTCAGATCCCACCCCCTTTCTGCTCGTTTCCTTTGGATCTCTCGAAACCATCCCCTTTCCTCCCTCAATCATCCAAAAATGACCAGGGCGCTTTGATGGATGGTGAATAAAATCTTTAAACTCATTCCCCTGTTAGCATCTCTCATATTGCATTTTGTTTAAGCAGGTCTTATAGGGCAGATAGAAAGTTTAAGACTGTGCTTCCTTTTCTTGGTTCTTGGAGATGTTTCACCTTCCACCCAAAAGCCATCACCGGGTCAAAGCAGGAGGCTGCGATGGTGGGTGGACGTCGAAACACCTCTGAGAACCAAGAAACCGAAGTCCAGTTGTCTTACTTTGAGGATCACTGGGAGTCTACACCAACGTACAAGTCTTCAGCTACTCTTGAGTTGTTTATTCATCTACTTTTGTCAATAAAAATAACCCTGCTGGATTTCATGTGGGACTACATTCAGTTCAGTAACGTCCCACCAGTCAAGCACTCCAGCGCCCCCCGGTGGACAATCTCAGGCTTCTTGTGTTCACCTCAGTGGCAGAAGGGAGGACCTCCCTCCTCCACGACTGTCCAGTCTGCACGTCTTTGAGCTCTGCATGTGGATGGATGAGGCCGCGGCGCCGACGGGCCTCTTCCCAGCGCGGTTCAAACGTGGATTTGACGGAATCTGAGCGACGGACTGGACTGCAGCTTCTTTGTGATTTTCATTTTAAGGCTTTTGGTCAAATGAGTGTACTGCATTTTAAAACATTTTAACCAAATAAATAAATAAATGTGTAGCTGTTGGTGTGGCTGCGTTTAGCAGTAGTTCTGATGTGAAACTGTTTTTTTTTCTTTTCTTTTGGTTTGTTTTCCTTAAATCACAAACATAAATAGCGACACACGGTTTTCTGATGTTGCAAACAGTTTTTATTAACGCTTTATGATTGCACTTTTCTTTAAAAATACTTCTTCACAACTTGGATAACAATTAGAAATGTTGAAGAAACTCAGAAATGCCGGGTGAGAGGTGAACTGAACGCTTTTCCTGTCATGAACGAGAGAGTAAGCGACACTAGAAGATGACAACCCAGAAGAGGATGTAACCTGGAGAGCTGTGGTCTGCTAGCTGGGCTCTGGCTAGAAATGGATGAACAGGCTCTTAAAAGTGGGATTTACGTTACCTGCCCCCCTTTTCTTCTTTTTTTTTTTTTTTTTTTTTTAAAAAGAAGGTGAGGTATGGCATGGGAGATGACTTCCTCCCTTCAAGATCCTCCATCAAACACCTCCTCTGAACATCCTTCACCTCTGCTCTTTATTAGAAAACTGTGGAAATAACAGCTGTAGTGCCTTCCAAACCAAAAGGAAAAAAAAAAAAAAAAAACTTCAAAAGAAAAATGGCATAAAACACCAACACTCACTCTTAACCGTGTTGACGCATTCTGTCATAAAATATGACCAATAAATCCACGCAGAGATTCAAACATCCAGAAAAACGCAGCTCACTGCAACCTTAGAACAAGTCACACAAGAGTCCCTCCACACCTGCCTGAGCAACAAATGAAACCCTGGCTAATAAATTAAAATATGTCATTACACTCCTTCAAAAATAAACCATGCTGTTTGCATGAGCCTGGGAGACTCCAGGAACTTCCAGAAACTTTCACTTTGTGTCAATAACAACAAAGAAACAAAAAAATATAGGTTGCTCAAATTTAACATCACAAATACACAACTACAAAAACATATCAACCCATGCCATATTTAGACAAGCTGGAATACGACTGATTTCTTTTCCTTTTTATTTTTGCAGCTGTAATAGAAAAGCGCGTCAGATCCCTCAAACACCTGCAACACTGGAGTTTCTTCAGTAAATAGTCACGTTTCTTTGTCTCATTTTGGTCAGTGAAAGAGGAACTGCAGTGATGTGGCAAAAGGAGAGAAAGGAGTGTTTTGTAGAACGTATAAAAAAATAAAAACAACAACATCATCAACAAGAGCACAACCAACCCTCCTTTTGTGACTTTAACATGGTTGGATTCCAACACTGAACATAAAGGATGGAGTCTTCAGACGGCACTCAGCAGGCTCGACGGCAGCGCTGCTGAGTTATCGGGGTCCCAAGAACACGCCCCCCCAATATGGGAGGTAAATGGGGGGGAGGGAGAGTCAGGATTATAGGAAAAGGGAGGGCTGAGGGTGAAACAATGTTCCCGCCCACCAGCCCTTAATGCTCCGCTTCAGCGTCCTCCTCAGTGTGTCTCTGCATGTGCAGGAGAATCACCTGCAACAGGAAAAGAAACGTTCTGCTTTCTAGCCAGACCATTTGTAGCATTAGATATTTAGTTACAGCTGGCATTTACAAACTTAAACTTATTACCGACTCAGATCGGTGTTGTCAAGTACAAAAGCTTGTATAACAAGGAGTAAAACATGGAGGTAGATCCGTCCTGCTGCTGCAGGAACAACCAAAACCTTTCTCAAACGTGCATTTTAACATCTGCTACAACCAGCTGTTTATACCTGCTTGGAGCTGTTGCGTGCGCAGAAAAACTCTTCACATTTTTTCCAGCGGCACTTGAGCGCCTTGAGGTTGGGGCTGGTGTGGTCGTTGATCAGGTGCTGCTGCAGGTGCTCCTTCATCCCGAAGACCAGCCAGCAGCCGTGCCACTACGGACAAGAGCGCGCAATTTACCGCAAACAAAACTTTGCAAACGCAGCAATTTCTAGAGTGAATAGTTCTGAATAAAAACAGAATACCAGAATATAAGATCTGGAAGAGAACATTTATTTCAGAGAGCATCAGCGGGCATCGAGGTTGTTTTAAAACACTAAAGCTCCACAGCCGATCCATTCGTGCCTCAGCTCTGGACTGCATCTTACCCAGCAGCGATAGCTCTGCATCAGGTTCAGCTTGACGGCCTGAACGCTTCCATCGTAGCAGCCTGTGTAGATCTGAAACAATCAGAGGTGGAAAACGTCTATCATTTCATTTTTAAGCTCACCTTTTTTCTTTTTGCTCCTGTGCATATAAGAGGAATTGCTTTTAAAACGATGATAACACTGGTACGTTTCAGGAAAACTTTCTGCAGGTTCAACTTCCTACACGTCCCTCTGTCCAAACGTACAGTTTATCAGCTCACATACAAGTAGCGTTAAATACAGGTGTGTTCATTGCTGCTACGTTGTGTCTATCTTGTTTTATAGTTTTTTCTATATATACTCCAGCTAACCCGAAGCTTAAATCACGAGTGAACTGAATTAAAGTAAACTGGATGTTCTCTCACCATGTTTTTGTGGATGTCCATGCACAGCACCATGTCCTTGTGTCCTCCGTACACCTGCAGCTGGTCTTGAGTCTGCAGAGAAAATTCAGGATTTCTAGTGACCTATAATGAGTGTAATGAAGGCTAATTTACACGAGTCATTTGTTTTTGAGGAAGCGGACCTGTAAGTCGTAGACGCGGACCAGTTTGTCCAGACAGGCAGTGACCATCACCTTCCCCAGGACGGTCACCACGGTGACAGCGTGACTGTGGCCTTGATAAACCTGCACCAGCTCCCCCGTCTGTGGCAGAGAACAACAACTGTCAGACTTCACAGTTTTGAACAGAACTGCGCTATTTTTGAAGGATTTAACTCAACTCACATGGATGTTGTGAGCGTACACAGAATGATCGCTGGACCCACTGAACACCAGATCATTTACCACCTGGAGAGGAGCAGAGAAGTGGAACCATGAGGAATAAAATCCTTCTCGGATTTAATTCACACAGTAAGCAGCCTTTCTCGCTCCTGGAAAAAGATGTTACGCTGCTTCAAAAGATTCACACATTTGGGGTGAAATAAATGATCAGATTTCTACAGTATTTGTTTCTTTTTTTTTATTCTGTATCAGTTTTCTCTGGTTCTTATAGGTAAAAGCCTGGACTGGGAGCTGTGGAGCATGTGCAGTGCATCCCAGTCCTATTATTTAGTTTTTATTCAAAACATCATCAAAATTTTTTTCAAATTTTAAGTTAGAAAGTGAAAATTTTGTGATACAATAAAAAAGGCAAGGTTGTTCAAATAAATAAATGAATCTTGATCTTGCAAAATTTGCTTTTATACAAAAAAAGTAAACATTTTTTTAAAGTTGATTTTACAAGAAAAAAAAACTGTCATTTTAGTTCAAAAGTTTCAATTTCACAACAAAGGTTGCGATAATTTGTGAAATTTGAGATGTTCTGACGAAATCACAAAATAAATTTCAGAAATGAAAAAAGATGTGATGTTATCAAATTGGCAATTTTATAATTTTATTTATTTATTAATTAAAACTTCAGTTTTTTAAAATTTGCAATTACATTAGAAAAATGCTGCGATTTTAGGCTCAATTTTATGATAAAGGTGGCAAATGTTGTGAAATTAAACTTTTTTGTTTGTTTTTTAAGGACTGAGTCCAAGAAATCTGAAAGTATAGCTGGTTGAGAAAGTTAAGAATAACCGTCCCTTTAACGGTAACCATGGTAACGATGTGTCCCAGGATGAAACAGACTTTGGCACCCCTGCGTCAGAACATGTACACGCAGGGGTTTAGCTCCACTCGGATGGGAAATTTAGACGAGCTCTGTCTCAGTCACGCTAAAAGACGTTTCCGACATGAAGTCAGCGAACTGACTGAGAATCTTTCGGATTTAAAAAGAGGGCATCTAATCCGACACGTCAGACCCGCCCCACCTTCATGCAGAGCACACTCTTGGCGTGGCCCCTCAGCGTTCGCAGCAACAGTCCGTTCTTGGCTGCTCTCACGCTGATTGTGTTGTCGTAGGAGCCGACCAGCAGGACCCTCCGGCCCCCCTCCTGCGATGAAGCCAGACAGCTCACGGCCCGCGGTCCATGGCACTCAAACACATCCATCTGCTTGTTTGTCTAAACAATGAATTGCAAGAACTGAACGTCACCTCCGGCTGGCAGAGCCATGCACACATTTTTGATACATTTTTAGCTTTTTCCTGATTGAAGCAGCAGTAGATCATTGTAGGACCTCGAAAATATTGATATCTTTTGAGATAATGCTAATCAAACAGTATATGTTGAATTTCTCACCTTGAGGTTAAACGTGACCACAGTTCCGTTTGCCAGACCGGCATATAAAGTCTTCCATCGGCTGTGGAGGCAGAGGACTCGGTCGGACACGGGGAACTGCTGCTCCAGCTCTTGTGTCTGGATGCAACATTGAAAATCAGAAACTGGTGGTTGATAAATGCCACTTCGTGTAGCTTATTTCATCAGCAGATGCGCGTTTTTACCTTGAGACTGTAGCAGCGCACAGTCTGGTCACTGGAGCCAGAATAAAGGCGATGGTGCAGGAACGGAGATGCAGACACCAGCAGGCAGGTCACTTTAGAGCCGTGGCCCTCAAACACAGCCACACACTTATGACTCTGGAAGAGAGGGAAGGCAGACAGCTGCAGCTTTCTGTTGATGCACCTGCTGAAAAACAAGGGACTAAGAAGCATCACCCACCACCAGGTCAAAGGCTTTGATGGTTCGATCTCCAGAGCACGTGTACAGCAGCCCGTTGTGGATCTGCATGGCGTTCACCGCTTCCTGGTGGCCGTCAAAAAACCCTTCTGTAGGAATCTCGTCCTCACCGTGGTCCGACGATGCATCTATGACACACACACACAAAAACAACACCTAAAGCACAACGGCACAAGCGGGGACGAGAAGTGGACCAGTAAAGCTGAGATGAAACGTGCTACACAGCTGAAATAACCCGTAGCAGTACCCACTTACCGGAGGGCGTGCAAGACTGGAACAGATGTTCAGTTATAAATGTTAAAGTAGAAGAAACGAGAGCAGCTCAGAGGCGAGCTTACCTGATGAGGTCTTGGGAAATGTGACGGGAAACGGCAAATCACTGCGGAGGAAGATTTGAAATTTCAGTTTAGACTGAATTTTCAGCCATGAGAGTCAAAAAAAAAAAAAAAAGAAAAAAAGAAAGATGGTTATGTTCTTTAGTTTCTCTAAGTATCCAGGTCTGGATTCTTTAACTTTTGGAAAAATGAGTAGCTTTTAACTTCTGCTGTTTATTGTTAGATCATGTCCAGGTGTATAACTCACAAAAGCTGCATCTAAGTTCAACAAATGTTTATCATGTCAATTTTTCTTTGTTTTATAATATGTTGATGCTACATGAAAAGAAGGATGTTAATTTCATGATATGAAGGAGCAGCGACTCTAAATCAGATGTTCTTTGTTGTGAATGACAGTTGAAAAGCTTTGCTGTTTTTTCTAAAAAAAAAATCACTATTTCAAAACTGTTGTAAAATTATTAAATGCTGCCAAAAATATATATTTTCCAATGAAGAAAATGTAATTTTGTTAAAAAAAAAGTTCTGACAAAATTCGTTTTTTTTGGACAAAAAGAGTCAGCTTTTATTTTATTTAAATTTGTGATATTAAAAGAAAAAGACTTGTGATTTTAGAGAAAAGTCTCAATTTTATGATTAAGTTCACAATGATTTTATGACAAAAATTTACTTTCCTATAAAAAAAAAAAAAAAAAAAAAGATGTGATTCTTGCAAAATTTTACAACACATTTATTTTTGTGTTTTTGAAAACCAAAAAATCATTTTCAATTTGGGAAGTTTTGTGAAAAATTGAAAAGTGAAATTTGAGATTTTTACGACAAAAATCGACATTTTTTCTTTTTTTTTAAACAACCAGGTCCTGGAACAAGAAGGAATCTGATGACACAGCTGCCTGAGGAAATAAAGAATAGCCAATCCTTTAATGGTAACCATGGTGATGAGATTATAAAAAGTTTGACGCCCCTGCTGCGGTTCTTTTGTTTGCGACTAACCTCTCAGAGGATTTACACAGCTCCATTTCACTGGTGGAGGAGACCTCGTTGAAGGTCAGCCTCAGTGGCTCAGGATTGGAGGAGTCTGGGACCAGACGTGGAGGCGGAGCATCTACGTGGGGCTGCTGACCCGCTGAGGTGGTATCCATGCTTTTCTCTGCATCCAAGGTCCTGAAGGGTTTAGCTGAAGCAAACTGGGGAAGCTCCATCATGTGTTCAGAGGATTTCTGGTCTTCCTCCTCAGGGCTCACAGCTGGAAGCAGCATTTTCGCCGTCTTGTTGCTGCCTTCTAAGTTCACGTCACCTTCTCTGTCGTCCGCAGGCACACTGGAGGTGCTGACCTGAGAGCCTCCACTGGGTCTCCGGCGTTGCCGCGACCACCTCGGCTTCGAGGCCTCTTCGTCCATCTCGGTGTCGCTGCTCTCAGGCTGCTCGGTCCCCTGAGCCTTTTTCAAAGCCTTTCTCTTCTTGAGCTTCCTCACACGCTTTCCACTCCTGGTTTCAGAAGGCGATGTCGGCATACTGAGCGGTAAATGGGCCTGCGGTGACTGCATGTCTGGACCGTCAACAGAGACCCCAGCTTCAGAGGCTATCCTGCTGGGGGACAGAAGCTTTATGTGGGACTTGGAGTCGTAACCTGTCGCCTGTATGCCCTTTTCTGTTGTCTCAACTGGAGCTGAGAACTTCTCTTTACAGTCTGAAGGCTCTTCACAGTTGGGTTTTCTTTCAGGAGATGTCTGGTAGTTCAGAGAAGGTTCTGCAAAGAGTATCAAGATGCAAAAGGATCAGCAGACTAAAGAATTCTTTTTTTCAACAGACAGAAACTCCTTCCTTCAAGTATGTGAGGGAAAATCTGAAAATATCTATGATTCAGTCTTTCTTGGAGTGTCACTGCCACCCGAGTTCACGGGTATTAAAGTGTGACACGTGCTGTCAAGCAGAAGCAGAACTAAAAGAAAAAAAAATCCAATCACGTTTGCTCTAAACAACTTTACCTTGAGCGACTGGAGCAGGAGATGCTGGCAGCTCTGGAGTGGTGCTATGAGCACAGTGAGCAACGCTGTCCACTGGGTCCTGCTCTGAGCTGACCCAGACCGGTGACGGGGGCTCCTCCTTGATGAGTAACGGCATGAACTGAGGGCTGGAGGGGGGCTGTAAGGCACACTCTGCAGCGTGATTAGAGCTGGAAACAGCAGCGTTAGAACTAGAAGAGCAGGTAACTGAAGAGGCCGTGTGTGTTTCAGCTTCAAAAGAGTCCATCTTTTCTTCTTTCAGTTTAACCTGAGGTGTTTCCTCCATGCTAGTACCTGCAAACAAACAAAAAACTCTCCTCACTCACTGGTCATATCACATTTACTTAATTACTGCTGTTGATTTCATCCAGCGAATTCTCCAAAAGTGATGCAGTAAAACTAAAGTTTAGTCCTTTCTTTACCTTGTATCCCTTTTAGTAAATCAATGCGCTTGTTCCTCAGAGTGCTCATCTCCGCTGTCATCTGAGGAACGATAAAGGAAAGACAAAGCACCATGACAACAGCTACAATATGTAATGAGGGTAAGAACGACCTCGGACGCACAATGAGCTTCTCAGAGTTACTGAAACATACGTAAAAGCGAACAATAGGTGGTTTTCCACTAGCGGGGATTCTGGGTAAAACTAGAAGTCTGGAATTTTAATCTCCTGGCTGCTTCCAGCCGTTGTGTCTCCACTTACAGTGACAGAGCTGGCTGCATGCACAGTACCATCCAACCACATGGTGGCGGTATGTCACAAATAAATAAATAAAGAACATGAATGTCGTCAAAAACTAAGAAATAATAGAAGAAAAATAAACTAAAATGACAAGAAATATTAGAGGAGCTAAAGGTGATTGTAGTGTTTCTATTTGCCGTTTGTTTAGATTAAAATACAAAAGTACATTTTATCACAAAGTCTCAAATTTCACAAAATTTGCTACCTTCATCATAAAATTAAGGCTTTTGTACTTAAATCACAATTTTTTCTTGTATAATTGCAAATTTCAAAAAACTGACTTAGTTGTAAAAGGGCAAATTTCACAATATCACATCTTTTTTCATTCATAAAAATGTGAATTTTTGTCATAAAATCCCAAATTTGACAGAAACTGTAACTTTTATCATAAAATTGAGACTTTTGTCCCAAAAACACAAATTTAAAAGAAAAATGTTGACTGCTTGTTCTAAAAACAAAAACATTTTGAGACCTTTTTTTGTTTAATAAAACAACCGTTTTTTTTTTGTTTTTTTTTAAATCATCACAAATGTCGCAAAATTTTGCTTTAAAAAAAATTTCAGCAACATTACAAGAGATAAAATTAAATTTTTCTATAAGTTCAACTTTTTGTCCAAAAAAATCACATTTTTTGTGGTAAAAAAGTACATTTTGCAATAAAATCACAAATTTTGATAAAACTTAGCTACTTTTTGGTGTAAAATCTCTTTCAAACGTTTGCTACATCTGGACTTCTTGACATAAACCAGCTGCTCTTCCTTCCTTCAGAAATGTTCATCATCACCGGGTCTCAGCGTACCCAATCAGAGAGCCAACGCTGCCGCCCTCCCCATCCAGACGATTATCAGGCCTGCTCTCACAGTTCAGTGCAGAGTTTGAAGACATACCTGCTGCTTGAGTATCACGATGCGCTGCACCTCCATGAAGGCGGCCTCCAGTGCAGCCCGGGCCTTGATCAGGCTGGTGTCCACGCTCTGCAACGACCGGCTCAGCTCCTCCTCACGCAGGGAGACTGTGAGCAGCTGGTCGATCTGTAAGCGCTCTGCACCAAGCAGGAAAACACATTTTCAACATGTGAGACGAGTAAATACAGAAGTGTTTTCAGGTTTTTGGGTCATTGATCTGGACGCAAACCTCTTTTGGATTTGACCTTCCTCCTTTTGCTGTTGTGCTCCAAGCAAGATGCCTCTGTACCTGGAACATCCTACACATGCAGGGGGAGGAATCACTCAATATTATGCTCCTAAATATAAAAACACCCCCAAAAAAGAGAACACTGTTTCTTAAACTCACCCCAGCAGCTCTTCGTCTCTTCCCTGTCCCTTGACCATCGTACTGCTCTGTTCCCGAGCTGCTGTCCCCAAGAACTGAATCAGATCGCTGAAGAGCCTTCACCGTCACAGATGTTAGTTTTTCCGGCTGCCTCTGCGCTTTGGCCCCTGACTGACACGGACGATCTTGATTTTCCTCAACAGATGAGCAGTCGGGAGAAGCTGTAGACCTCTGTTGCTCTGAGCTGAGGCCCGTCCCCTGCGCCGTCTCCATGGACGTAAAGGATGTAAGCAGGGAATGTGTGGACGGAGGCACGAGGCTGCTCTCTGATAGGGAGCGTTTCCGGGATGTGCTCTGGGAGGAGACATCCATCAACGACTCCCACTGAAAACCCTCCAGCAACGCCATGTCGTCATCCTCCTCCTGGCTCTGGTACTCCTGCTCATGTGGAACAATCTCTATTCCAAACCTGGAGCACATCAGACAAAACATGGACTTTAAACTACCACTGAAAGAGATGCTCCATTTTACACTCTTAAGGGTAAAATCAAAAGTTTACCTCGGCATGCCTTTTCCTTTGTCCTGCTTCTTTCTGACTTCCTGATACACTTGTTCCCAGTTCACGCTGCGACGTGACCCAGAAGCGCTGATTAGCTGCCGTACAGTCGGTTTGATCCCTGTATCTTTTTCCGTGTCGCTTCTCCGCGACCCGCTATGGTTGCGCACCCTTCTGGCGTGGTTCAGATTTGGCTCATGGGCACCTGCTTTGCTCTTAGAGCTGATGTGCTTGGTCAGGTCCCGTTTTAAGACAGAGGGCAAGTTAAGTTTGGACAAAGCTGATGCGTTTGAGCAGAACGACGTCTGTGTTTCACCACCTCCAGAGGTGTTGCTCTCTGAGCTCTCCCCTGCCTCAGTAACCTGCATGGCCTCGTCTGGGACCACCAAGCAGGTCTGCTCTTCCACTTTCTTCATGTCTCCTTCATCATCTTGCGCTTTAGTGGAGGTGCTCACTTGCAGTGACTGGAGGAACTGGCCGCTGTCTGTAGACGGTGGAGCCACCTTATCTGGCTTGAATGCTTTAGGTGGCGCTGGTTTAACTGGATTGGGACCGTAGTTGTTTTCTTTGTTCACTCCAACCCGACTCTGTCCCGGATTCGCAGGCAGCTCTTCTGTAATCAGCGGTGTCGCTTTCACTGTGTCCAGAGAGCCCTTCTTCTCAAACGCAGCCTGTTTGGCTGTCTTCAACGATTCGGGGAGGTGCCTCTCCTGCCTGGACTGAAGAGGCCCGACAGGTGGGGTCTTCAGCTGCTTTCCAGTTGGTTTTGCCTGCAACAGAGCTTGACTGGAGGCTTTGCTTTGTGGAGCTCCACTACTGAGACCAGGAACTGAGGATTTCCTCCAATCAATATCAAGTAGTGGTTTAATTGTGTTCTGACTGGTGGGACCAGACACATCCCTGTGGGAAATGCTGCCTTTGCTGCTGACATTCTTATCTTTGGATTTAGGTGTGGGTTTTATTTGATGCCTCCCGATCTCTTCTTCACTTGAGATCAAATGTCCAGGTCTCTGCTCGGGCTGAGACCTTACTTCTGCTGCCTGGTCTTGCTTCTGGAGTTTGGGCATTTTGTGGTGCTTCTCAAACGTAGTTGGGTGGGCCTCACTATGGGGTACAGATGTGATTGGGTAGGGTGACCAGCGACAGCCTTTGTCCAGCTTCGGATTGCTACCAAAAGTTTTAGAGCTCTTATTATTGTTATGCTCAGACTCTGATGATGGTACCTCTCCGTGTTTCAGTCCAGCATCCTGATGATCACCCTTGTCACCGCATGTACTTGGTAATCGATTAAAACTTTGCGCAAATAACCTGGGTGGTGCTGGAAAAGGTCGTCCCATTAGGCTCGGGGGCCGGGCGTAATTAGAAATATTGTTTTGGCCATAAAGTCCGAAACTACTGCCACCACTGCTGAGCCAAGGCAGGCGACTTTGTTCACCGCCAGAAAATGCACCGTGGCCGCAGGTGCTGCTGCTCCGGCCGACGTGATCATTCTTTCTTTGAAAAAACTCCTCAGACGCCCACTTCTGTAAGTTGGGAGGCTCCTGAGCATGCCACGTGGCGCTCTTCCCCTGTTTGTCAGGGTGCCACGGCCTCGTCTTCCCTCTGCCACCGTTGTATTGTTGACCCTGGTGCAAAGAGTAGCAGTGACTGGATTCACTGCACCCCTGCGACGGTGACTGTGACACACGGTCCTGGCGGAAACGCTCCTTCAGCTCCTTTAGCCTCTTCTGAAATTCCTCTTTTCGCTTTCGTTCCTTTTCTTCCTCTGCAAGCTTTGCAGCTGCAGCCTCTTTATCTCTTCTGTGAAGGAAAATCAAATACATTATACACTTGATGTACAAACATCCCACAAATACAGGATCTAAAATAAAACAATAAGTCCAGTGCGTATCTGGTGTTCATTCAGAAGAGGCTATTTTTAAGGACAATTCATTTTACACTTGTCCTGTGTCATTGTGACTGCCTCCCAGGGATAAATAACGTTTTTTGTCTCTCTGCTCTGAAGAGAACTTTAGTGTCTTCTTCATGTCTTTGTGGTTTTCCGGCTTTTATCTGTGAATTTAATTTTTTTTTTACTTTCACAGCCTTAATGTGAGTCTTTTTCAGTCACTTGCATGCTCCAGACAAGTATTTACAAAGATTGCAAAAAAAAAAAAAAAGTGATTTATTGCATTTAAATTTATTATTGCATGAAATTCTGAGCTCTTTTGCTGCCTGCCAGAGCTGAAGTTCGACCTGAGGACAGAAAAGAGCTCTGAGCTGACAGCTTTTACCTTCAAACTTCTCCAACAGCTCTTGTCACATAAATTTTCTAAAGTTTGGATTGGAAGAGTGAAGCAGACATCACACTAAATGTCTCCTGAAAGGTCTCAGGTAGCGTTCAGAGCAACTGACTGGTGAGGAAAATCAAAGCATTCGTAAGCATGAGAAGTTTTGTTTTACTATTTGCCAAAGGCATCATTAAGCTGAATATGTGTCTGACGTTTGTGCGTCCAGCGATGCTTTTTTGGTAGTCTGAAGCCCTGACATACGACTCCAGCTGCGTCTCAAAGCAACGCTGCGACTAAAACAGGCCTCTGAGCACAGCTGAACAAAATGTGACTATACATGGCATATGTACACACCAACGACAGCTTGGAGGCTCCCACACACATTTTCAGTTGTGGGTAAGTCGAAGAACTGCGCCCAGTGGTGTTATTTAATCCCATTTAATACCATAAAGGTTATTTAATTCCACACACAGTTATCACCATAGAGTGTAACAAATTTCTTACCTGATCTGCTCTTTTCTCTTCTCAATCAGCTCCACTAAAGCCTGATCAAAGTAGTCCTCGTCACGGTCGCAACCAGCATCCTTCCTGCCAGCAGCCTCCACGTTCTGCTTGTGCGTGGGACTGGAAATGTGGTCGGCGTAATCAGTCAGGCTCACCACTTTCACCTTACACACTCTGCACTCGTGTCCGCAGTCCCTGGGGAGGGAAGGCGAGAGTGGGCGATCAATCGTACCTTCAGGCATGCTTCTGGTTCTGGTTTTCCTGCCTACAGAGCCCGCAAATACACAGCGTGGCTCTCCTTTCGGTTTTCTTTCAAGTCCAGATAAATTCAGGAGAGGAGAATACTCAACAATCCTTGAAGAACATTCAAAAATGTATAAATAAAAAGTGTCCAAATTCTCTATATGTTTCAGATCAGGAGGTAGCTAACTTAAAATTTTCTCTTAATGAACAGTGTTAAAATCTTCATCATCCTGATCGTCTCCTTTCTTCAGCAGGCCGTATGTGGCGGGGTGAGGGCAGGAGGAGCAGCCCCGCTGGACCCTGGTAGCATGCTAGTCTAGTCCAGCCGTGCAGCGCAGCGCCGGAGGGAGGAGAGGCCAGCGCGCTCTAATGCGCCGTCATGATGGTGTCCGCTGCGCTCTGACACTCTGCAGAAAGCAGTGTCTCTATTTGACCCCTCAGTGTGATCCAAGAGCCAGAACCCAGACCCCTCCCCCAGGATAACCAACGCCATCCAAAGCCCGTGAAACCAGAACCGTGTGCAGCTGCTCACTGCCTCCGCTTCAAAAACCTCTCCCAAGTATGCCATCCTGTGATTCTGAGAGGGGGGTGACTTTGCTGGCCCCTTCTCACTTTCTTTTTTAAATCTGTGTCATGGTACGCGGTCCGTTTTTGACCTCTCGTGCAGTTGGCAAGCATCAGTTACCTTTTTACCAACACATCATCTTTCAGCAGCAGGGAAAAATTAAATCCTTTTGGATGCATTTCTACATGAGGCCCGATCTCAGAGAAATCTACACCACAAAAGATAAAGTCTTTACTTTGTCATGTCTCAAAAATAATGGCAGCGCGATTAAAATCAGAGAATTAGAAAAATACCATCACTGCTTTATAAGTGTTTACATGAAACCCCAGAAACGTAGCAACCAATCTGGCCTTGAATGTGACCCTTTAGTTTCTTAGTTACAAGCAACAGGCCACATACTTTAATAATCTGCGCTGAAGTCACGAGCCCTCCAGTTGCTTTCTAACGGTCACGCCTGTTGTTCCACAGAGATTGTGTCTATATATATGTGCAACAGTTGAGACAGCTGCCCACATATCCGCTCTCGCTCAAAACTGTGGACACGTGCTTGTGTGCACATGTGCGATGACCCAAATAATTATGAACGAAACTTTTAGGACACGGCGAACCCTTTTGTTGCAGATGCACTGCTGTGATGCACTATTGAGATATGCACATTTTATTTTTGCAGAATTGTTCAGACAACTCACCGGCCTTTGAGCTTCTCCAGCTCACGGTGGTGGAGCATACTTCTCATGTGCTCATCCATCTCCTGCAGATTAATAGTCAACAGAAAATGCTTCAGATAATCATCTACAATGACATCCCACCAATGCAGACTGTGGTTAACACAAAAGATGCCTAAAACATGCATTGTGATCCAACAAATGAGTGTTAAAAACTCAAAACCACCTGCATCAGCTTCATATCAGAACCTGGAAACATCTGCATGGATTTTTCATTTGATCCTGAACTTATATAATGAAAGTCAGCAGTTATGGATGACATAAGTCAGAGTCAACTACCTGCTTCGAGGCGCAGACTGTTTCGCAGAGGATGCATTTTCTGTTTCTCATCATTTTGAACGCCAGTGGATCTCGAACCCCTGACTGTACAAAGAGAGAATCCATTCAAGTTAAAGGACTCATAAATAACATCTTAAATCGCGAAAAGCCACGGTACATGACTGCGTTGTGGTTCATAACAGAGAAACATCAGGGGTACAAAGAATGCATGTAATATAACTCTTGATTTTTCAACTTGGTTATTAGACAAACGCCTCAGTAGCACAGATCAAACGTCAACAGAGTTCAACATGGACATGGGTCTAATTCCAGTCTGCTGATGGTGCAGCTCTGCGGCCAGAGGCCAGAGCCGTGGCAGCGTCAGACCTATGTCTGGACTTGTTCAGCTCTCACCAACAGTTTGAGGAACGATCGCCAGCCATGAGTCAATGTCAGCCCAAGTTTGAACTTCATGAGACACAGCTGAGCACATAAGACTGTTGTTATATCCTTACATGCAGTGCTTTTATTTCAGGGCGCATGAAAGATTCAGGTAAAAGTCTAAAATATGGTCACATGTGGAACTAAACTGCTTAAAACGAAAATTTTAACTGCCATTTCTAATCATTTTAAAGCCACTCTATGTTGCACTACCACTTTGTTAAAGGAAATAAATAAAATTGCTGTAAAATGGCTAGTTTTTCAACATTACATCTTTTTTTTCACAAAAAAAGGCTGTTGTTGGAAAATAGCAAAAAGAAAAAAAAAGAACAAGTCTTTTGCACATTTAGCACAACATTTTGACATAAAATTACAAGCCAAAAGATTGCAATTCTTTCTATAGTTTCAGGGCCAAATGTGAGCTGTCACTTTGTTTTATCTGGCTCGTGAGAGCACGCAGAAAAACTAGAACATTTCTGAGAAAATTTTAAAGTGACTGCTCGTTTGATTCAGTTCTGACATCAAAAAGTGGAATAACTGAGGTGGAGAGCAGCTGGTTTAAGGTGGAATAACTGAGGTGGAGAGCAGCTGCTTTAAGGTGGAAT
>JBAMYA010000015.1:15761480-15778574 GCA_037176975.1 Arrhamphus sclerolepis
GCAAGAAAAAACTCCCTCATGGGAAGAAACCTTGAGCAGAACCCGGCTCTTAGGGGGACCCTCCTGCTGAAGGCCAGTCGGGTAAAGAGGAGATGAGGAGAATTAGGACAGTGGGAAGGAAGGACAGAGGAGTTACAGAGAGTTACATGATATTAGTTTGCATTCCTTCTTTTCTATGTGAACAGTTGACGTGTTGCTTCCAGTCCTGTTACTTTGCACTTCCAGTAAAGGGAAAGACTCTGTGGTCAAATAAAATAAAATAAAATAAAAGATCTAAATACAAAACAGTACAGCCATGACTGCAGCCACAGAGTTCACAGTGACATAAAGCTTCAGTTTCGGGGGCGATCAGTGGAAAACTGCTGAACCAGTTCTCCTAGTTTTCTATGGTACATGATTGTATGGACATTTGACTGGCTGCCCAGCTGACGGTGCACTTTCTTACTTTGCCACGACCAAGTTAAACCTATTTACCTGCCAGGTCCTCACCTATTTTATTTCACTTCACCACATAGCCTGGGAAAGGTTTACTCCCGATCAAAAAAAACAAAACAACAACCAATCAACAAACAGAGGGGCGTGGCCGACAGCCGCTATGTCAGTTAGAAATTGTAGTTCAGTCAAGTCCTGTAAAAGCTACAATGGTGGTGGACACGCATATATGGGAGGACATTCGCTCTGTCTTGGAGAAGATCGCCGGTATCAGCAACTTAATTTTTTGAATGGAAATGATGTCGTAGCCCTGATTTGAATATTCTCTGGTATCAAGGGCCGTGTTTACAGCAGAAGTACGAGACGGCTGTGCTAGCGCATAACATACGTCATCGCTAAACTTTAGTTAAATCGCTCCGCCCACTAGGAAGTAAACCTTTGGCAATCGAGAGTGACCAGACTCTTTGCAGGAATGAAATTAAGTGCAGAGTCTGATGAGGACCAGGCTACGTATTTACAGTCTGGTTGAAACGTTGATTTTGCTCTCCATCATCCATGAAAATTGTACCGGGATGCTGTCATAATAACATTTAGTATTATATTGACTTCTGAGCTGTGACTAAAAACCAGATCATGGTCATATTTTAAAAAGAATATGTTGTCTTGTTCTTGTTTGGATTGTACTTACAGAACACTGTGACTGGCTGTGATCGATCTGGAAAGATCTGAGCCCTTCTAACTACAACAGTCATTACTAAGTACTGCAACAGTTAATTTCCCTTTGGGGATGAATTGAATTGAATTGAAGTCTGATTTGCGAACGTCAGTGGCCAACGTGATTGACTGCAGGTCCCAGGATAATTCCACTTGGAAGAGTTATTCTCTGTGAGGGAGCGACCTGCTGCAGCGGCCAGCAGCACTCCAGCCTGTCCAATGTGGTCGTTAGGATGGTGCTCGGTTACAGGAGACAATATGCTCACAAAAAAAAAAAAAATTGTACTCTTCCAAGAAGAATTATGCTTATGACTGGTCCCTTCGCGTGGCGCTCCAGCATGGGACCTTCTTACTCCATGCTCCACCTCCACAACCGGCCTCGGCTCCTGTAGGAGCACAACCTACAGCCCACTGCAATTTATGATAGTGCATCATAATGAGGCTCCCATATTCACCACGAAATGCAAAAGCATTCCTAAAATAGATATTTTAAAAAAAAGGAACCCATTCATGTGGGATCTTGTTTTATCATTTTAAATCTCAGCAAGAACTCGTTTCGAAACAGCCTTCTCAAAAACCCCAGTTTGTGTTCAAATGGAAACATTGTGTCATGCTTGCAGTTAGGGATTGCTTCAGATGTAATCATTTTTGCAGTTTTGCCATCTAGCTGTACGATGTATCAGCTGCAATTTCATGTTGAACGACACAACGCATTAGAGAGTTACATAAAAAGCATTGAACTAAATATCACACAATTAAGCCAAACAATATGTGAAGTTATATATTTCCATAGTAAGAACTAGTAAGAGTAAGTAAGAACTGGCGTTCAAGCCTCTGGTTCTCATGGAACAGGACCACAGAGTGAGCAAACAGTCCCAGGGAATCACAGAAGCACTCAAGTAGTTCTTTATCAGTTGCTTTTTATTGGGTGCAACAAGACTAACGTTTCAACACCCAGCGTCTTCCTCAGAGTCAAAACAAAGTGGCCCAGGATTGTTTGCTTATATATTTCCCTTTTATTCAATGCACAGACGTGAAACAACCCATTTGCAAAGGATTAGTGTAACTTTTAGGAAGGTTTAGAGAAGCAGGGGCTCAATTTAAGAAGCCAAAACAGGCAGTGTGGGTCATGCCATTTATTCCATGCAGTTATTGTTCTTAGCTACAAGGAAAATAGTTGGTAAATTCAGTTATATGTTTGAATTCAGTGTTGCCAAACTTTACCATTAGAAAAGATTTGCCTTTAGATCTTTTCATTTTATTTTTTTTACATAATGCCCACCTCTGTTTTATTCAAAGTCGCAGAAATAAAGCAAAAACTACCACCGAGTGCATTTCTTGAGTGTACTGACCCTTCAAACATGTTATTACGCATAAATTGACTGTTCATGTGTTTTAAACTTACCGTTAAACCCCGCCGCAGACAGCATCAAGAGCGTCACCAGCCCGAGAACTCTCCTCATCTTGGCACAACTCGTCTCCCTGTGTGACAGGAAAGTGACAATGCCAGCATGTGCTTGATGTGCTCGATGAACTCGTGGCGCAGCTGCGTGTCTTGTTTTCACCTAAAACAAGGAGATATGGAGGGAAAACAGCTAACAAAACCAATAACTGTTTGTACACGTTTTAGCTGGCATATATGGTCCTCCTATAAACATCACATGCTGGTGAAAATATTCAATGCAAAGAAAAAAATTACATATATATACATATATATATATATACATGGATATCTCTGAATATTAAGTTCAGCTCTTACAGCCCCATGCAGAGGGAATGTCAGGGTAAGAGCTAAGTTCACAAACACATGCAGGCTTCTGCTTTCAGAACTGGATTAACAAGATTTAAACAATGAGCTGTGACCAAAAAAAAAACAAACAAAAAAAAAAAACGGACTTCTGTGCTACTGGTTGCTGCTGAGTTAAATTCACCCACAAAGTAGATGTTCATTGCTGAGGATAAATACTTAACAGCGTTGCATGTTTTACAACTTGTTCTACAAACAATACTGAACTTGTATAAAATTGAAAAAAAGGCAACAGAAACTTAAATCTGCACTCATTCACACTGCAGAGAAAAACGATTTTCAGGGGCTTAACTTTCTCTTTCCTTTGCATTTAGAAGATATAAATAAATGGAGACTCTTGTGAATTAAATAAATAAACGTTGTTAGAATGTTCAAGTCGCACCCTTTTAGAAGATTCAACATTCAGCAGGTGGATTGGTGACTGGTGAAGGTGCCAGGATTGGATATAAAAGGCCGACAGAAAAATAAATGAGTAAGAATTGCAAAGATCTTTAACATCTACGATGCATAACGGTGATAATGAAAAGAGTCGGGGAGTCTGGTGAGGCCCACACAAAGTGTGGGTGCGACCTTTGAGCCCTCAGTTGGAATAGCATGTAAACCATTCATGTCAATATGACCAATGTTGCCACACGGCCTCTGGTGCACCTCGAACAACACAGCAGCTTTTTCCCGGGTATCAACCTGCAAACACCTGATACAAGTGATCGAGATGAGTCACAAGACTGGGTCATCCTCAGCCAGCAGCCTGTAAACCAGTTTTTACACATTTCACACATAATTTCTGCTCATTGTCTGCACAACAAACATAGTGACACCAAGTTCTGTTTCATGCTATAGCACCTGCTCTGACAAGTTTTAACAGGATCACTCACTTGAGCGGAGGTGAGACCTGGATAAGGGTTAGTTCCTTATTTCTCATTTCTGGGGGGGAAAAAAAAGACGGGCGGGTGTGCGTTAGAATAAAAACAGAATTCTAAATGTTCAGTTTTATAATATGAAAAAATAAATAAAAAGATGAGATCAGGGTAATTATGGAGATACATGCTGAAATACTGTCACTAAGGGAAAAATTAGTCCATGTTACCTCTTGGTTAGACATAACAATAACATAATTTAATACATGTAATAGTAACTTCATATATAAGCTTATTTACTGCAGAAAATTTACAAAAAATCTTCTAACTTATTAATGAAATAATTTTTATTTGCATTTCTGAATAAACACAAGAAATGTTGATATTAGTCTGTCTCTGTATGAGATGAAGATGATATAGGACTCACCACTTCAGGACTCTGCAGCTTTGTGAATGATCCTTTAACTTTTGTTTACTGACCCCCAGAAAAACGTGGCCTGTCATTACATTGCCCCAGTCACCTCCTCACACCTGGCAACCCCGAGCTGGACAACTCAGGTATGATCGGTTACTAGCAGGAAGAGAGGTGTCCTGTCACCGGGGGGAGGAGCTTGTTGTCGTCGCAACTTGCCCACCTGAGAGCAACCAGAGATCGTAGGTGAAGGACGATGTGTCACTCCATGATGATTTCTTCCTAATACAGCTTCTGTATTATAGCTTGTTTATTTTAGATTCAGTGGTCCCCCACTTTGCATGTTGTTATATAAACTCGAATGACATTGTAAAAAGAGCGCGGCTTTGCAGGGTTTCAGGATTAATTTGACAAAACTCTTAATATTGTTACCAGAGAACAAACTGAGAGATGTTTACCTGGTAATGTGTGACAGGTGAAATGCCATGGGACGCTTTAGACACCGAGCTTCCCTGAACGCCACATAGGTTATGTTATTTAGGCGATCAATACGTCATAATGTGTTGTCAGGCTGGAGAAGAAACATGGGTGTGCGTTTTCCGAAAAAGGTGGATCAAAATCACAAAAGGAATGTAGCCAAACAGGTTACCAGAAATCCTGATGTCTCCGGCTGGTAAAGGCTGGTGTTTTTAACATACACTTTGGAGAGTTTATACTCTCCCATCTGTGACCAAACTACACACACACATACACACACACTTAACTATGCATGGATATCAAATGAATATTTTATTTGGCGACTCGCATTAAGGCAAGGCAAGTTTATTTCTAGAGCACAATTCATACACAAGGTAATTCAAAGTGCTTTACAGCTACATAAAATCACAAGAGGAAAATAAAATCATTAAAACATAAAAATAATTATATAATAATAATAATAGGCTAATTACTTAGATAAAAAAATGAAGAGTGCAGAATAAAAAGTATAATTTAAGATTTAAAAATAAAGTAGAAGAGAAAGGGAAAAAAGACGAGAACAGCAGTTAAAACTATTTTGTTTTGGTTCTAAAATTCAGGCTTAAAAAAACTAAATTTGGAACTTTATTCTAATGCAGCTGAGAACAGGTGGGTCTTTAACCTGGATTTAAATAAACAGAGTGTTTAGAGCCTTAAGCAAAGAGGCCCAGACCTTCTTCTCCCCAGCCTCCTTGTCCACTCCTCCAGGGTAATACCAAGTCCTTCTCAAGAATGAGAGACATCTCCATTGTGTCCTGGCTCAAACCGCTCTACCTTTTTCTGACTGACAGCCATGGTCTCAGATTTAAAGGTGCTCATCCTCATCCCCCTCAGCTCCAGCTCCAGCAGGAGCCGAGGATGACTCAGTGAAGCCATCAGGACCACCAACAGGCGATCCTGAGGTCACTAAAGCGGATGCCTTAACTTCTTCTTGGCACCTGACACCTAGAAATTCTGTCTATAAAATTTATGAATAGAATTGAAACAGAATCTGTGACGAAGGGCAGCCCTGAGTCACAGAAAAATCACAATACACAATTTAAACTTGGTATCAATTTTATGGAAATGCTCTGTTGCAGTTACTGTGTCCATTTTAATGTGTGTATGTGGTTACCATGGTTACTGAGTTCTGTTGAGTCTGAAACCAGGGTATCCAGAGTCTCCAACATGACTCTCTTTTTATCTTACTTGATCGCTATGGTAACTGGAACTCACAAACTGTTCTGGATTTGATTAAATTCTCTCACAGTTTCTTTTTGTGAACATAATCCCAGATCACATCACACTGAAACAACATTTAAATATCATGAGGTACAAGTACTGAATGTTGATGTTTCATGGTTTAAACGTGTTAAATAGGTCCCACTTAACCCAGCTAACCAGCTGAACCCCACCTAAAAAAAAAAAAAAAAAAGCAAAACAGTGTAGCCACTTTTAAGTTACTGAATGATAATTAAACACAAGTTAAAAATGGTTTTAACCTGAGAGTGAGAATTTGCTGATTACAGAAAATGATTACATTTCTGTAACGTATAAACCACAGGAATAACAAATAATGTATGTGTACACAATACAACAAAACAATCCAAAAAATAATAATGAATATAATTGTGCAAAAAAAAAAGAACAATAAGTAAAAACAAATAAAAAAGACTTAAACTTAAAACTGAAGACAAGGAAATTGAGAGAGTTTTTAATACTAAATTTCTTGGAGTTGTAATTGACTCCAAATTAATATGGAAACAACATATTGATCATGCAAAGACAAAAATATCAAAAACTCTTTGTTTAAAACTAAAGATTTGCTCACCTTTGAAGCACTATATACCATCTACTGTACCTTGATTCTTCCTTACATGACTTATTGTGTGGAGCTATGGGGAGTTACTTTTATGACTTTAATCAATTCTATAGCATTATTACAAAAAAATGCCATTCACATAATAAATAAAGTAGGATATTATGATCATACGAATCCATTATTTCTAAAAGCAAATCTTTTGAAATTTCAAGACCTTATTAACTACAAAATACTTCAAATAATGTTCAAGACTAAATTAAATGTTCTTCCAGAAGGTATTCAACAATATTTTCAGCTTCAAAAAAACTAGATATAGTTTAAGAGATGAAAATAAATTTATTTTGCCAAAAGTTAGAAAATCACTGACTCAGAGATGTCTGTCGTTTTATGGGGCTCAGATGTGGAATAAGTAAAGAGATGAAAAGTGTTTATCTTTTAGAAATATGTTATGGTAACTTGTATTGTAACATAAATATGTACTGGGTGCATAAGCTTTCTGCTTCTGGCCTAACAATAATAATAATAATAAACTGAAATAATAATAATGAAGACAGTGATCCTAAGTATCACTGCATTATTTTTCTTCATGTATTTTAATATGGAGCAGTGGATGTAAGAATTTCTTGGTAAATTTGCTGAAGTTACTAGTTGTTAATAGTTAATAGTTTAGTCCTGCCAAAGTTATACATCATAAAAGCTAATGTGGATGTCCTATTCTCAGTTAGCACAAAGATTTTTTTCTTTTCAAATATATTTAAATGTAGAATTGTGTTAGAAACTGCAAGATGTATTTCAAGGACATGAGATGGAACCTGTGTTTGATACTACACCTTGAAGGGTCCACGAACTTAAACACGGTTCCATAAGGTGACATGGCGCTGGGGTACGACGTGGCCAAAAAATACAGCTCCCCTGAAAAACAGTGTAACATCACCGACGTACGATGGCATGGAAGAGCATTAGGGCCACTGAAGAAAAAAAAGTCAGAATTCTGAGATTGGTCTGACTTTAATCTCAGAATTCTGACTTTAATCATTCTGACTTCTAATTTTTTTCTCCAGTTCCCCCTGTACTCTTCCATATGATGCTCAATGAGAGGAAAAAATAATATATGCTACCTGCTTCATCTTCAGCAAAAGAGATGATGTACTTGTGGTGATGATTGATAAGTCCGGGAAATGAGCAAGTCTTTGTGTCACCCATGCATACACTCCTCTCTTTCCAGTGTCCCGTTGTCTTATCTTCCTCTAACGCCATGATGCGACTGAAAGTTTGATTGGAATGCTTTATGTTGGTATGAACAGTAAACATTAGAATCCAGTTGAAATTTTAAATCGATCAGAGCACAGTGAGCTGGGGTCTTCAGCAATGGGAAGTCATTGAAAAATACACATTCAAAAATACAAAACAGCTGGTTAAACAACCCAAGAAGACAAGTCAGCTTTTCTCTTCTTGATAAAGACCTAACAGATTGGATTCATTTATTTTTCTTATTGGCAGAGATCAACACAATCTTACCCACTCATAAAGTCTCCAAAAACGTACAAGCCGTTCAGATTGGGTGATTCACATCCTCTGTACACATATCCCCCTGTCACTGACTTCCCAACATGATGGCTATATGCAAATATAGGGAGGATGTCATCTGTGGTGGCAGAGAAAGACGCTGGATTAAACTAAAATCTGAAGCACATGGAAAACAGCCATGCCAGAAAGAACAGGTGGTGACGGTATCTGAAAATAGCAGTTGCTTTTAATCACTGGGGGGAGAATCACATGAAGAGAAACTACTCACTCAGGGAGGAGTTCTGGCACAGTTTGATGTCATAGCACTCAAAGCCCTCTTTGGCCCTCCATCCGTAGTTTCCTCCATTTACGATTATGTCGATCTCCTCGTATCGGTTTTGACCAACATCTCCACAGAATATCCTGCCCCTGCCGTAGCGGCTCACTGGGTCTCCACGGTCCACAGAGCATCTCCACATGTTCCGGACCCCATATGCAAACACCTCTGGCCGGGCTTCTGGGTCTCCAGTGAATGGATTGTCTGGAGGGATCTTGTACAGTTTGGTTCTGGACTCACTTCCATCCACATCAATGCGGAGAACTTTTCCCAGCAGTGCACTCCTGGTTAATAAGAATTTAAAAAATTAACAAACCCCTTTCAAGGGGAGTCAGTTTGCCAAAAGATGCTTCTGCAGACATGAGTGAATGTTGCGAATGAAAGCAGCAAGCAACCGAAAAATAAATAAAAATAGGAGAGTTGCTGTAGAAGTAAGATTAAATGGGCTCGTGAATAGGTGAAATATTAAGAAATAAAAATACTGGAAAATAATAAATAAATGTTCAAATGGAACAAATTATCCCATAATGAGTGGTTGATTAAAACATTAAGAATCAATTACGAACAACTGCAAAGCAAATAGAATAACCTTACAAATGAGCCCTGTAATGACTCTTCAGGTTGGGACTTTTCTGGCAACATAAAGCAGAACAGCATTTCCTTCAACCTATTATGAAACATTGTTTAAAATCTCCTCCATCCACAGAGAGCAGTGGTTGATTACTGAAAGGTTGGATAAGAAGGAGAATGATAAGATTATACTTACAACGACTATCACTCAACAGGAACTTACTCCACCAACACATTCTAAATGAGAGGATCCATTTTTGTATGTGTCAAACTCAAGGCTCGCAGGCCAAATCCAGACCGCCACCTTATTTTATCTGAGCTGTGAGAGTCTAGAAAGACAATCATACACTTCTAACTGGAGCATTTCTGAGGAAATTTCAATGCAAATTTAATTCAGTACTGACATCAGAAAGTGAAATAAATTGAGGTGGTCATGGTTTATGAGCTGGTTTATGGTTTATGGGTTTATGGTTTATGATGGTTTATGAGCTGGTTTATGGTTTATGGGTTTATGGTTTATGATGGTTTATGAGCTGGTTTATGCCAGAAAGTCAGGATTTAATAAATGTTTACAACAAAAGGTACTTTGGTCAAATTTACTTTTTTTAATAACAAGAAAGTTGTGCTTTTAGGGCAAAAAGTTGAAATTATAGCAACATGTGCAATTTTACAACTGTTGTAATTTATGTTAAAAATTCAGATTTTCCGACAAAAAAACTATTAATACTATAATTTTAAGTTTTAAAAAAATTTTTTTTTTGACATTTCTGAAAAAAATTGCAATTTTACAAGAAAAATGCCTTTTTGACAAAAAAAAAGTCATGAGTTATGAAAATAAAAAATGTGTTTCTTTTTAAATCTGTGATTATACAAGAACAATTGTGATATCAGTACAAATGCCTCAGTTTTATGATAAAAGTTTTGATGATAAAAAACTGTGAAATTTGAGATTTATAACCAAAAGGTATTTCAGAGAGTAATTCCTGGGGGGAGCATGAAAAACAACGCTCCCTCCCTCTCTCTTTCCTGCTCCTTTGCAACTCGCCTGCAGGGTTGAGCCCTCAGCATCTTAAATAATGTTATTAAAAGTAATAATAGTAGTTATAGCATTGATCTTTCAGCAATTAAAAAATGCATTTTACTTTTATAATCATTAGGGAAAGGGGGGCACATCCCCTGTATACCCTCCAGGATTTCCAGCATAGGTGATGAAAAACACTTTAACACCCCTGCAGGAGGACTGGAATTAAGAGACTTATTAAATTATATTGAAGATGGCACATACTGGCCTAAATCCTGAAAAAGACAGTTTTTAACATTTTTGCTTTTTAGTTTTCATAAGACAAGAAACACAAAGACAAGAAAACATAAAGGAGAGCAGACAACCAAGTGAAGCCATGAGTCCAGGAAGATGAGTATGACCACTGTATGGGCAGCCTGGAGACTGACCAGGAGACTGACCAGGAGACTGATGAGGAGACTGACCAGGAGACTGACCAGGAGACTGATGAGGAGACTGACCAGGAGACTGATGAGGAGACTGACCAGGAGATTGACCAGGTTGTTGGGAAAACAGATGAGGGTCCGCGTGCCTCCGGCCCCTGGTCTGGCCCCTGGTCTGGCCCCTGGTCTGGCCCCAACTCTGATTCTGACAGTTGCTTCACATTGTAAAAGCACCTTGAGTGGTTCCAAAACTACAAAGGCACTACATAAGTACCTTGTTGTTGTTGACTCTGGATCATGTATCTCAACATTTTGTTCAGGTTGTGGCGTAACAGGCTCTGGTGCAGGCGGTTTGGATTCAGGAGCAGCGTGCTCAGGCATTACTGGTTTGGTTTAGCAAATTCTGCTGTTGTTGGCTTCAGTGTAGTCGGCTTTGACATTGCTGGCTCTGTTCTCTGGCACTGGCAAAGATCTTGGTAGGGGCTGAAATGTCCTAAATGTATATAATGAACTTGCAAGGGGGCCTCTGGTGTGGTGAGCATCAGCGTAGCTATCTCTAGGTCCAATGCGGGGGCTGTGTTTGGTTTCAGACACAAGAATGGCAGAGAAGACCAGTGTGGGGACTGAAGCATGCAGTATTGAACTTTGCCTCCTTCTGGACAATGTCTGGGATTGCTTCATGGCTGGCATCCAGACTGGGTTCAGTTCAGGTACTCACTGTGAAGCAATGGGCTCCGCCTCTGGTGCGCTGAAGACCAGTTGAGAAGGTCAGGTTCTTCTCTAGACACAGACTCCTGAACAAGGGGCAACAGCGTCCCTGGTTAAGGAATTCTCAGTTAACATTACTCCTCGACCAGACCAGGGGGCTCATTTACTAAAGTTGTGGCGCACAAAAGGTTATATAAACAGTTTTCCACGCTTACATTCAGCTAAAAGTGAAATGAGCGTGAGAACGTGTTCTACACTCACTTCAAGGCTGTCCTACACACTTTTCTGAGGTTTTGTCCGTTGGCGATTCTTGGAGGAGGTGCAGTGAAGTTCCAAACATTTGATGTCGTTCTTCCAAGGATTTAAATCCTCCACACGTGAAACAGAATTCAGCGCCAGATACACGGTGAAGTAAAATCTAAAATCTGAGACCCACAGCTTTGCATCAGAGAAGGAAACGGCAACATTTTTAACCAAGAAATCAAATTCTGTAAACAAGAGTTCAATCATCCCTTAATTTGGGACTGAAAGTAAGAACAGAAGCAGTGCAACTGAGAAAAATGATTGCATGATATCTGGATCAAATATATTTAAACTGAAGCAACAGCCTGAAGGCTTCGTTCATTTGTCAATAATTAAATAATTTATAATTGTTTTCAAAATGTTTCAATAAATGAATTGATAACATATAAAACCATGACACAGTGATTAACCCACAGCCTATGGAGACGACAGCTTTGCCAGAATCAGAATGGAACGAGTTTTTAGGGACCACAATGATGGTGACAGTCGTTTCAGGTCTCCAGACATAACCTCTATGATCTATTGGACAATGTGGTTTCCTGGCTGATCGACTGCACACACACTGATGTAAAGACGCCATCTGAACATGAATTTGCGTATGCTAACAGGAAGAATTTTAATTCCAAAAATGTGTCAGTAATGGGATGCTCAGATAGTCCTGTCTAATGTTGCTAAGGTGTCCTGGATCAACCAGGACAGCGAACAGAACAGCTGGTGATGATGTACCAGCTGGTAGGGTGCAGAATGGGGGGTGGGGGGCTTCTGGTGAGTGATGCGTTTAAAATAAAAATCAATTAAAAATCCAACTTTAAAAGTTCCTTCGGTGTGCTCTTATACCACTGAATGAAGTGTGTGCAGTGCAAATAGCTTCAGATCATCAACCCTGGATCCACCAGCGGCTCTCCACCTCCGCCCTTACGACTGTTTTTTTCTTTTTCTTTTTTTTGTTTGCGATTTACAGTCTGGTTTTTTGAACCCACCAAACTCATTATCATATTTAAATTGTTCTCATGGAGACAGCTCATGCACAAGCGTTCAGCTCCACTTTGATAGTCATGTATTAACAGAGTGGCAATGAAGTTGTTTCAAAATAACACAGGAAATAAAGATTAAGTGAGGAACAGAGACATGAAAAAGCTACTACAAGGAGGCAAAGACAAACAAATATAAATCATGACACTCAAAAATATGATAAAGTTTAAAAAAAAACTGTGTGACGTTGTTTTCAGTGGAAGGGTAAGGAGTTCATCTGAGTGATGGAGGACATTAACAAAATTATGATCTTCCCTTTTTCAAGTTTTTACATTTTTGGCAAAAACATAAAAATAGTGACCGATCAATATCCTTCCTACACAGACAGTTATGAATGGATTTTATGTCTGAAGGTGTCAACAAATGTGATTACTTAAGAAGTTAATATAAATACCGCAATGATTTCATCCTTCTCTCACTTTGCCACCTGTGTTGATGTGATTGGTTGAAATTACGAGAACCACGATCAGTCAGATGCTGGGCATTTTTTATTGTCTTACCTTTTCTTGGACAATTACCTCTGATGGTTCTGTGAAATAAATCCCATTATGCTTCTGATTCTTAATGTTCTGTGGAAACTTTTTTCCGCTCTGCTCTTTACATTAGCTAAAACATAAAGAACCCTAAAGCACCTTACTTGTTTTGTGCATTGCCATACTTCCCAAATGGATCCCCGGCCTTTCCGCCATCTCCAGTGAAGATGTATAAATAACCATCGTGACCAAACAGCAGCTGGCCTCCGTTGTGGTTTGCAGCTGGCTCCTCAATTTCTAAAATTACTCTGAAAATGACAATGCAGCAGCAAAGAGAGTTATTCCCATACAAACATTCAGTTCTATACACTTGTAATATTTCAAAATTTACATTGTTTTTTCCGTATGAACCCTATTCACATTATCATTGAAGTGGAATGGCTTTAATGAGTCCTGTCAGAGACTTAAAATAGCAATTTATTCTGACTTTGGCAAATTGCCCTTTGACCTAACATTAATTGACATTTTGTTGCAAACAGATATTCCATTCTAGATTAAAACTGCTTCAATTCACATTGTTTTAGTCCCGATCAAAAGTTTACACACCTTACTGTCTTGTTTTATCACTGGAGTCGCCCTTTAAGACCTTGATGCATACAGTTGAAACCAGATGTTTACATACACATATAAAAAGACTTTTATTTTTCACTGTCTGACATTAAATCAGAAATTAAATCAGAAATCATTTCTTGTTTTAGATCTGTTAAGATTAGCAAAATGTTCTTTGTGGAGTTTGCATGTTCTCCCTGTGCCCGAGTGGATTTTCTCGGTGTACTGTGGCATATCCCCACAATCCAAAAGCATGTATGTTTGGCTAACTGGTGGTTCTGAATTGCCCACAGATGCGGTTGTGAATGCATGCGGTTGTTTGTCTATATGTGGCCCTGTAATGGACTGGCGACTTGCCAGGATGTACTCCTGCCTTTAGCATGAATACCCCATGACCCTGAGAAGGAGGGAGGGGGACTAGATAATAGATGGATGGATGGATGGATGGATGGAGTTAGCTGATGTTGGACCCCAACATTTGAAGACTAAAAAATTATTGTTTTGACAAGTGTAGCTTAAAGCAGCATAGAGGAACGTTAGCATTTCGCGTCCCCCAATAGTTGATGAAAGTTAAGTCATTTGTCTAAGGTTTTCTTTTGTTCATTTGTCTCTCCCTTATTTTCTCGTCTGTTGTTACTTTCTGGAGCATCTTAGTCACCTTTCCCATAAGGTACGCTGCAGCTCTGTGAGCTAGTTTCATCATTGTTAACAAGTGATGCAAACTATCCTACTGACACAGAAGGGAGAAGTTACTTTAGGCTGTTTTTTTCCAGCAGTTGGGTCATAATAGTAAGCAAATGTTCCTTCAAATGAAATTGAAAAATCCTTTGTGCTGCCTAAAATTCAGTAATCTGATTTTATTGATATTCTGACAGTTGTGTGAAAACTGTGAATCCATTAAAGTTGATTCAGAGCTTGTTTGGAGAGAAATTGACAAATTTGGATAAAGGTGGATAGAACTAGTCTCAAGTAAAAGTAATTACTTGGGTAGTCACTCAAAAGGATTTTGTGTAGCGTATTTATTTTGAAAGTGGCCATTTTGTCGTTACCACCTAAACTAAAAAAGTGTGACTATGCTCACAGTTCTAAAGAAACACCCTTCGGTTTTGTACATCAGCATAGACAGCCTGACATATTTCATCCCTGAGGTTATTGTCAGTTCTGTGTTTCTTCAGCTACGTTTTGTACAGTACGTCACTCACTGCTAACGCTGCACGTGATGACAGGATAGACCTGAGGCCATGACAAGTTGATTGGCCCAAATAACAGAAGAAATTACACTTAGGAATTTCTGTAACTAACTGTTTTAAAGTTTGAGAGAGTAGCTGCTGGTTAGCTGTGAGCAGCAGTTGAGTTTTCCATAGTGAGATTAAGTGCTACATTATCTCTGACTGAGACTGAAAGCGCATTAAACTTTTCTCTAAAACTTTGGCTTTTTAAAGCAGCACAAAGACATCTCTGCACCCACATAGACCAACATTAAGGGTGGGGGAATGTGGGAGCTTACTTATAGTAATCCAGTATTCTTTCAAATCAAATGAAAACTGATATTTTAACATGAAAGCAGCTCCTGTGTGCTGCGTGAAAGAAAACTTTCAACTCCTAATAACAGGCTCTTTGCAGCCAGCACATATTTGTGACTCAGGAGTAAAAATTGCCAACATATACAAACAGAGTAAGTTTTTGTTGTTGTCTTAGAAAATCCTGTTCTCATTTTGTATTTGAGTCTATAGAGCAGTTTGGCAACTTTGTTCAAGGGGAGAAACAAACAAAAAGAAAAAGAAAAACTATAAATCTGCTGAAGACCAGGGTCACACTGTACAATTTTTACAGTCTTATAAGATTAATTCAAGTCGCATTGCATGATGTGAAATCAGTAGACAATGAATTTACAGCATGTTACACTGCATAGTGTAATACACATCGTATTTCAGGCTCTAGACGCAGTTGCTGCTAACATGCTAAAGCACCGATGACTCTAAAGTTAGCATAATTGTTGTGGTGTTTGTGAGCTTTGAAAAGAAAATAGATAAAATCTAGAAAAAGAAGTGTCTTTCTCTTTTATTTGAGTTGCACATTTTGCTTCCCACGCTTTCTTCATCACGCTCTGAGGCGATTCCTCCAAATTTCCGACACTGCTGATATCTGTCACAGCCATCTTTGGTCTCAAGACAATTCTACCTTTCATCTTTGCTCCTGTCTCACTGTCAGATCTACCGCCTCCATTTTTGACCGATGATGGAACATTTTTCAACGACTGACCATCTTTAGTCTGAGACGCAAATTGCATAATGTGAACCTGAACCTGGGATTAGAGAGTCAACATGGTAACAGACAAGACCGCCTTGCGCCCATTTTGATCAAAAATGATTCATGTGTAATGAGAAACCTCTGGATTCTAGAGTCAGTGAAGGAAAACATTTTTAATTTTCATCTTCTCACATTCTACTAAATTTCAGTTACACTCTTGTGCTGTTGTTCCATTTCCTTCAGAAACTCATGTAATACATCCTGAAGTCCATTCAGTCCTATCTCTGATGCTGCAAAACTTCTGCCTCTGGTGTTTTTCAGCATGTACTTTGACTCCTGTTAAAAAATTTGGATGTGCAATGGATTTCAGAGAGAATATGTGATCAATGTTAGCCAGCATTTGTAAACCAAATGCAGGTGAACACCAATAACTCCTTATAATAACTCTTTATAGCCAATAACTCTTTATAAATAAAGTTTGATTGATTGATTGAATTCCACTGCAAGACGGGGTCCAAGACATCGACTGGCTATTTTCGTGAGCAGTACTCATGAAAACAGCAAGATGTATATAAATTGCAGAAAACCTGGAAATCTCACAATCGCTGGTATTCGAAGAAAGTCGCTGTTGTCTCAATGATATTGCAGGAATGAATTGATTTCTGGACAGTTCTACTCTGCTTTTACTCCAAAAAGGTTGTGTTGTTTATCTCACCCCATTCCCAAGGGAATGCATTTTGGAACATCTTGGCAGGTTTGTGAAAAACACATCCTTTGAAAATGCTTTCAAATCTGCTAATCTGAGCTTGAAAATGTCAAAAAAAAAAAAAAAAAAAACTTGCAAAAGTGACATTGTGGCAGTTGTAGCAGCTGAGTAGATTTGCCTGAAAATGTTAGCTAAACAATATCTGGGCAGGCTGTCGGGAGAGGTGTGAGAACTCTTGCAAAGGTTGCTCTGTCTTCAAAGTCGCTGCCAATTTCAACAAATTTGTTTAAATTTCCACAAAATGTGTGAAATTTGGGGTATAAAATACTGTATTGGGGTCAATGTATAAGGTGCCAGTTAAGCCAAAATACAAGTAACTACTTGCACGAATTAACGGTGCTCACCTGTAGTTAGCAGGCTATTTGAGCATAGAGTGATATTGTGTTGTTGATAAGTGCAGACAAGTGTGTCTTGCAAACTAATGCTTAACAGCAACAAGTTGGAGTTTGAGCATCGAGTTAGTGTCATGGGCTGATCTGATCATTCACTCACTGTCATGTCTTTGCAGATCCTGCCTTGCCTTTCAGTCCTGCAGTTCCCTGTCTACTCACCTGTTTG
>JBAMYA010000015.1:15785201-15812104 GCA_037176975.1 Arrhamphus sclerolepis
TCTCGCACGCACACGTGCACACACACACACACACATACACACACTTATATGCACGTATGCATTTTTATGCATACGTGCGCGCGCGCACACAAAACACAAGTAGCGCACTTACTGTATCTCAACAGGAGATGGCAGCAACGAGCACAATTGAGCGTGGAACCGGAAATCTTTTATTTTTATTTGGATTTATTCGGATTTATTTGGACAGACAGACAGATTGTGAGACTAGAAGTTAAATTTGGTAACTGTTTAAACAAACTCGAAATATCCTCCAAAACTCTTCAGACACTATTATTAAAACCACTCCGTTCACAGCAAAAAATGTGTACAGATACATTTTTTTTCGCTGTGAAAATACATGTGTGTGCATATATATACATATGTGTGTGTGGTTGTGTGTATAGTAAACAACGTATAAAGTAAAGATATTTATAAAATATATCTTTAATATATTCATATATAGGTATGGACTTTTAAAAAGCTAGGCTATAAAGAATATCTAGTGTAAAAAACAAAAACAAATATATTTGTACCGTATGAAAATATGTACCCCATATATAAATATATAGGCTATACATATGTACAAATGCACCACTATGGAATAGGATACACACATACATATAACGCAGAAAGATTACGAGAAAATAAAACGTGTTTCTGAGTTTCATGTCCATTTTTACAAAATATACATTCATACAAATCAATGTTAAACTTAAAGGCGTATTGATTATCTGCAGCTGACAGTTGCGTTCTGTGCTAGTCTCTCTAGAATAATATCGGGCTTTTATTTTGAAGTCTAATCTGTAGTTTTCCGGTAGCATTCTAGCTAACTGTCATTGTCTTGAGTCGCGTTCAGGCGCTGCCAAATGTGGCAGAAAAACATAATTCGTAAATGTCCGCCATGGCACCGTAAATGCGTGGAGGATTAGGTGGATTTATGCTCTGCAGGTGACCGGAGTCTGTCTACTTTTCGCCGTTTCTGCCTGAAATACAAACGGCCGTGCGGGCGTTAAAGTAGCCACAATGAGCTCGGAGCACCAGAGCGAGAGCGAGGACGCCGACGAGTCGCAGGACAGGCCCAACACCGGCAGCGTCTCCGACACGGAGGAAGACCCCGACATCGACGAGCTGGACGAAGAAGATGACATCGCTCCGAGGGTTTCTGCTTCGCCACAGCGAGACGACGAAGACTGCCTGGAGCGAAGCGAGGTGACTCCTGCGCTGGAAAACCAACATCCCTGCCAGCCGGCCGCCGCAGCGCAGACGGGGAGCGGCGGGAGCTCAGGCGCCCTCGGCGGCAGAGAGAAAAGTCTGTTTTCCTGGCTGCAGAGCAGGACTATAAGACGGGGGTTGTTTGTGGACCCAGCTAGGGATAACTTCAAGACAATGACCAGTTTGTACTGTTCTATGAATATGGCTGTGGGGTCTGTTAACCTGTGCTCTCAGACCCACGGAGCAGTATTTAACCTGGAGTACTCCCCGGACGGGTAAGATTACCACACAAGATCTATATGTCCTTTAAAGGAGGCATATGACACAAAATCAGCTTTTCTGAACGTGAACCAACTCAAACACATCGTCATAACACAACCTTGTCGATTTGTTTGGGCCCAACAAGGTGTGAAAATCAGTTGTTTTTGGTGAGCATACCTGTGACATCACAGATCCAGATCACATTAGAATTACCCAAATCTTTATCTTAACCTAAATTCACATTGCCTGATGAAGGATGGGGCAATATCTCAGAAGTGCATAGCACAAATCTGTAACACCAATTTCAAAAGAGGCATACAATCTTTGGAAGAAATGGGAGGGATCAAGTTTAGTGAAACTGGCTGCACTGATGATGTAAATTTGAAAAGGGAGCTATTGGACTGTACACAGACGTTTTGTTATACAAAACATAAAACATATAACAAGAAACCATCATCTCATCATATCCCCTCAACAGAATATGTCTCCTTTAATGTCCAGTGCCATACATATGTTTCCAGAGAAATTCAGACTAACAAACAATGAAAACATGGTATTTGAAATGTGATTATGTTTGGGTGTTATAAAGACTTTAAAAAGACACTTTCAGCAGTCGCAGCTAAGGAGTTCAGCGGTGGCTCAGGGCTCATTGACTAGACAGCAACTGAAGTAATCCTGCAGTGAAACCAGGTCAAGTCTGTCAGACTGGGTCACTTTTGTTTCTGTCCTTAGATACAGCAGGATGCGGGTATATATGTGGGGCCTGACATAGATACTTTTGCTATTTAATCCACATTATTTTCATATAATTTAGTTTGTTTAGCGGTAACAAAAGTCATCACAGACGATAAACAAGTTCAGTGCTTCCCATTTTATTTCATTGCTTATCCATTTGTAGTCTAGTTCAGGTAAAATAGAGTAAACTTAGACAAGGAACCTGGCGGTCACTAAATCTTCATCCCTGTCCTGAACATGCATGAGCCAAAAGTGGAGAGGAACATTTCCCAGTTACAGCCATCTGCCTCGACTATTGGAAGGTCTGAGAGGGGAAGAAAGTGATGCCAACAAACACAAAGATTAGTCTGGGAATACCTGCCTTTGGGACGTATGAGAAACACGTTAATTGCAACAATATTGATAAATAAGCCACTTTCACACGGAGTTAGCACTATGAAGGCACACTGCGCTGCCAGTTGACATGGCACTCTTTTCTCCACCATCAAAATGTAACACCATTCATGCAATTAACACAACACAGCACAGCGGGGCAGGATAAAGGTGCTACAGAGGTGGAACAAACTGCCATTGTGAAGAGGACTATACATATGAAATGTAAAGTGCATTATGGGAAGCCCGCAGCATTGCCAGGGTGCAGAGGTCTTGTTGGTTTTGTGAGACATATTGTTTGCTTGCTGTTGTTGTCTTTCGATTCGCCGTCATTGATAGTCTCCTTGCTCAGAGACTGTGTTCCGTGCTCTGCTCAGGTCTGTGTTGACCGTGGCCTGCGAGCAGACCGAGGTCCTCCTGTTTGATCCGATCTCATCTAGGCACATCAAAACCCTGACGGAGGCCCATGAGGACTGTGTCAACAATATAAGGTGTGTTTCCTTAATAGCAGCAACAGGCTAACGATTCAAATAAGAAAATATTAAAAGTCAAGATGACACTTAATTTTATCTAAAGACAATCATAAACTTATAACTATAACATTTCTGAGCGAGTTTCAATATATTTTCAATATTCAGAACTGACATCAAAAGTGGAATAACTGAGGTGCAGAGCAGTTTGTTTATGTCAGAAAGTCAGAATGTAGCAAAGATTTTACAACACAAAGTTCCTCATTTTTGTCAAAACCTGTGATTCTTGTCAAATTAGCTTCTTTTTTTTTTTTCTTTTAGATTTTTGGACAATCGTTTGTTTGCCACCTGCTCTGATGACACCACAATTGCATTATGGGACCTTCGCAAACTCAACTCAAAGGTTTGCTCATTGCACGGTCACGCCAGCTGGGTGAAGAACATCGAGTACGACACGAACACTCGCCTTCTCGTCACGTCTGGCTTCGACGGTAACGTCATCACATGGGACACTAACAGGTTTGTTGGTTTACAGTTTGTACCTTTCTATATTTTAAATGAAAACGCAAGAAAAATATTAATATTATTTAAAAAAACAAAAAAATACAAAAAAACAAACAAGAATGTCAGGTAGGTTGGCTTGACTACTGATCTAAAAAGGAAAAGTCTTGCAGCACAGGCACTATTGTAAAATGAGCAGAACAAATTTGTCCATAAACTGTAACAATCAGTTCTTACATCTTTAATATAAAATTCAAATTCCTGTATTCTCTTTGAAAAAAAACATACATTTTCAAATTGAGGCCACCAACTTTAACACATTTTCTCATGTGTTTTGAGGTGACCAGGGGAGTTGCTTTTGTCCCACGATCCTGCAGCCCACACTTGTTCAGAACAGGAGTCGGTAGTTGCATAGAAGGACTGATCGCTACCCACCAGAAATGCTTGTAGTATTCAGACACGACGTTGTACAGCAGCTCTCCGACGGGTGATGGATACCTCCCCAATTTTCTAACTATCCATCAAAATGACAGAGAGCCTACAGACAGAGCACGGCTGTGATTGGACAGCTACTTCACTCCTCTGGTTTCCTCATCTCACTACAACACCGCCATATAAAAAAAAAAAAAGAAAAGAAAAAAAAAATCTAGGCGATGTGCGTGTAGAGGAAACAAAGAGGAGGGAGGGGGTGCTTATAAAGTTGGTCCACTTTTCTTTCAGTTCCGCTTCTTTCATTTTCTAATCAGTATAATAGATTATGTTCTGTATGTCCAGCATTATAAAGAACACTGACATTGGAAAATCAGTAAAATGAATACACAAGGATAAGATTTTTTTGCTAACTAACATTAAAAAGAGTTTCCTGAGTTCCAGTTCTACATATTCTGAGTTTCTCCATAACCTGCTTTCTGAAACGGACCCTTGCAGAGTTTGACCATGGAGTTTTTCAATGTTAGTCATTTCCAGCCCCATCTCTCAGTCTCCATTCTTCCCTGGGGTCCGTTTCAGAAAGGAGGTCCAGCATAATCAGAGTTTGTACATGACCTGCTTTCTGGGCTCTTTTCAGAAAGCGTTGCCAGGTCTGTGTGTGGCTGCTCATTGTTTGTTTATCCTGGTCCGAGCCAGGTCGGGCCCAAGTATAGCAAGTATATTTTGATTGGCAGCCTTTTAAAAGCCCAAACCCGTTTATAGCCTGATATTGTTCAAAAGTGTGCTCACACAGCTCTTTTTCCTTTTGTCATGAATGAATCATTGATATGTGTCGCATCTTTTGCATTTCACATATCACACTGGCTCATTATTTTCATCATGCACATGCTCAAAACTCTTTCACACCTCAGACTTTGCTCTTGTTGCCGGTGCAACCAAAACGTAATCGTCAGAGGCCCAGTTTCACCTCCTCCGCATCCATTTTAGCATCTTTCCTGCACTAATCAAAACGCATCACCTGACCACTCATTTACAGCCCAAGCCCAGTCCGAGCCCGTGTAAAATGATAGAAATTAAGCCCGAACATGTTTGCATGTTTTTATATTTCAAGTGTGTGTAGTCATTTTATATCCAATGACGTTCAGAACTTTTCATGAGTAAAAACACGACCTGAGCTTCTGTTAATGACAAGTGCTCGTTATCCTTATTAGACTTTATGAGTTTGTGTTTCATGGACCATTATATTCACAATACACAGATATCTTTTAGGGCTGAGCAACATGGCAAAAATTGACATCACAATGTGTTTTTAAAAGTCATATTATTGTTATTGAAAACGTTTATATTGTTACTGAATTATTGTCCAGCCCTGTCTTTAAGTCATGTGTGGTTTTTTTAACATGAGAGTCCATTTCATTGATGAGCATTTCGGTTCCCATCAGGCATGTATGAACAGAGTAAAATAAGATATTTTTCTTCAGTTAAGATTCCCTCCATCTGTAGGTCTGACAGATGTTTCTTTCTCTCTCTTTTATGCACAAATCTACGCAACAATTTACAATTAGCCAGCTGAAATGAACACCGTAGATTGGCCTTTTTCTGATTGGTGACATTGACGAGGCCCCTCAGTGTTCCACATGATGTTCGTGTATTTTTAAATGTCACTTCTTACAACAGCAGACCAGGCTCCGGTTTGTTGACACGACAGAGGATATTATGAGTCTTTGCTTTGTGAAATATTCTTGGAGGTCAGCAAAAGGATTAGACATAGTTGAAAGCAGAGAACAACGCGTTGAGCCTCTCTGTGTTTGTGTCACGACTGCAGCATTTTCAAGAACGTTTGAGTCCCATTAACGGGGAAAATCCAGTCTGTCCTCTTAAACAGCAGACATGAACGCACTAATATGATTCATCTGATTTATTTCCACATATGAGTAAGACAAGAAACCAATCTGAGAAAATAAACATCTAAGTACTAGGAGGAAAAAATCAGCTTGAATTCTAGTATTGCAGTGTAGTTAAAGAAGTGTTGTTTACCTCATTAAGATTAGTAAATAAAGCTGTTGACACGTTGCCCGTTGACACTCACTGATCTCCTTGCTGTGCAGGTTCACGGAGGACGGCTGTCCACACAAAAAGTTCTTCCACACTCGTTATCTGATGAGGATGCGTCTGACACCCGACTGTTCCAAGATGCTCATCTCTACTTCCTCAGGGTACCTGCTCATACTCCACGACCTGGACCTGACCCAGTCCCTCGAGGTGGGCAGCTACCGCATGCTGCGAGCTCGTCGGACCCCCCTCAGCTCAGGTTAGAACATGTTTTGCTGTGGTTCATCTTTCTGAAGTATGTCATATTATTTCTACACAAGTATTTCCACAAATGTCACCAGATTTCCATTAAAAGTCCAGCAGGTCAATGAGGAGCAATTAAAAGAACCCAATTAGACAAATGTACAGATAAAAATATCAGGGAAGTGGTTTACTGTTACGCAACTAAACAGCTCTTACTTAGTCAGTGGTGACCAGCTTATGTAGATTATCCAGTCTGACAATAACTAAAGATCTCCAGAGATTTAATTTTTCTTCTTTTTCTTCTATTCCTCCTTCTCTCCTTATTATTTTGTTGTCTTTAAATATTATTAATCATTTTGGTCAGTGATCATAGTGATGTGGATGAAATTCAGGCCGGTTTGAAGACCAAGCTCTGGGTCAGTGGATGATGAACCTGGTTCTTTCCCTGAAGTCTCTCATCATATTTTAGAAATCTTTAGAAGTCTTTTCCTTTGTGCTTTTAAAATTTCTAAGTTTAAAAAACTGCTACAATGTCAAACAAGCACAGGAGACAAAGAAAATCCTTGATCCAAAAAGAGCTTTTATTCCATCAGAGGGTCCAAAGCCCGAGTTGTTTCTGCAGAAAGAACCAAACTTTCACAGCAAAACAGGTTATGTACTTTTGACTAGAGGCGTGTTTAATGCTGTGCCAGTCATGCTGGGCTAATCCTATTGGTGTACTGGGTGATCTCATCTTTGCTATCCAATCTCAGTGGTGTCTGGTAACTGTTTACCAACCCACAGGTGTCCTCCAGAAGCGTACACACTCACATCTCACAAAGATATGTGCAGGCTGCCTACTGCCCAAGGACACGCCGTGCACGCTCTGTTTTTGTCAGGTGGCAGAACATCTCGGGAGCGCGCCTTCAACTGAACTCTAACTGAACTTTGATATGAACTGTATTCTACGGAGGGCGCAGAGCCTGTGCTCTTTTTATGCTGCTGCATGCGACAGACAATAAGAGGCGCATGCATGTATGACTTACTGAACTTTTTAACACTTCTAATGCATTATATTGTGAGTATATGTTTGTATTGTAACACACTATACCTGTGGGGAGGGTACAGGGTAAAATTTTGACACCACAATAGTGCTGCTTGATTTTTAGCTTTAACTTTATGCAGGAGTGAAAGTAGTTTTAAATTCTTTCCGGTACCTTCAAAACCTTCATCTCTCTCTCACTTCATGCATTTTAAAATAGCAAAGCCAAACCCCAAACAAATAAAAACATTTCAATATTTTACTGTAGGCTACCTGCCTATGGAGAACTAAAAACACTTGACAATATGATAAACTATTTCTTTTAACTGAAACAATGATAAACATCCAGAATACAAGTCTCTAAGAACAGATCATGAGGCAACAAGCAAAAACTCCAAGTGAGGAAAACGCCCCAGTGCATTAAATCAGTCGTACTAATCCCCATAGCAACCGCTGCGTTTCAGAAGTAGACGTGCATGCACACTCACGTACTGCTGAGTGAAATCTCAGGTAGTTAACTCATAAGCATTTTCTTTTCTGAGCTATTCTGTATCGTAAAAAACCCAAAATACAACTGCTTACTCGCCTACTGATTTTAATGGGACATTTTGCAATGAACATAAAGACATTAAACGTGTGATACACCTGTTGAAGGCTGGGCACAGAAGAGACCGCCAGGATCTCTCCGAGGGGAGGGGGAGAGAAGCAGAAGAGAGGGCGATGTCCAGGCTCTGTCCAGCATGGACTAAAACACAGCACGAGCAGTTCAGAATGAGTTCTAATGAATTTTTAAATGGACAAGGTAGTTTTCAAGACTGCATATTGCTAGCAGACCTATTTTCTGACCCAGAATGCGGTCCTGACTGGTTCTGAGTGAGAGCCGTTCTCCCATCTTCCTGGTACTGTGTACCGCAACTGAACGTTTTAGTGGTACTCAGTACTGGACTGTACTGGCTAAGCCCCGACTTTATGTTAGTTTATTTTCTGCCAGATCATAATAAGTTATTCACAGTCATATGCAATTATGGTGTTTAAGTTTTTTGTTGTTAAATTTAGAAAAAACTTTTTTTTTTTTTTAAGTGTTTTCTCTTTTTGTGGTAGAAATTAATTGAATCTATTTAAAAATGATGTGGGATGCACAATAGACGTAGCAGATTGTTAATATGGATAGAAAAGACAAATTCAATTTGATGCTTTTTGTGATTATTTAGATGGAGGCACGTCAGCGTCCAGGTCAGCAGGCACTCCTCGACAGGGAAACGACTCAAGCAAGATTCACCCCCACAGAGAAGGTCGGGGACAAAAAGCCGAATGACTAGCAGCATCTGAGTGTCCTGAGTGTGCCATTAATTGTAATCCCCCCACCCCCCACAGGCCTTTCTCCCAGAAACAGTCTGGAAGTTTTAACTCCAGAAATCCCCGGGGAGCGGGACAGAGGCAACTGCATTACTTCCCTGCAGCTCCACCCGAAAGGCTGGGCCACACTTATCCGCTGCTCCAGCAACATGGACGACCAGGAGGTGAGAAACATGCAGCTGAGTGCTAACCCCAGTTAGCATGTTAAACTACTGTTAAAGGTTCATGACAATACAGCTAGAAAACAACTCTGTCGCGTTGCTTGTTTAGGAGGGTTGTTATGACTAATACTTGGACATCTTTCCTCTTCTCTCTCCAGTGGACGTGTGTGTATGAGTTCCAGGAGGGAGCGCCCACACGGCCACTGGTTTCTCCCCGCTGCTCCCTCCGACTCACCCACTACATCGAGGAGGCCAACGTGGGGCGGGGCTACATCAAGGAGCTGTGCTTCAGCCCGGACGGACGGCTCATCTGCTCCCCCCACGGCTACGGCATCCGCCTGCTGGCCTTTGACGAGCAGTGTGGCGAGCTCGCCGACTGCCTGCCCGTCCAGACCAGCTGCCTCAGGGAGATCCGCTCCATCTACTCGCACAGCGACGTGGTGCTCACCACCAAGTTTTCCCCAACACACTGCCAGCTGGCCTCCGGCTGCCTCAGTGGACGCGTGGCCCTTTACCAGCCCAAGTTTTAACACCGCTGTCTGAGAATGGAGCTTTGCAGACCTGGGTAAAGAAGTGTTTATCTGGAAATGAAACAGCGGCATTTAAATATGAATTAGTTTGACAGCTGTCTGCAAAAAAAAAAAAACAAACAGAGTCAGATGGCCCTGTACTATTATTCAAAATCATCCAATGAAGGTTCATTTAAAGATTAATCTTCTGAACTTTGTACCTGACAATAAATACACAAAGACCCAGGTCTGCAGCTGTGAGTAGGCAGAGTTCCTTTGGGTGCTAGCAACAGAAACTGACTGGGGAAAAAAAAAATCATTCAAGGCTTTATCTTTGGCCAGTTGACCGGAGTCCAGCAGTGGATGGATGGACGCTTTCAGCCTCTCTGACTCAGAACACCAAGCGTTAATGCAAAAAGAACCCTATAATGGCTATATAATAAAGGGAATAGACAAACTAGACTCTAATCCAGACTGAGGAGACGTTTGGAGCTCTAACCTTAACCTTAACCATCAGGCAACATCAAACTAGCAGCTGCCTGTTGCTGTTTTTCATACTAAAGATTGTGGTTTTTGTTTTTGTTTTCTCTCCATCACAGTAGAACAGTTTGACTTTCTGTGACTCGGCACATCCAGATGATGCAGTCTCAGGAGGAAAACACTAATGATGCAAGCAGATAATTTATCTGACTCCTGAACAGACGGACAGGTTCCTGCGCTGTGCTTTTGTGTTGCTCTGCTGCTTTGTTCACGCCTTCACTACCGGTGCTGCTTCTCTGCTCATACAATCAAAACCTCTGACCCGAAGGACCTTTTCTCCCCAACCTGCCTGCTTGCTTTTTGTTCTCTTTCAGTCTTTTCCACTGTCATGTCCTTCAGTAGTTTTTAGAGGTTTTATTGGTGTAACTATGTTGGAACTACTTGTAGCACAGCATTTGATTTAATCTGAGTCACATTTTTTTGTTTGTTTGTTTGTTTATTGTTGTTGTTTTTGCCATCATTGAAGTTGCCTCCAGAATTCTTCAGTTTCCTCCTCTGTTAATGTTTTTATCTGAAGGCTGTGAATGGAAAATGATTGATGTCTGGGCAGACTGCCGTGGTAACACACTCCCCTGTACACAAACAGTTATGCGTTTCTTTATTTAAAAAAACAAAACAAGGCTGTTATTACTTTTTTTTTACGTTATGGCATTCAGACTCCCAGTTCCCAAATTGATGGTTTGATTTCTTTACAGGGGGCTTATTGCGTTTCTAAAAAAAAAAGAAAATAAAAAGCTGGTTGATTTAATATTTTACTACTATTATCATTCAAAACTTGGAACGTAGATTATCGCCGACATTCTCGTGTTTTTGCTGAACAAACTGCCTGAGCGTCGTTGAACGATAGCGGGATTAAATCAAGCATCCCTTTATTTTTTGGCTTTACCTCCATGCCCCTCGTCACACCAACACCACCCTCTGAGCGTTAATTACCTGCTTAGACTGTTAAAGTGACTGTAATCCTTCAGTTTTCAGCTAGTGTTGTAAAGCTGCTGTGAGCACAAGCCTGATAGTTTTTAAATATAAACTGGCTGTAACACGTTATGAGATGAGTTGCTGTTCGGGAAGACAGATCATAAGCAGACGTGTACTATGCATACCAGCCTTTTCTTATTTATGCTGTGTTGAACCATCAGATGCCAAAACATGATTTTTGTTGGAGTTGTCTGTAGTGAGCTGGGAACTAAAAGTGATTATAGATGGTCGCGGTGGTTGAGCACATTCAGTTTTAACGGCAACGGGATGTTTTGTGTGCGTGTATGTGTGTGTGTACGTGTGTGTGTGGGGGGGTTTTCTTCACTTATGTCACTCTGTGCAAAAGGTGTTGTTTGTTGTTCACACTTTAAAGCAGGTGACAAAAAGGATGATGGGCTTGATAATGTTTAGCTGCTGAGTTTTTGTTTTTTGGGGGGATACAAGCTTTTACGATATAATCAGTGACTTTCACATGAAGTTGTTAGAAATTGTGAACTTCATTCTGTGTTTTCTGTATATGGATTTAAAGAAATAAAAAATCCCCTTTAAAAGCTGGATAAGATTAACAGTGATAAGGCATCAACCGTGGTGGGTTGCATCATTCTAGGTCAAAGTGCTTTCAGTGTGAATTTGGTTTGAGGTGTTGACATTGATGTTGTCACAACACGGATGTGACATTTTTAGTTCCCAGCTCATGCTTTTCTAAGTGACATGAAAATGTTTTTGTTTTTTTTACCTCAAAATATATGTTTCAGTGTGTTGCATGTGGGGTCCATGTCCTCTTCAGCTCAGTCAGTTCAGTGGAGATTGAGATTTTTATTTAAATTGGCTGAGCTGAACAGTAAATCAACTATGCTCACAAGCTTTGAAGACAAGTGTCTTATTTTCCATTTTCAGTCTAGCTTTGTCATTAAAATGTTTTTGATCCCATTCTGTTGTTTAACATGTATTTTGCTGTGGGTTTAAATTAATTTCCCCTCTAGTTCCTTTTTTTTTTTTTTTTTTTCCTCTTGCTTTTTTTTTTTTTATAAAGATATATTACTTGTGCACCGTCACAGTGGGAGGACGGGTAAACCAGACCTGAAAACATGTGGAAGTGCTTGCACTGTTGTTTCATACTGACTGTACACAGCAAGAACAGTGATGCTAAAAATGGGACTTGATCTCACAGAAATAAAAGGTCAGTCTCTTTTGCAGTGCTGACTGATGTTTGGGCTCCATTTTTATTTTCATTTGTTTTCCAAACACTCCTGTTACAACACATATGAAGTGTATTTCTTAGTTTGAGGACTGGTCTGACCAGTAAGAAGATTCATGTCTTAAAGGTAGGATAGGTGATTTTTAGCTCATGGTGGGGCGTGTTATTTCAGGGACCATTTGTTTTGTTGATGTTTTGCTCACACATGAACAGATGTGACACCATCCAGAAACCCTAGCTTTAAGCAAATTTTAGGCCCTTGTATACAGGCTTTTCTTTGCAGAGCATTTCCATCTTTTCATCGTCTCTGCGTGTATGCAACTAACATTTATTGGAAAGGCATAAATTCAGATCCCCTCCTTTTTTTTTTTTTTTTCCACCTTCTGAGGTAGTAAAAAGGTGCGACACAGGAGCAACCGCTTGTGTACATAAGGTACATCCCTCCATTCTGTAACCGAGTGAGACGTCTGAGAATTTCTAGCGATGTAATGATTACGACTTAATGTGCAACACTACCAACAGGATGCGGAAAACATGAACACATTGAACACATTTTTTTTTAGTTTGCACGTACTTTGACTCTTCAATATAATGTTGAATTGGGGAGATGAAGGGAAGTTCAAACTCTAAGCAGAAGGTGAAAGTAGTCGGTATTTAACAAGAACATATATCACGCAACCTGAGCAGCTTCCATGCCTGTGTTGTCCTCTGATGCTGTTTTGAATTACTGGTACCGAATGTGCATCATGTGTCATTTCACACATACATCGAGTTGCACCTTTGTTTCCAGAATGCTGGTTTCTTGTAGGCTACTGCACTTGAGTCTTGTGAGATTTATCTTCCTTGATGGGTCAATATGTAAAAGCCACTGGGGTGAAATTGGAGGCACACTTACATAAATTTTACAGAATGTCGTCATTGTGCTGCCCTTTAAAGCAGCACAATGGATTTTTTTTTTTTTTTTTTTTGGGGGGGGGCTCTTTGTGGTGTCATTTCAAACGATCATCAAAGATAAATGCGATATGGTTTTAACATCCATTTCAATCTCCTTCAGGTTAGGAGTTATGGAGAAGTATATGATGGTGGTTGCATCGAGCTATATGAGCCTTATTAGATTTGAGTGAGCAGCTGAAATCACTGCAGACGGGCCTGTTTCACCTCATAAAGCTGCAGCTCTACAGTGTCCAGCCTCATTAACCTGGTGCGGATGGCACAGCCACGGAGCAGTGCCCTCTCACCTTTACAACCAAGAGGAGTAGCCTCCTCACTCCTCGACTCGTTCTCATTTACATTCCTCCACTGTATACTCACACTGATTCAATTCGTCCAAGTGCTCTCAAGCTGAAGGAAACCACAAAGCCGGGGAGCTCCTTTATGGTTTGCTGAACTTGTAATAACCGGATTCACATTTGTGTGTATGAGCTTTAATTAGGCATGTGGTCCGCTTTTAATTAAGCTGTCTGAAATCAAACAAAACTAACATGTAAAACTGTGAATAAAGAACAGAAGGGTACTTTAAGATTCTGCTGATTGCTTTTTCAAAGACAAGTTCTGTTTTGATCCCCTCCAACATCTAAGAAAATAACCTCCCTTAGTTGCACAATGTTCTGATATGTTCACTTATTTTTCTACCTTATATGCCAGGCAGGAAAAGTACTTCTTTCTCTTCTTTTTTCCCCCACTCATTGTGGCTGGAAACAGCGGGTAAGCTTCCTTTTTACTCTTCAGTTCTCTTGTGTGTGTGCATGTGTATATGTATACATGAAATAAATTATCTGATAGTCAAACAAACAACAATATGAAGCTTTTATAACTTTAATAATAAAAAAACAAAGAAATGTGGGCAATCCTAAGTAAGTAGCCTGAGTATCGTGATTGAACCGTTTATAGATCTATCTTTAGCAGCCAAAAAGAATCTGGAAGTTGTTATATCCTGTATGACATCGTTGTGGAGGAATTTTGGCCCATTCTTCTTTACATTACTCTTCAAGTAATTAGGTTTTTTTGGGAGTTAGCAAAGATACAATGCTCTTACAGGCAAGTCCCAGAGGATGTGGAACCGCCATAAAACACAGGCATTTTAGCTAATGAAAATGGTTTCACAGGAAGCACTGTAGAGCATTTAAGAAGCAGCCTAAAAGGGACCATTTACTCTGCTCAGATAAAAAAACGCGTCAGTTCTAATTTGGCGCAAACTCCTGCGTACAGCAGACTGAGCCGGCACAAAGTCAGACACAAGAATGGCATAGGGAATCCAGTGAATATTCACAATTACCCGCGACAAATGAGCTCTACAGTGAGCTCCAACTGCTAAAATAGATTTAGAAGAGATTTAAACCATGTACAAAGAAAAGTTCAGTTTAGAAGTAGAAAAGCTAATTTTATGTGACGCCACTCATGCCTTTTAGATATATCATTCCAGAAAGAAGAAATAGTGTGTCTTTAGGTGAGCAGATCACCACATGATCCTCACATGATCACATGGGCAAACTCATGATCTCACAAATCCAGCCAAGCATGCACTGTTCACAAGCACTCCACTTTTAAAACCTTTTAAGACCTGATGTAACCACTGCAGAACTGGACCAAAGCACCTACATACCCCGTAGCCTATGACCAAAAGATTTTCAGGAAGTCCAACTACAGCATCACTACTGAGTTGAGACCTAAACTTGACTAAGTCTTGATTTTTTTCTCTTTTTCAGTCATTCTGATAAAGATTTGCTGGTGAATTTTTGGATCATTGTCTCATTCCATGAAACAATTTCAACAGACAGTTGTCAGATAGATGGATTCTCGTTTGTCTGTAAAATGCACCACTTTACAGAGATGTTTATAGTTGACTCAGTGGTGCCCAGGTCCTGTAGCTGCAAAAAACCCCAAATCATCACCTTTCCACTGCCATGCTGAACAGTAGGTTTCAGGTGTTTCTGCTCAAATGTTCAGACGACTCTCATCTGTCCATAGAGCATCGTTCAAGTCATGTGGTGTGTTCAGATGCACTTTTAGGAGCATGAGTAATTGTGCTGTCATGTTTTTTTTTTGTTTTTTGACCGAAGAGACCCTTCCAAACTAAGAACACTCGTTCAGCCATCTTCTAACTGTGCTGTCAGGACTTTAACATTTATCATGCTCAGGGAGATCTCTAGGGCCTAAGATGTAGCTCCTCGGTTGTTTAGTATTCCTATGTGCATCCTCTGACCTTGGGGTAGATCTCCACTCTGGGGAAAATTGGCAATTTTCCAGAATGCTTTATTCTTCTGAATAAGTTGAATAATAGAGGTTTGCATACCTGCTGAAGATCTTTTTTTTTTTTTTTAATCATGAACGTGAAAATAAATGATCCAAACAGCAAACAATATGAGTAATATAAACAAATAACAGTCTTTGTTATAGATGTTATGAGCTTCCTCTCATCTGCAAAACTTGCTTTTATGCAAAGCAGTGAAACTGACAGTCTTAGCACCACCATTTCCCTCTCTGCTTTGCCTTCCTCTGGCAGGAGTTAACTTTTTTATTAATGTTTGGACGACTGGGTCATATCAACCTCTCTGCTGGCTGCACAGCGAGACACCACATCACAGTCGTGTTTATCCAGATCCAATCTTCTCATATTGTTGAATGCATATAACGGTGTGCTCCTTCACTTCAGCTTTCGTTGAATACATTAGACATCATTCAAAACACAAGCCTTGTCTGTGATTATACTTCATGTCATGATTACTGCTCAGTATGGAGACGCTGCCTCTAGGCTACATGTGTTACATATGATAATAACATCAGAGCACCATTTTTATGCAGCAGCATCAGATATGTCAGCAGTCAGGTGGATAATAAAAGTCAGTTGTGCTGCATCTGTTCGTACAGTGACTTATCGAGTGTACTTGTGCAGCTGAAGGGGCAAATGAAGGAGTTATGCATATTTCTATAACTAGGCCACAAGGGAGGTGGGGAGGGTGCTTGGGGTGGATAAGGGAGGTAATGTGATTGTCATGACACGCAGATTTCCCACTTTAGCTGTGGCTGTGGGAGAAAAAAGGAAAATAAAGGAAGGATGGAGGAAAGACATTGATACATGAAAAAAAAAAAAAAGCCAGAGTATGAAAGCAGATTTTAAAGCCCAGACTCACATTAAGGCTAAGAAACATCAATATTCAAACACAGTATAAAGCTGGATTGCAGGCTTGATTTGTGTTCGCTCTCTGCAGAGCTGGAAGGATGACTTCTTCCCGTCTCCTCCCCTTTCATGTGTGCAGTTTAGTGCAATCTGTGGACATCAAGCACACAAACACACTAGGGGGAAGACGCAAAAGCACACATGCGCCATGATGTCCTTTGAGCAGGATAGCACGCTCAGAAGTGACTGTGTGAAAGCTTTCGGATGTTTTCAGGTTACGCCGTAGTTCAAACGCTCACGCAGCACACATGAGAGGAAGAAGAAGAGGGGATGGAGCGGAGGGGTGGTTGTGTTGCTATGCAACTACACTGCGCTGCTTGGGAGCATCAGCATCCACTCTGCTATATTAATGCATGTGTGCACACACAAAACATACATGCACCCACGCACATGCAGCAAAGTGTGGGAATCTGCAGACACGCAGACACCAAGGAGCGTTCAAATCTATGGGCATGTTCGATGTATGTGTCATCCTGTCATGTCAAAACCTTTCCGTCTAGACCAAATCGGAGTTAATATATTCACTGACTGGTTTTCCTGCTGGTTATCAGTGATCCTCTGAAATTGATCAGAGATCCTCTGTTCTCAGCATGACAGAAAATCCCCTCAGGGATGCAGCTTATACATACATACATATAAATATATGTATATGTATATATATATATATATATATATATTTATTATCTTGATACATTTCACAGATAATCTCACACATTTACAACAGCTGCATTGTACATCAGTTTATTGTCAGTTTTTCCACTTATTCTACCAATAATTGGCTAAAGATTTCATACAAACATATTTCGACCTATTTAAACCTTTATTCATGATCTTGTAATCATCATTGATTAATTGATTAAAGGGGCATACACAGTAATTTGGTATCTGAAGTATACCAACTCAAAAACATGACCTGAAAAACCCTGAAAACAAGTTATTCATTGAGCAGTTGCAAGAAATTGTAGCACTACAGACCCACATCAGAGTTTAAGTTTCCATCCAATTTCACATCTTGCTCCATTTTTTTGTTCCTTGGAAGTCAGACCTTTGACCTCTGACCACATGTGGTCAAAAATGGTTTAGAGTGTCTGTAGCCAGCCAATTTCAAGACACTATTGAGAAGAAGAATTTTGTTCTACTTCTGCATTATTTTGACCAAAACAAATCACTGACATTTGAAATTGCCTCAACTTTTGGAAAAAAGAAAATAAGGACATAATATCTCTCCTAGAATCTAATTTCGATTCTAATTTTAAAATACAAATTCCCACAATGTCTGTTCTTGGATTTTGAAGAAACCAACTTATGTACACCCACTTGGTCATAATTAACACAAATACCTTTAAACAATTAAGTGGCATGATTACTGTAATGATCAAACATATAATGGTAACTCCTTTAAATAATTCAATAACACCAGTTCAGTCAAGGTAGCAAATGTTTGGGTGCCCTTGGTCAAATTAAGTATAGATTCTCCTTGAAATAATAATAATTTAAAAATGAGCTACCCTGAGGAGAAATAAAAGAAAAAGGAGCAGCATGATAAAATTAGATGTCCAAATGATTTGGGCTTTCACATAATTTCAACCAAAATCGCCAATCAGCTTGCCCAGGGAATGGCTAGTTTAACGACATTGTTAAAAGCAAGTTTTCAATAATTTAGAAAACTTCTTCTCAAACCTTTGGTAAAATCTAACCTGCCATGGGATCTTCTAAGCAGCTGTCAAATATTCTGAAAATCAGAAAAACCGATATCCAGAGAAGCAGGAGAAGGTCTTGTGTTCTAATGTTGCTATTTTTTCTGAGCTTCTAGCGCATTTTCTGTTAAAGAAAATAACAGTTCACAGGCACAGTGAAAGTCAAGCTGAGATATAAGATACCTAAGATAACTTAGAAAGCAAATCAAACCTCTTATTTGATTTCAACTCTGAATCACAAACAAACAAGTCCTTTGTGGAAGAGTATTCCAGAGAAAACAATTCCTGCATCCTCAACATAATAGTCTCATTTAACAGAAGAAGAAAAAAGAATCACACAGGATGTAAAAGGCTCCACACCCTTGTCTTCTTTGCTGCAACTCATCTCCTCCTCATCATCAGTACATTTAAAGCCAGACCTGTTGATGTGTAGAAATATACATCGTGCATCCAAATCTACAACTCAAAGAATAAACAAAAAAACAAATCTGCAACTCCAAATAAAAGAAAAAGAGAAAAAGTTAATATCTGCTGACTGCTTCCTGGAAATCGTTGTGGTAACCAAATGACGCTCCACATCAGGGGTGTCAAACTCAAGGCCCGTGGGCCAAATCCGGCCAGCATCTTTGTTTTAACTGGCCTGCGAGAGCGTGCAAAGACATTCATATACTTAAAATTTCAAATGCGACTGCATGTTTGATTCGGTACTGACATCAAAAATGAATAACTGAGTTGGATAGCAGCTGGCTCTTCATGTTAAAAAAACAAAAAAAGATTTAGCAAATGTTTGTAAAAGATTTTATGACTGAAAGTTACTAATTTTTGTCAAAACTTGTGATTTTTTAAAAAAATGGACCTTTTGTTTAATCACAGAAATTAATGATTTTAAGACAAAGATTTGGGGTTATAGAAAAAATTTATCAATCATTTGAGAGAAAATTGTGATTTTAGTATAAAAGTTCCAATTTTGTGATAAATTTGAGATTTTGTGACAAATATTCAGTTTTGGTTTTTCTTAACAACTGAGTACAAGGGCTAATGGGAAATCTGACGCAGCTGGTTGAGAAAACAAAGAATAACTGGCCGTTTAACGGTAACCATGGTGATGGTGTGGCCCAGAATTACATTGAATTTGTCACCCCTTCTCTAAATGGATGTGATTTTCACATGTGATCTAAATTACCTTAATGTCGTGATCTTTATTTACAGGTAGAGAGCGATAGTTTTTCTAGTTTCAAGGTATATGACACTTCAGCATACGCGCATTTTTTACACAACCTTTCCAGCATGAGACTGGCCGTAACGTGTGTGATTGATTTAGAAAATTAAGATGAAATGATGACGACAGAATGAGCAGGGAATAGTAGTGACGAGGCCAGACAGTGAGCTCACCAGAACACACAGAGAAATAGAGGATTTAACAACAACTAACCCCAACCCACAGCCAGAGTTGCTCGATCAATATAAAATGGGATCAAAATTACACAACATGGGATCAATGTTTTGAACAAATGTGGTAGTTCTGGCAAGACATTAAATCTACTATGACCCCTGAAGATAAGTAACTCATAATCTCGACAACAAATTCCTTCTAATTTGTTCAGCAGGACTGCATGCGGCCAGCTGTTATTTCACCATTTCTCCGCCAGCTCTTGTTCCTGCTGCATCCGTTGACCGTGGTTAGTTATGATTTTTCCCGTTCTTTTTTTTCTCCATCTTTTTCTGAGCCTTCCACGTGTCATACCCAACGGCCCATCTCGTTTCCTTCAGTCCTCTCCTTTCAAACTCTCTTCTTTCACCCACCACTACCCTCGCCCTCCTCTGCCCCACCCACCTTCCCTCCCCACTTGATCTTCAAAGCAGCAGGCAGAAGTCTACAGCAGCTCTTGAAAAATAAATTTCAGTGCCTGTGGGACCCTGCCTACTGTGCTGTTTCAGCACACACAGCTACATATGTTGTTAGGCTTGCAAGTTAGAATAAAACAGTCTTATATGTACAAGGTTACATTTTGTTAATTCCTCCAGCTATTTCTTTCAGCATTATACTACATCAGGCTTTACCGAAATCTCAGCTGCTCTACTTTTAACACTGATGTGTATAACTTACTGGATCTCTGTGTGAAAAAGACAAACCCTGTGGCTCCACTGAACATGATACAAATAAAGTAATGTCTATCTTTGTCCATGAGCTTCTCATGTCACAGAAATTCACTAATAGTCTTGTTACTAAAATTGTTCATCCAGAACTTGCAGAATTGTTCAACCAGAAGCCTTTTATTTTCCTCAACCCAAATTTGGCTACAGACTTGCTTTTGACTTGTTGCTGCCATCAAATTCAAAACTAGCCAATATTTTTTTCTTATCCACTTGAGGCAGCGCTTCACTCTCGACCTGAAGAGGGCAATCCACCCTTTTTAAACTGAGAACCATGATCTCAGATTGAGTGGTGCTGATGGTCATCCCTGCCGTTTCACACTACTCTGTGAACCACTCTGGAAAGAAATGAAGATCCCTACGCAATGATGCCAATAGGACCACATCATCTGCAAAAAGCAGAGATGAAACCAACTGGAACCATTTTACCCCTCATAAAAGTTATGAACAAAGTCTGTGACAAAAGGCAGTCCTGCCCGAGTTCAGTTTCCACCTGGAATAAATCTGGATTACTAACGGCAATATGGACCAACCTCTCACTTTATTTGTATAGGGACTGAATAGCTGGCACATTGGCACACCTCCTGAATTCAACTATTGAACAGATCCATAACCATATCAAACCATAACTGATATAATGAGCCATTTGGAGTTTCACTGTACTGGCTGTATGTACTTAGACCTTCTGCAGCACCTCTGCATAGACCTTACCAGGTAGTCTGTGGAGTGTGATTCCCCTGTAATAGGAGACACACACTCTTAGATCCCCCCTCTTAAAGAGTCCACAGACTCAGCCTCTTCTGGGGAAGATGTGTTGGTGGGATTGAGAAGATCCTGGCATCAGGACACTAGAACAGGGATGGGCAAAACTATTCCTTAATGGCCGCTGTCCTGCATGTCATACACGTTTCCCTCCAACAACACACCTGATTCAAATGAATGGTTCAACATCAATTAAGGTCAAGGTCTGCACGAGTCTGTTAAGGACTCATTGATTTGAATCAGGGGCACTGGAGCAGGGAAACATCTAAGTTCAAAGACATGCAGGACAGTGGCCTTTAAATACTGGATTTGCTTGTGCCTGCTCTAGACTATACTTCCACGATCGGCTTTATAGTTATCTCAGACATCATCACGTCTGTGGCCATATGTGTTGGACACTCGGGTGGAGAGAGAAGCTGAGCTGTCACCTGATCACTACACGGTGGTGACTTCATCAGATGACAGTTGAAAATGCCAGACAAACCTGGTAGACCCAAACATGAACTGAGGGGTTGCTGGGAACATCTGGCAGAAGAACCTGTCTGAAAGATCAGGAACTCACACCTCTGATATCAGGAGACGTTGTCACGTCTCCACTTTGGAGACATCCAGATCAGATGTTCAAGCCACTTGAACTGGCTCAGCATCTGTACAGAGATCCTCCTAGATTACTGATGCTGTCAACATCGTTTTTTAATCCTAAAATTGAGGCCAGCGACCCCTCAAAGGACCTTTATTTTGGCTACTTGTGTTCACAGTCTTTTGCTTGAGTCATAACCCACAACTTGCACTGTAAGAGAGGGTTGGGATGTAGCCCGATGGCTTTAATTTCCTAGCCTGGTCCTCACCAGACTAGTACTTCCATTCCATTTTATTTCACTTTACCACATAGTTTAAGAAAGTTTTTAGTTTTTAGTTTTAAGAAAGCTAAAAAAGACAAAAAAACACGACTGACCAATCAATAAACAGAAGGGCGTGGCTGAGATTGGAATTCAGTTGAGTCCTATAAAAACTACAATGGCAGGCTGTTCAGTCTGTCCTGGAGAAGATTGCCGGTATCAGCAACTTAAAGCCACAACAGGTTTAACAAGTTTTGAGTGTTTAGTTAATTTTTTGAATGGAAATGATGTAGTAGCCCTGAATTGATTATTCTCCTGATTATTGATTATTCAACAGGATTATGAGATGGCTGTGCAAGCGCATAACATACGTAATCACTAAACGTCGGTGACTGATTTACAGTTAGACCAATGATTTTAAGTTTCAGAAAATCGCCCTGCCCACCAGGAAGTAAATGTAAAGGAAGTAAAGACTCTGGTGAGGGCCAGGCTAACCTTTTCCAACTATTTCTCCCTCTTCACCACAACATCTGCAGCCATGTAGAAAACATACTATACTTTACTTTGACTTTTGTTTCTTTGCAGACAGTATGAAGCCAAGTTCATGTTTTTTTTGTTTTTTTTCTTCCATGGCAATATTAAACGATTCAAGAAGCTTCATACCAAAATACTAGCTGACACACCCCTTCTGCATGTCTATAGTTGCAGCTGAGAGGCACGTGCCAGGCAGCAGGTGTACATAGTCTCTGTTAACATGGAAGCTGAAGAGAAAAATAGTAATGTTCTGCCAACATCACTGAGCTTGCGTGGTGTTGGCCTTAGTTTCAGCCATTTTCCACACTTCCAATTCATGGACATCAACAACTGAGTGGTCACTGCCATTTTATTTTGAATTTCCAGGGTAAGTGCAAAAAAAGTTGATTATAGTCAACTGTGGGTAGATATCACTATCTTTAATCAAGAGTGTATCATTTGGATTTGAGAGCAGGATTCTTTTGTTTGCATGCTCCAATATTGCACTGCTCTCCCTGAAAGCTTTTCCTTTACACTCAAAGTCTCTACTTTCATGGTACTTTTACACCTCCAAACTTAAATTCTGTTCTTACCACCACTTCAGCTCACACAATACAGGTTGCATAAGAAGTGGGTGAGAAGTGCAAGTGTCTTGAGCCAAAATTGTGAACATAAATTAAGTCCTTGATGGAAAATGCTTAGAATATGTATTTCATGCTATTGACCTGTCTATAAATGCATTCTGAGGCTAAAAGACTACAGGTCCCAGTGGACATCCACTTGGAATGGCTCTGAAATGATTTGCCCTGGGTTCTGGTCCCTTTAGCCAAAACCAGGAGCTGCAGAGCTGTAGGCGGACGACTGCAGTGGGACTTCCAGTTTCAAATGTGGTGTCAGTGGCAACATCGGAAATGACCTCAGCATTTAGCTGACACAAGGTTAGCACAAGTTGCCTGCTGCTTAGCTAAGATTTGTCCTTTGACCCTTACAGACCATTCGTGGTGGTCTGTAAGTACAATTAACAGCAGAATAAGAATGGTCATGCACTATTAGGTCTTTAGTCACACTTTAGAAGTCAAGGCCTATAAATTCTGCTGCAAAGTTGGACATTTTAACATAAGGGTTAAAGGAAACGAGTCACTGCCAGCAGTTAGTTGAGGAACCGCAAACTAGCCCCTTGGGTGCGCCTCTTTTAAATCTGTGTTGCAGCTTTGTATTAACCATTTTCTGAGTTGCAACAAAGGCAGAATGATATGTAGTTGGGCGGAGACTAAGGCTGTCCACACTCAGTCTGTATTCAAATTTCAGCAAATGCAGATTGTAGATTGCTTCTAGATTTTATTTTTGACAGTCTGACACAAGAAAATCAACCCAAAATGATTTTTCTTTTCAAAGTGGATTCAAACTGCATACATGGGGTGTTTTCAGATGCGATTCTAGTCTTTTGTGTCATTTGCAATACGTCAGGACAAGTAATGGAAATACGGGGTTGTCTGTTGGCTACATGCTAAAAACTGAATATGGGATAGCAGTGTGAACATAACCAAATATGGGGAGGCTGGAAGCTGGTTATTCTGATGTAGGTCTATTATGTCACAGTAGCCTTTCAATTTTCAGTTTTATACACAAGTGCAACTCAGAGTGCTTTGCAAAATAAAATAAAACTTCAAATGACAAATAAAAGTTAAAAAACAGTGACTGAATACAAATGTAAAAATACAATGTAAATGAACAAGTGTAGTAAGTGTCGTTCAAAACAAAAAAACAACCTATAAAATCAACCACAGGCTATTTCAAAGAGGAAGATCTTACGTTTTGACCTAAAAGCCATGACAGAGTCAGCATTTGCAGACTGGTAGTTGGTTCTAGTAGGTTGATCTGGAACATTGAGGTCTTTAAGATAAGATGGGTACGGGACATTTAGACCTTAAAGTCTGAATTGCTCACTCAAATATTTAGTATTTTCCCTCTGATGGATCATTTGAATCTTCTGAGCTTTCAGTCACTGGTCGGTTTTTATCAACCTGTTTGCTGCCAGATCAGAAGACCTTCCATTGTTCATTCTATTCCTTCGGTACCTTTCCCCTTGAAATTTGCTACTGGACTGGAGATATTATTTTCTTTTAACGCTGTGGTATCTTCTGATCCTGTCTGAGTGACATGTCAGGTTAAAATGGGACAGCGCCCTAAAGACAGATTAGTGAGTACATGAAAATGAAAAACATATCATCTGACAGTGATAAGAGCAAAACAGGGAGTTTGAGTGCATTTGATGTGATTATTAGGTGGGAGCAGGTGTGCTGGTAATGAACAGGTGTACTAAGCTGGAGACAAGCACACAGACACTGGGGATCTCAGGTAAGTAGGATGTGGAGAGAAACAGGAACAACTGCAACCGACCAAAGCCTAAATGCTCTGCTAAATATAATTTAGAAATTTGTTTTCATTAAAAAAAACAAAACAAAATCTTAGTAATATATTTCTTCCACATTTAATAGTCAATAGATTTTATATATAATACGCATATAAATAGATTTGTCTTTCCCAACTAATTTGAATTTCTGGATTCCTGAGATTATGTCCAGGTGAAAGAGAGACAGCTCAATAGGAGGATTCTGGAAAATGAACACCAGCTAACAGCTCATTTCTCTCATTATGGCTGTGCTATGATTCTGTCACCCAATTCTGGCATGTAACCAGCCTTTTAATGCTCCTTGATCATTTTACAGATTGTGTTTCAGTTTGGCAAATGGTCTGCTAGAGAAAAGTTAACCTCTTCATGCACGGGGTCATTCTCATACATGCATGGATTTGAATTATTTAGTTGAGCATTTTCCAGATCAGAGAGTCATACCCAACCATTCACTGCATTGTATTGATTTTTTTTTTTAATTTTTTTTTTTAAAATATGCAGTTTAAAACTTAAATCCTTGATTGTCATCCAAGTGGATGTGACTAAATATGAAAATGCTGATGTTAAAGGACATGTTGAGCAATTATTTGTTTCTGTTAAAAGTACACTGAAGAGCAAGAATACAGTTTGAGTTTGTCATTAACTTGTTTTTTTTTTTCTGTTGATCAGTCAGACAGCAATGAAATCCTTGTGCTTATTCACTGCAAAACAAAGGCACAAAATGTGATGAGGGCAGGAATCAACACCCGTATCACAGTGAGGAATGAGGAGTCATTGCATTTGAATGTCTTAGAAAAGTATCTAGTTAGATTCACAGCTTGAATTAGTATTGTATTAAAATCACCATATGTAGGAAATGCTCTTCAAAGTGCCAATGGCTGAGCTTGTGGACCGAACAGACAAAATCGATGAGCAGTTGATAGACACCTGTGAGCACTTGATTATGTCTAATAATGGTGGCATTAATGGGAGGCTTCTGGATGATTTTCTTTTGTAACCAGTTGTTTTGTGTTATAGCCTTTTGCTATTTCCTGTTTATTTCTTATGTAATTTACTGTACTGCAGAGGGTGTAAACTTTACAATATTTAACTGAGTTGAGCTGTTTTTATGAGACGGGTGATAGAGGCGAGATAATTAGGTGGATCATTTATTTTATATATGTGTATATATATATTTCTTTTTTTTTTTTTTCTTCTTAAAAAAAAAAATAGTTCTAACACAATTATCTCACAATAAACAGGGAAACCCATCATAATGGCAGGTATTTTTAATGGTGTTTGCTCTTACTAATTTATGCAGAATGTTGGATTGTCTGTGTGGTAACTATTAAATCCAGAGGCTAGAAATTATACTTTCTGTTCAAACCAGCATAAATCGTACTTGCAGATAGATGCTTTTCTTGATTATTCAAATTCTTTCGAATATCTGAAGCTCAACTTCACAGTGTGATATATCGTTGCTGTATCACTTAAAATCAAAATACTTTGAAAATTTAGACAAGGCTGGAAAACTATTGGCCCATAGTCTTCAGAAAGCAAGGACTTCTTGTCTTATTCCCACAGTCAAATCGGAAAGTGGCAACATATTAAAATCCCCTCAAGAAATTAATAAAGGATTTAAAGAATACTAAATGATATTATATACCTTAGAGGTTAACTCATCACCTGAAGAATTGGAAAAGTTTTTTCAGTAAAATTAACTTGCCCACTTTATCAAATGAAGCCTTTCAAGCTTGGACGTGGCACGCCTCAAGGCTGCCCTTTAAGCCCTTTGCTCTTTGTTCAGACAGAACGTCTGTCACACTAATTACAGATGACGACAAAATTAAAGGAATTCAGCCCCAGTAACAGTGATGAAGTCTTTTTTTCAGATATTTTATTAACACTATTGGACCCTCTAACATCCCTAAAATATACTCTTGAGATAGTGAAGGAGTTTGGATCTCTTTCAGGATATAAGGTCAATTGGGATAAAACGGAGGCTCAGCCCTTGAATGTTCATATCGTTAATCTGCCCCTCAAATGGTCACCTGATGGAATGCGTTATCCTGAAGATGATATTGCCTCTTTTAATTTGAAAAAAACTTATAAATGATCTCAAAAATGACATTGAAAGATGGAAATGTCTTCCAGAATATTTGGGGTGTACGTTAAAGATGAATATCTATCCTATCCTCATAGCAGCGATCCTTTGGATGTATGTATGTATGTATGTATGTATGTATGTATGTATGTATATATATATATATATATATATATATATATATGTATGTGTGTGTGTGTGTGTGTGTGTGTGTGTGTATATAGCGCCTG
>JBAMYA010000015.1:15812204-15840958 GCA_037176975.1 Arrhamphus sclerolepis
GAATCTTAAAAAGATAACATCAGTCCATCATTATTATTATTATTATTATTATTATTATTATTATTATTATTATTATTATTATTATTAGTAGTAGTAGTATTGTTATTATCATTAGTATTATCATTATTGTTATTATTATTATTATTATCATCATCATTATTATTATATTATTATTATTGTTATTGTTATCAGGTTATTATTATTCTTATTATTATCATCATTATTATTATCATTATTAGTATTATCATTATTATTATTATTATATGCTATGGCCTTCTATGGATTTAATTTTATTTGTGCACATCTTTAAAGCAGATTGCACATTTAACATTCAATAAACAGCGTTTCATCAGGATGGTCAGTAGATGAAGTAGCCTAAGTTTTGTAAAAATAAATAGATAAATAAATAAATTGGTCGAATGGCCTCAGACTAGATTCTGTGAGTCATGTCCGCTCCTTCCCCGCTACCACAGTCAGCGTCGCAAGCCTTCTGATCACCGGTCCCAATACTACAACTCCCAGAATCCCTCAGTTCTCATCATCATGGACTGCACCTGTGCCCTCATCATCTTCATCTGTTTCACCTGGCCTCCTATCTACTTCTACCCTGCAGAGACCCAGCTACAGTGTGTAGTATTGATTGCCCTTCAGTTCCTGTGTGATTAGCTGCACCACATACTCGTTGTCTTTGCGTGTGTCCCATTGCACACTTTTCATTTATGGATTATATCCTTTTTTCTAAAGAATTCTACGCTTGTGTCCATCTTCTGCTTCAAGCTTGACACTGGGTTCCAAATTTGTTTTTGTTTTTTTTCAAAGTTTCAGAGAAATTTAAATGGAGGACCATGGTGGTATTGAGTGAGGTTTTCTTTATAACTTAAAAAATAACTGTTGTGGAAATCAGGATAAGAGCCACAACATAAACCATATTATTACAGCGCCACTTAGAGGTCTGATGAAGTAATGACTACTGTCAGAGATGGTTGGGACATCTTGAGTCTGTTAAGATTTGATCAAATGGCTTAAATGTTTTTGTAAAGACTCTACATTCCAACCACATCAGTGGTTACTCTTAGGGTAGGCCCCCTCCCTCCTGTTTTTCTGAAGTCCTGTCTGTTTTAGACTTTTAAGGTGCTGGGTCATTCTTTTGTTTAAGTAAAGCAATTAACTGGAACAGATAACTCAAAAACACTGACAGGTTAAGGTGTTTTGAAAATGCTAGGGACCCCCACACAGAACCCCTCCTTTTTAAGAATAAAGACTAGAGAGAAACACTGTACTGTGTCCATTCTCTGGTATCTCTTTGTGGTGTCAGAAGAATGGAGTGTTCCTCAATGTCATAAATGCTCTCTACATGCCATTGAAGATGCGCATCTGCTGGCCAAAAAGAGAACAGCTCCGACAAGCAATGCCCACAACCTTTAGAAAATGTTTGCTGCTAGGGTTTGAGTCAGTACAAACACTCCATGAGAACATTTCAGATTGAGGTTTTTTTTTTTATTCTCAGCACTTTCTAGTGCAAACACAAACTCATATCAACACAGGTCTGGCTACTGCGCTGGATGTCCTTCCTCCCCCAGAGCCAGAATCCTGCTGTTTAAACAGAGGGACAGGCAGATGTGCCAATCAGTCCCTCTCAGGCGCTGTTTCCTGAGCCGCTGCTTCTCCTCTCCACTGCAGCTGAGCGGAACCACACCCCACCACCACAATCATACTTTTGTGTTTTTAAACAACTATATCATGTGCAAGATAATGAGTGCTTGTCTTAGAGCAACGTGCAAGAGTGAGAGACAGAGAGAGTTTGTCTTAGTATGTATGTGTGCAATGTATGCACATGCCTTTAAAAGAACAAATGGTGGCGACAATGCAAATATGTGTGTGAAACACTCAGGAGGGACAGATGAGGACAGATGAATTACATGAGTGAGATTTTAGTGCATTTGCTCTTGCTTTTTATCATGCCTCGTCACTAATGACTCATACAAATACTGTACGTTCTAACAAGTGCTAGTGTTCATATCAGTTAGCAATCGTAAAAATACGTTACCTTGTACATTTTCTACCTTTTACGCACACAAAATCTACATTTTCTGTTATTGCATAGAGCACGGGTGGCCAACTCCAGGCCTCGTCTTGCATGTTTCCCTACCACACCACACCTGACTCAAGTGAATGGATCACCACCAACTTGTCATCCAGGTCTGCACAAGTCTATTAATGACACATTTATTTGTACCAGGTTGTTGTGGCAGGGAAGGATGTAAGACATGCAGGACTGTGGCTCTCAAGGCCTGGAGTTGGCCACCCCTGGGATAGAGAGAGCGAAATACATGCGCCGCCTTGAATCTTTGAAATGCGCGTCAGTTATTATGGTCCGTGTGAAACAATGATACCGGAGCTGCACAGTAGTCTAGAAAAGGGAGTGGTATGATTGCAGAGACTGACCTAGAGCATCTGAATGGCCTGATTGTCCTAGCCAGGAATAAGTTCACAATATTGTCAATGATGATACCAATCAAATACCTGATGAAGGAACTCAGTGATCCCACCATTGAGAAAATTTTTGTCCATGTGTTGAACACTTCTATTAGTAGTGCAACCAAATCACATTTTCCCATTTTTTTATATTGTTACACTAATATGAAACCAATTTTCTTTAAATTAAAAAAAAATCTAAACGCACACAAAAATAAATACTTAACTTCCTACCCGAAACCTAATAAATATGTACATTGTATTTATTTTGATTTACTTCCTTCCACCAGTAGGACCAACTGTTGCTTCCCAGACTGCCTCTGCATGCAGCTGGTTAGTGCTACAACCAATCAGGTGACAAGGTGACATATTCAGAGCAACTAGTCAAAAGGAGGGTGTTGCGAGAAGAGTTTTGATGGTGAGAGACGCCAATATGATAAAGATGGAATCCAGTGATTGTTACTGTTTTTTGCAAGCAGAATAACTTGAGGCGCCAAAAAGGGGGAGATAAAGGAGACGGATTCTAGGGACCCATGATTGAGGGAGGCCCAGAGAGGCCCCTGATGATGATGAAATAATAACAAACAAAAAATAATGACACAAAGTTATTAACTATCATATAATCCCCCCCCCCCATTTTGGTTCAGCCCGACTGGATCATCTTGCAATGTTGTCGATTGAGAGTCAGTTGGCCAGAAAGCTGGACTTCAAAGCCCTGAAAAATGATTTTGGTGAGAAGTGTTGTGTTTTATAACCTCTTGGGGGCAGTTATGATTAGCTGTTTTCCTGATATAAGAGTAGAAAAAGAGATTGGGACAGATGACATGAGAGTTGTAAGAACTTTTTCCTGATGTTCAGTAAAGCATGATAAGAACTTAAGAATTTGCTTCGTTATTTAACTACCTACACAACAAGTAGACTCGGCATTGGGCTTTTGGTGAAAAAAGTTGAGCAAGGACCAGATACTGAAAGGTCGCAAAAGGAAGCTTGACTCAGTCAGCAACGTTATATATTTGCCATTCTTTCATATATTAAGTTCTACTTAAATGATAAGAAATTATATATGACAATTGTCTTTTTTTTCTTTTTTGTTGCTGAGATTTTTTTCTCTCCACTGATTATAATTGCAATTTTTTTCATGGAAGAGTTTATTTCCTTTTTAAGAATCAGTGTTGCAAAAAATAAATGAATCAAAATGAATTCCATTGTATTAAAAGTGCTCAGTTCTTCCCCTACTGTACATGTCAGCTGTCATGTTGTTCTTCTTTCACAAATATGGTAATAATAGCCAAAGATACCATTAAAATGCATAATTGTATGTAAAATAGCATCAAAGAAAATTTGCCGCTGTGTTGGGGGGCCTGTAAAGATTCTATCCATGGGGCCCAAAATCCCTAGCAGCGCCCCTGGCTCAAACACTCACCTTCAAAAAATGTAACCGTATGCTCTTCCTAACATAAATGAGATGAACCTGATTTGGAGGAATCATCTGCCTCTACAATCTCTGTCAGCTGACCAACCAATAGGAACACAGCATGAAATAATGTAAACATCAGCGCGTTTACACAGCACAGTAGCCTAGCAACAGAAGAAAGACACTTCTTTTTCTTGATTTTATTTATTTTCTTTTTAAAGCAAACCAACATCACTACAACAACGCTAACTTTAGAGTCATCGGTACATTAGCACATTGGCAGCAACCTGCTAATGATGTGATGATGCTGCGTTTAGATCCTGAAATACAATCAGATTGATTTATTTTTTAAGATTTGTAATTTTATTTGAAAAAAAGTTGCAAAAATGTTGATATTTTCCAAACAATAAAATGTAGTTTTAAGATAAAAAGTCACAATTTGTGAATATGAGGAAAAAGTCAATAAAAAGTATGATTTTTTTATTCAAGAAAAACACTTTGTAATCTTAGAAGAAAAGTCTCAGTTTTATATTAAAGCTAGTGATTGCTTAGAAATTAGAGATTTTCGAACAGTCAATTTGTATTCTTAAATTTCCTATTATATTAAAAAGAAATTGTGATTTTTAGTACAAAAATCCTCAGTTTTATGATAAAAGTAAAGATTTTTGTGAAATTAGCGATGTTGTGACAAAAATTCCCATTTTTACCACTTTTTTTTAAAAAGATGGAAACATAACAGCCCTCTTTGTCTCTTCAATTATGATGGTTTTTAATTGTACCCATGCATAATTGTGCATTCAGGAAGATTAAAAAGAGAACAAAGAGGGTATCAGGTACTTTTGCTTGTCCAGAGTTGCTCTCTTGAGTGTTTTTGATTCAATCTTAGGATGTTGCTCTTATTTTTTGACTGAAGTTTTACAAGTATTTTTGACCAGTTTTTGAGACTGAATCTGAAAACTTCCAAGGTAGACCATAAGTGGCAGTACCCAAGAAGATTATTTTTCTTCCCTCTTCAGACCCACAAAGAAGTGCAGTGGAAAAACATCTGAACTCAGAGGCCGTGGGCAAGTGCTGAAAATTAAATTATGATAAAATTTACAACTATCTCCTCCTACTTTTGAGCCATGAAATTCAAGGTACTTTCCATTTGCCCTTTTATATAAGGTTGTGACATTTACATAATAAATTTTCCTGATACGAAAGAGTGGAAAAAAGAGGTAACATTAACAGCAGTAGGTCAGCTTTTCCATTTAGATCAATAGCATAACACTCTCCCTGCAAGAAACCACTATATGGGACTTGTTAACATCACTGGTTTGTATAAATGTGGCGCCAGAAATCAAAGTGATGTTGCTCAAATAATGACCTTAACAGTGATCATTCAATGACAGTCTGTCTGCAGATTTTTAAAAGTCAGCACCTACTGAGCTTTTGGTTAAGCTCAGAAAAGGCTCAGCTTTGTCCTCATTGGTGTTTAGACCTGAAAAAGTTTTCATGTGCATTTTTGTGGACTAATTAGACACCAAAGATGTGCAGTCACGTATTCCTGAGAAGAAAACTTCAAATTTGAACACTGAACTGAGGATAAAGTGCAGGTGCATCCTGCCATTGATGTTTCAGGAAACTGTCTCAGTTAATGAGATCATTTTTGGTGATAACAGCTCAATCAGCTGTAGTCTTTGAACCTTTAATAGTGTTGTTCGTTCTGTTTGAAGAGTAACTTTTACTTTGAAAATGTCTGGCTATTCTGCTCTAGTGCATATTTTCAGTTAGAATTGCATTCAAATTTTATTGTATTTGCATTGTCCACTTTGAAATTAATTATCATGCAAAAATCATCTTTCATTATTTGTGTTTCAACCTTTTCTGTCTTCTTTTCCAGCTTTTTTTCCTCACGAGTTTCTGAATCATGATGGTCCACAGGTTCTATTAGCAACTACCAGTTGATAAACGATTGTAAATAGTTACTGACATTTGAACAAAAGCGATAAAAAAACGCAGAGAATACAGTAGTCCTCCATTAGTCCATCTGACTCACAGTAGTATTCAGTATCTAAGTTGAACTGTCAAGAGTTAAATGTAGAAAAACCATGCATGTGATTTATTCCGAGACTCAAACTGTCTTTGTTTTTCCACGTTTGGTTTTGCTTGAGTCTGACCATCTATTTAAGAGCATTTTACTGGCCATCTCTGCAGCATGGAATTTCTTGTTCAGATCAATACATCTACTGATGTTCAGTGGAAATGCTGAAGCTGCTGCTCCAAGCTGGTTTACAGTTAGTTTTTTTGTCCATAGAAAAAAAAGAAAAAGAAACTCAGTTTTGTTTCGGTCCAAGTAGAGTAGGACAGGATGAGGCAGTGAAATGCAACACACACACCTAAAAGCAATTCATCACTATGACATAAAATTTTATAATGTGGCATTCTTGGTTATGTAAACTTACTGAGGTTTCAGATGTGGTACAGTTTGTGGGTATGATGCCCACAGGAGTTGCATTTTTAAAAATAGCAGTTGTCTGCAAAGGCTAATATGTTTTTAATGTCCTGTGAAGCTAGAAGTAAACTAAGAAAATCTGGTTTGCATCTGTAAATCAAGAGTTTGAGAGATCTAACCAACAAGTTGTCATGGTAACATATTCAAAGCAAAAGTAAATTACACAGCACAAGGGAAAGATTTGTTCTTTTTGCCTTGCAGATAAGACACAGTCAGGAAGTACAGATTCTTTTTACTAGGCACCTTTTTCCAGGAAACTGCACTGCATTTGCACTGTACTCTGGAGCCAAAAGTATTGGGTCATTCTGGGAGTTTAAATAAATTTTGTTTAATGTATTTACCTGTAAATACAATGTATAATGTATTTCCATGTAAAAACAATAAAAGTAGTTGGATGGTGTTTTTAGAGTCATTCTGGAAAATAAAAAATACAATAGGAATTTAGATTTTTATTTATTTATTTATTTATTTATTTATTTATTTATGTATTACATAATGCATGGTAGGGCTGGGTGATATGACCTCACATCAATATCACAACATTGTACCTCAATCAGGATTAATGTATGATTATCTTAGTTGTGTTTTATTTTTTGCCCTCGAGGTTTTTAATTGTCATTAAATATAAAGTTTGACACAAGTTTCTTTAAAGGTGCATCAAAGAGTTTATTCTTAGATGCACCTTCAAAAAAGTTGTGTTAAAGACCAGTAGACGCACCAAAAAAAAGCTATAAAAAGGTTCTAAAAAATTTTTTCTAATAACTTCACTACCTTTTTAAATCAACATCAGTCCTAATCACACATATCACATATTGATGAATTTTTTAAAAAATCGCAAGCATTAAATTACCAGGTTTTTGTCATAATGTAACTCCATTTTATGGTCTAAAAAAGACAATAATTGATATATTTTCAGTACACTTAAGGCAAACTGGATTATTTACAGTTTGATTATTGCAGTTTGGTGAGAGATTAGTAGCAACATTTATTTATATGCATAGTTTTGGGTTGCTTTTTTGTGATTTGTAATTTGATAAAATGCTCATGTTAAAGACCCTTCAACACATAAATGTGCGCTGAACAAGAACAAGCTATAAAAATATTATTTAAAAAATAAAAAAACAATTTTCAAAGTTCTTTTAAACTAGTATCAGTCCTGATCCTATGTATCAAAAATTATCAAATGGATCAAAGATTATGTTTAGAATGGATTTCAATGTGCACATTGTGTGCGTGGGGTCTTTGCCTTGCATGTACTAGTATGCATGAAAAAAAAGATAAAATATGCCTTAAATTAAAATTCAAAAACACGAAAAAGTGCTTGGTTGCATCAAAGGGTTAATTACAACATGCTCTTACTTGCACTAAATGGAGAAGTCAGAAACTTCAGCAGCAGCGTGAATCTTTGGTTTTATTTTGAAATCTCAAATACCTCAACCTGATTGGTTCAGTTTGACATGACGTGTAGACCGGAAAAGGCCACGCAAGCCCCTTCAATCATAACATTGCATTTGATGTCTCTTAAATCATCCTCATGTCGCCTAAATTCAACAGTTTACTTTCGCCTTTTTTGACAGCAACTATATTTAAAATATTTTAGAGGCGGAAGCGACATAAAAGCGGACATTAGGCGCCGTGAGCAGTGAAATTATGCGGCTGAACGACACTGCTCGGCTGTGATGTTCGTGATGTCCGCAGATCTACCAAGTAAGTAAGGCGGCCACTTTCACTTAAGTTACTGTACTGTTGCTCATTTGACAGCTTTGTATATCTTATAAACAATGTATAAATCACCAACTTGCCTGCCGTCATTTAAAGTGTAAACTAGAGCTTGAAAATCACAGGTTAATCAGAGTGTGGTCGCTAAAACTCGACCCTTGACCCTCTTCATTACTTCCAGTCGAGTTTCACTTATTTATTTTTTGTGTGTTTGTCTTTTAGATGAGAAGAGGACGAGTTGGATGCGACAAAGCTGCTAGGATCCTCGGACTTGTATGATTAAACTATAAGCAAACAGCATGTGACGCTGACAGAAACGGTGGCTGTGATCACGATGCCTCGTCTGGAAGAACTGGCCAATGTGGCCTTGAGGGTGCCCAGCATCCTGGTCCTGGACCTGCTGTACAGATGTGACATCGAGGGCTTGACAGAGCACCTCAAAGCTAAAAACGAGGACATGCTCTTCAAATACAAATACGTCATCTGGAACATGTACTATCTTGGTAAGTCTGTGTGGAGAGAGTAGAAAACCCTGTGAGGATGGGCAGTACCAGCAATGTTTGATTTCGATCCAGTACCAAGTAATAATAGAGCTCGTATCCTGATATTGATATATTTAAAAGTCTTAATGTGTACATGAATAAAGAACATAACACCTTGTGCAGAATGCTACAATATTAGTGCTGTTCTCCAGTATGTAAATATCTCACTATAAGTACAATAATTTAACACAAGCAATTAAATAACAAAGGAACAAGAACACTAGAGGGTGAGAAGATTATAATAAATAGATGCACATATTTTATATTTCAAAAAGTTAAAACAGTTAAAACCAGATGTTTACATGCACTGTTAAGAAAGAAATGTAATCTTTTCTCTCTCTCTGACATAAAATCTGACTAAACCTTTCCTGTTTTATCAGTTAGGATCACCAAAATTATTTCTATTTGTTAAATTCCAGAATAATAAGATATTTTTTTTAATAGTCAGATATGTTCATACACTAAGATCACTGTGCCTTTAAAACAATTGCAGGTGATGATGTCATGGCTTTGGAAACTTCTAATAGTTTAACTGGAGGTCTGATTTGACATCAGAACATGAGGAAAGTGTGTATTTTTTTAATATACAGTTATTAAAAACTAAATTTCATGTGCATGCATGAGAGGAATGCATGTTAACCACCACAGAAACGAGGAAAAGATCTGGTTGAATAAATGAATTATGCTTATTTTTATAGTGTCACAACCTTTACAGGTGACTGATGTTTTCATATTAATTTCAGGACATTTATTTGGATATTTATCACCGGAATGTAAAAATGATTTTAACAAATAAAAACAGAAGATGACCACTGACTTAATCTGTGATAGTCGGTCATCTTCTTTTGAAAAACTGCTGCCTCCAGAAACATTTTACCTTACATAAGTGGCCTTAACTCTGTTTTGTTTTTGTTTGTTTTTTCCATAGAGAGAGAATGAGTTGAATTCAGGTTATTTCTCAAAGTAATGATAAATTTGTCAAACAGCTTGTGGAAACTAAATAATTCACAACACAACCTTTTCCATAATTTTTTTTGTAAAGGACTGCGTATTAGTTTATGTTCTTTATCTGGTCAGGCATTCTTACGGAAGCCCTAAAGGGCCATATATTTTATTTCCCAGGTTTTCTCGTGATAACGAGTTATTTTTCCTCCGTTTTCCTGGAAGATGAGAGATGTCAAGAGCATTGCAATGCCCTGATGAAGGTCGATAGACCGAAAGCTTGGTGAAAATACACTTGTTTGCATGGATCTAAGTGTGCAGAGACTTTTTTTCTTAGTTTTCTTGAGATCTCAAATTAATTGTCTCGTTATGACGTTATCACAGGAAAATTATCTCGTTATCATGGGAAAACAGGAGAAATAAAATGTATGCATGTATGGCTGTTTAGGCTGATGATTGCTGAAATATTTTAGATAATTTTGCAGTATTTCTGGTTCAGGTTCTTTATTCTCTGGGTTTGCTGTGCAAGTTTTTGCCAGTTGTGTTTACAATGTTGTTCTCATCCACTGCTGCATCTGTCTTCTTAGCTGTGTGTCAGAAAAAGAAAAATGAAACCTCTATACTCCTCTTTGTCCTGCAGGTAATTTGATCAATTTAGTGGTGTTAATGCTGCCATTGAGACACATCGTGATGCTCTACCTCCATATACTTGTTGCCCTCCTTCTATACATGGGGCATCAGATTTCTAGGTGAGTTTCTTAACTTCTACAGAAGCCACTGTGCTTTCTAGGTTTGTTGTACAAAGGTATTTATCTTCCCTTATTTTCCAGGGATTATGTCCATGATGAGCTGCAGTATGGATGTGAAGGAGCAGTGTACCTCGACTCTTTGGCCTTCAACAGATTTGTTTCTGCAATGACTAGTGAGTAAAGTTACCTCAGCTTTGTTTTGAAAACAGAAAGATCGTCTCGGGTCCTGCATTCAAATTGGAAGCTGGTTTCAAAGAAACACGACGAGTAAAAGCTCCGACTTCAAATGGAGTCTTGAAAATTCTTGGAAGCACATTAAGCCTTTAAGCTGAGAGCAAAGAGGTATTGCGGGTTGACGAGATACACTTATGCCACAGGTGTTAAATCCCGCCCACCACTTCATAAGATCTGACCTACAGGAGCATGAAGGACGAGATTTCAATGTGGCTGAAATTTGATTCAGTTCTGACACCAAAAAGTAGAATAACTGAGGTGAAGAGCAGCTGCTTTATGCCAAAAAGTCAGGATTTAGTAAGCGTTTGCAAAAGATTTTACAACAAAAAGTTGTCAAACCCTTTTCTTTATTACAATTTGAGATTTTGAAACCTGGGATTTTTGTAAAATTAACCTTTTTATAACTGAAATTTTTGATTTTAGGTGAAGAAATTGAAATTATCCAAAATTTGCAATTTTGTTGCAAAATACTGCAAAAAGTTTATATCTTCAAAAAAAGAAAATTGTACTTTTATTTTATAAAGTTACAATTTTGTGAGGTATGTGATTGCACACTTAAAACGTCTTGGTTGTTATGAAAATAAATCTTGCAAATTTTTAAATTTTATAACATATGCCTTTAAAAAAGTCACAATTTTTTCTTGTAAATTTGTATTACAAAAATTTGTATACAAGTCACAGTTTTATAAAGGTTGCAGGTCTTTTTTTGAAATTTGAGATTTTATGATGACCATTAACTTTTTTTTTAATGAAAAAAATATATTAAAAAAAAAAACCATTAGCAATTGTTCAAGAAAAATGTGTGATTTTAGTACCAAACCCTCCCTTTTAGATTAAAGTCACAAAGTTAGTGTTTTTATAGCAAAAATTCACCTTTACTTATTTATTTATTTATTTATTTTAAGTTCAGGAAGTAGCAGGAAATCTGACAACAGCTAGTTGAGAAAGTAAAGAATAACCGGCCCTTTAATGGTAACCATGGTGATGATGTGGACCAGGATGAAATAGAATTTGACAGCTATGCCTTTAAGGATTTATTCATATATTTAATTTTACAGGAAGCCAATGTAAAGAGGGCAAACAGCAGAAATGCCTTTTGTGGACGAGTCAGTGCTGTGGCTGCTGTGTTTGGATTAATTTAAGGATTTTATTTTTACTTTTTGGGCCTCAGTATGATGAATGTATGGGCTATTTTCTTTTTAGCATCGTTATAGGAAAGCATGCCTCTGATTTTGATAATATTATACAGGTGAGACAAGAGTTGTTCTGACATTTTAGGGTCAAAAATAATCACCTTGCTTTAGAAATGGAAAATGAGGTCATGAAAACCTTTTTGTCTCCAGGACAAACCTGTAACTTCAGTAACTGCTTCATATCCTCAGGCTACATAGATGAGTAGAACTGGGTGTCATCTGCATTAAAGATCCATGATAATGAAGATGATCATGCAAATTGAGCTCCTGAGTTAAAAGCATGTCTTGTCTCTGCACTGGAACAATAGAGCAGTGATATGGGAGACTTTTCTACAGTACAAACACTGAAAAGTGACCTCACTGTGATAAAGGATGAAATGTGACCCTGTTTACATTTACAGAAAAATCTGTCCTTGCGGGTCCTTCCTGTATAGTTGTGCTTAGGTCTGGACATGTTCTAGTTTTGGTTATAAACGTAATCCTGACAAACAAAAATAACTTCATTCATCACACTATCTCACCTGTCCACCCCCTGGACTCACTGTCTCTTTGTCACTCCTTAAAGTGACAAAGAGACACTTTTAAATCTTTGCAAACTTTCTAAAAACATCTTCCTCCTGTGCGGCACTGAAGTGCAGGTATTACGACCAGAACCTTGAGTATTAAAAAAGTAAAACTGCCAGACCTGCTTTTTTTCTTTCTTTTTTTTAATCTCAAGAGTGCTAGTAAGAGTACAAATAAGAACAAAATGCACATTTCCATTGCAAGATAGCTTGGCCTTATTATATACCGGTCTGCTGCACCAGTATTTATCAGCAGACTGTTAAAGTAAATGAATGTAGATCACAAAGCCGGTGTTGTCTCTGTCCTCAGAGAACTGAATCTCGGTTCACTGGTTTGAACTTTATTCTTGCACTCTCAAATGGGACGGTGGTGGTGGGGGGAGGGGCGTCCTCACCAGGTGCCCGAACCACCTTAAATGGGTCCTTTCAATGTGGAATAGCAGCAACTGTCCTCTCAACAAACTTCTCAACCTTTCTCTGAGGGAGAGTCCAGCCACCTAAAGGAGGAAACTCATTTCAGCCTCTAGTATAAACCGCTTGTGAGCCAGTCAGTCCTCCTTCCTTGTCTTCCCTCCCCCGAAGATACCTGAAGTCCTCTACTTGAGCAATAAAATGACCGGAAATGTAATTATTAGTTCTGTTTATGAAACTCTATACCTGTATGTCTCAACATGTGCATGTGCCAGTTTGTACTTCAGATGCACGTGGCAGCTTGAAGTTTTTACAGGAGGTAACAGGGTTGGATTCATCACAGCAGCCAGGAATGATTTCATTTAGCTCCATTATTGTGATGGTGGACTTATTCATCAGGACGTTTTAGGCTGAATTGGGGGACAACCTTCCAGTCGTGAAATTCTAATTATTTTCTTTCTTCTTACCCAGGTCAGATTATTCTCAGCACGCTTTGTGCCTTCCTGATGAAGACCAGAAAGGTGTGGTTGTTCTCTGCTCACATGCTCCCCCTGCTGGCCCGACTTGGCACCCTTCCTTATTCCACGTTGCTAACGGTCAACACGTTCTCCATGGGCCTGACGGGAGCAGGGATGGTGCTGTTCCTCCTCATGAATCTCTTTGTGCCATATCGCCTTGCAAGGGCTGCCTATTCAGAGCTGCTTCACCTCGAGGTACTTTTATTCTGAAATCTGTGTAAATTTCTGTTGGTTTAAGCAACTGTGATAATAGAACTGGTTTTAGGTTGTGTTTTTTTTGTTTGTTTGTTTGTTTGTTTGTTTTTTACATTTTACCTTATGTCAAGTCAGTTTATTCATATAGGAGATTTAAAAACAACAGAAGTTGAGCCAAAGTGCTTCACAAGTCTTATGCTGGGCTTACACCAAACGATTTTGACAGTCCCAGACTAAAAACTGAAAGGTTTTACTGGAGTCACAGCACGCTACCGTCATCTCGATTGTGAGGTTTAAGGTGATAATCTGCGATGTTTCATACATCGGGTGTCCTCTTGTTGGGTTTTCAGAATACGGTCACCCTACACCAGAGCAGCTGCAGCCAAAAGCTGCTTCTCCTCCATATTGTAAGTTTCTACTAAGAGCATGATGGAAAAAAAAAAATGCATGGCGGGAAAAATGCTACAAGAATCTAGTTGTAGCTTTTTTAAGTAGTGACGCTGCAAGATTCACAGTCTTTGTAAAATCTCAGTCTGAGACTAAAAACTGTAAAATCTTGTCTTTCGGTGTGAGCTGATAGTTTTCCAAATCTTTTCAAAGTCTTTCATGTAAGCCCAGCATCAAGCATGAACAATAAGACTATGCATCCACATAAAATTAAGCACAACAACAACGGCAACAACAGATAAGTAAATAAAGTAAAAATAAAACAGACATCAGTCTCAGTTAAAAGCAAGTGAGAAAAAATAGGTCTTAAGATTGCATTTAAAAGAGGTGATTGTAGGGGAGGATTTGATGTGAGGAGGGAGGGTTTTCCAGAGCTTTGGAGCAGCTACTGAGAATACTCGGTCACTGCATCACATCAGGTTTCTTGTCCCTTAGGTGATTGAGCTGTACAGACTTCTGGCCGTGGGAATCTCTCTGTGGAACCAGTTTGCCGTTCCAGTGCTCTTCAGTGTCTTCTGGTTTGTTCTCTTCATCGTCCAGCTATGCTCAGACACCATGGCTGCCAGTGCCTCAGCAACACATCAGGGAATCATGTTCTTTCTGCTCGCGAGGTGTGATGCGATCACGCAGCTTGTGCATACTGCTCCTTTCCATATGTATGCTGTTTAAAATGAGTGTTTTCTTTGCTGTATTTGCTGAATCTTGCAGTGTGTCTGAATGTTGTGCAACACCATACTCTCTTCTTGGTCTGACCTTCGTCGTGTCCTATCTGGCTCTCGGACTTCTCAACCTATGCAAGTTCTACCTGGGAGGTTATGCAGCTGTTCAGAATGAAAATGTCATGCACAGGTGAGGAGGACATCGCCAGTTAACTCATTTTGGGCCACTTTATATGCTCAAGTGTACACTTGCCGATTACCTGTCAGCGATTTCTTATAATCAGCAGCAATAGAATTAAACAATAGACTCATCAATAACTTTTGTTTTTGATCGGTCTGCCTGGTTACAGACCGGATCTCTGCAGAGGGAGACAGAAACATGCTGCTGCAATATGGAACTCATTTATTCTATATAAGCATAGACTATATGTAGCAAGCAGTTTCACAGGAAAGCAGTTACACCTTCTTGCTGCACCTTGGGGTGGTCCCAAGGGTTGGCTCATAATCTAAACCACAGCTGAAAGTTCATCAGTTTACCCAAGACAGACATATATAACAGTATTTGTGAAAGTTATATACAAGTACAGACATCCCATGATGGCGTTTACCTTGGACAGCACCATATCTAAATAAAACCTCCCCTGCAAGATGCTTAGAACAATGTCCTTTTTTGTAAGGACATGATTACAAGCAATGGGTGACACTCATCATGTACAAAACATTTTTTTTGCTTGTTTTTTAAATCCATGTCGTTAGTGAAAATGTTTCTGAACACCTAGTGAATTTAAATTCAGTTTTTAAATCTTCTTCTTCTTCTTTTTTTTTTTTTTCTCTGGTTTACACACCAATTTTCATTGCTCAGCAACAAGTCATCTAACTTTGCTGCTTTGTGCTGAGTAAGTAGCACGCAGTTAGTTTTAGAGCTTCTTCAGCGGAAATTGTTCCCTGCTGTAGCCTGCGGGCTAAAAAGGCTCAGTGAGAGTAACCGAATCTTAAAACTCTGTGAGACTGAGAGAAAATAGTCGTGGAGGAGCAACGACCAAAGTCTTTGGGACAACAAACTCATTCAGAACTTTAAACAGCATCGGCCTGCTGAGTATATTCATTGCTATGAAGCGAAGTCAGTACAGCAAGCGTGTCAAAATTTAATTTAAAGTTCTGGAAAGCTTAATACGGTACAGGATGGACACATGCTTCTGTTTCTGATAACTCTGCTGTCAGACAGGGTAGCAGAATTATGGACAACCCCTCTTGTGGTGTTTTAGGAATGGGGACTCGCTGCTCTGAGAGAGATATTACAGAACCTGCAGAGTTAGAAGAAACCATCTTAATGCATCTTTCCTTCCCACCTCCATCTAACTCCTCAGTGAAAAACCTACCCAGTTCAACCAGTGACAGCTGTTCCGAGCAGATAGTGAGCTGCAGGAATTACTGCTAATCTCCTTTTACAGTAGAAGTTGCTATGTGCTCTCTGGTGACCTCTAGTGGTCCCTATGAAGTTATTTTTTTGTCCTTCTAGGATTCATTTCATTGTATACTAGTACTCTGAACTGGCGTAATAATTCTTATGTTTTTAATTTACTTATCCCTTATCTTAATTTTTAAGAGATGCTTTTTTCGTTGCCAAAGCACCATGTGTGCAGGACTGGTTTTCTTTGAGACTAAAGAAAGCTTATTTTAAAATCTAAATCAGTAGGTCGGACTTCAGGAAGGAAAAAAAAAGAAAAAGAAAGTGTTACTGACGAACAATATTGCAATCGGTGCATAGAAATGTCAGCACCAACAGCAGAGCCAATGGCTAGCTGTCAAATGACGGCCATGGCATCTGATTGGTCAGCTTTATTGCTTAAAATAAATTTATGTGATGTGGTACAAAAATAATTCACCCCCCGTACAGCTGTCATGGATGTAACAAGGACACAGATGAAAAAAATTTATTTTCTGTACCACGAAAAAAATATGATTAATTCTGCTGCAGACTTTTAGCATGTGGGTCAATGTAGCTTTGCTCTGTTTTGGAGCCAGCACCTAGTGGTCAGTCAAGGAACTGCAAGAAAACGTACTTCCTGGATGAGCTTTAACCTGGAAGCGAGACGGTTGCTGCTTGTGCAAACCAGAAGAATTGTGATTGGTAGATTTGTTTTCAACTCGGGTAGAACGATAGTTTGCTGCAATATTTGTAAAAACAGCATTTATCATCTCCACCTCACATAAAATATAATTTATTTACTCCATTGCTATATCTCAGCTACATACAGGAGATAAACAAAAATAAACTCGGCACTTGACAAAATGTCAAAAGACATACAACTTGGCTTGGACTTTCATACCAGTGACTTGTGACTTCTCTGCACGTACAGTTTTCAGCACAACCAATCAGAAATATACCAGAATAAGATTTCACTCTTTCAAACAAAAACATCACTTTGCAAATCTGTTATCACGATTCATTTCATTTGGGTTCAAAACAAAAAAAATATTATTCAGTACATGTGGGTCGAGGATCACAGACAAATATCAAACAACTTCCAACTTTGTTCAATATTTGAAGCTGCAGAAAAAAGAGCCCCCACTGCCACCTAGTGGTTATTGTTGGAATTACTGAGCAACGTGAACAATAATGCAGAAGTATAAATGCCAAAGACCCGAACAAAGCTTTAACTGAAAAGTATAAATCTGCTTTAACAGCATCTATTCTTAAATAAATGTTACAGTTTATGTGGCGTGTTAGCCTTTAAGCTGTAGTTATGGAAAATAAAGCAGCAGTGAATGAGACCAGCAGGAAAATGGGGCTTTTCCAACTTGGTTGTAGCTTGTTGATTATACCTGACTTCATTCTTATCTGCATGTTTAATTCCACTCACTTGCAGTGATGAGACGCCACTGTCAGAAAAACAAACAAACAAAAAAACAAAAAACAACCCACTAAGATGTTGCATGACTAAGGAAACCAAGGGGCTTAAAGAAGATTAGATGGTGCTCTTATTTATTTATTTATTTATTTAAATGTGTGCACTGTTGAAATATGGAGAATGTGACTGGTGAGGTTCAGACTTGTTTCATGTGATACATAAATGTTTCCAGGCCCAACTTGGATGCTTGTTGCATAATGTTATGGAAAAATACCTGGGGCTTAAATCAGATATCACTTACTGCTTTTTTTTTGTTTTTTTTGTTTTTGTTTTTTTTACAAGGAGTTTTTGGGACATTCAACTTTGTTCAAAGCAAAAAAGCTTGTGTGAAATTTTATTGAATGGGAAATAATGATGCTATTATAGAAGGTTTTAATAAGAACATCTATTATATGCTGCAAGAAATATGTCATATCGATTAATATTTAATGTCAAAAATTATGTTGTGTGCTATTTATAAACCTGGAATCAAGTTTGCGGTCGATAGCATTTCATTCTGTCACTAATAAACACTTTTTGTCGTCAGAGGTGTGACAGAGGGCGTCACCCTGCTCCTGCTCGCTCTTCAGACTGGCCTGTTGGACATGCAGGCGCTGCAGCGCACCTTCCTCCTCAGCATCATCCTCTTCATTGTGGTGACTTCAACCTTGCAGTCAATGATTGAAATTACAGATCCGATTATTCTAGCTCTGGGAGCATCACGCAACAGGTAACAGCAGCTGAGGCGTCAGTGGGGCTGTGGTGGAAAGTTGGAAATACGTTGGACATCATCGTTCCTTGAATGAGTCTCTCTGACTTTTGTCTTTGCTTCGTGCTTCTAGGTGTCTGTGGAGACACTTCCGTGGCCTCAGCATGTGCCTGTTTCTGCTGGTGTTCCCGGTGTTTATGGCGTATAAAATCTCTCAGTTCTTCCACATGGACTTCTGGCTTCTTATCTTGGTGTCGAGCTGCATGCTTACCTCCCTTCAGGTGAGGATCGCGTATCTGTCTGCCGTCTAAAATATGAAAACAGTCGAGCTGGATGTGGGTTTTGGGGTTTTCCTTTAGCTAAAATACCACCAACAAAGAGGGCAGGAAATTCAGCCTATTTTTTCGGTCTTTTTCTGTGATGCATAAACTGTATCTATACTGTATCTGTGCTACATTAGGTTTCACTTTAGGTTTTGGATCTTTTTTTGCTTTGGGTCTGACACAGGAACATTATGGATCCAAAAAAGAACCCAGATCTTTAGAACGTGATCATTACTTCCTCTCACCAGATTCTTTTATCAGTTGCTTGTTAATACAAAGACATAATCAGCCAATCACATGGCAGCAACTCCTTCATTTAGGCGACTTGCTGAAATTCAAAACGAGCATCAGAATGGGGAAGAAAAGAAGTTTTAAGTTGGTTGTTGGTGTAAGTGTTTCAGAAAGTGATGAGCTACTGGGATTTAAGCTGCAAAATTCAGGTGTTAAGGTGAGAGTTTGGCATAAACAACATGACCATGGTTTAAACACCACAACTTATAACTGATGATGTCATGTCAGCATAGGCAATTTGGAACAGAACTTTTTCATAAGTCACTTTGCTTGATGCATGATTTTCAGTTATTAGTAAATTTCTCTTTCTAGAATTTCTAGTAAGTTTCTATAGCGCCAAAGTGCTTTACAGCGTAGACATTCACATGCCAGTTGTCAGTGGAGCTGCCATACAGCGGCGCTGGCCAGACAACCAGGAGCAACTGGAGGTTCAGTGTCTTGCCCAAGGGCACTTTGGTGGACACAGGAGGAACAGGTTCATGGCCGAACACCACTGAGCCACCTTCTCCTATTAGGAAAGAAAATAGTTTAGTTCTGGTTTAAAAACCTGCCACTCTCCAAAATTGCTGCATAATGTGATGTCAGATCCAAGTGTTGAAGTGAATCAGCAGCTGAAACAGAACTGAACAAGGCTGAATGAAACCTGTTTACTCAGTTATTGTTTGGTGCATTTTGCTTTTCTTTTTATAACTTTACCTCGTGTGACCCAAGTTCCTCATCACTTATATCATAGATGTGATTAAATTTTATGTGAAAACAAACAAACAGTATAGATTTTATACAAGTTTATGCAAGTTTATTGTCCCCAGGAACAATCATGATCGTCTTTTCCAGGTTACAGGCACTATGCTGATCTACTTCCTCTTCATGGTGGAGCTGTTTCGTAGCGACCCCATCGAGAGCTTAGATGAAGTGATCTACTGGGTGCATGCGGTCAGCAGGGTGCTGGAGTTTTTCGTGGCGCTGTGCGTAGTGGCTTATGGCACCTGGGAGTCGCTGTTCGGGGAGTGGAGCTGGATGGGCGCCTCGGTTATCATCATCCACTCGTACTTCAACGTGTGGCTCAGAGCTCAGTCCGGCTGGAGGAGCTTCCTGCTCAGACAGGAAGCGGCCAAGAAGATCAACTCTCTTCCCGTTGCCACGGCTGAGCAGCTGCAGCAGCACAATGACGTCTGTTCCATCTGCTTCCAGGTCAGTCAAGAGTAATAAAACCCTCATTTGGTCATGAAGTGTCTGCAGAAAGTGACAACAGGGGCTCTTGTGCAGGGATTTGGAGGGTTTCTGACTTTACTTTCTGCTCTTTGAGTTCCAGAAGTGCAGTAGTATCATAGTAAAGTGTCCTGCAGCTCATAAAGAGGCTCTGGCTCGCATTTAAAATTCTTCCAGTATGAGAATCTTGTACCTCACATGTGTCAAACCCGAGGCCCGCAGGCCCGATCTGGCCCGCCACTTGGTTTTCTATGGCCCAGGAGAGCATGCAGAGACAGTCATATACTAGAAAATACCTGAGCAAATGTCAATGCACTGACATCAGAGTAACAGGTGAGGAGAGCAGCTGGTTTATGTCAGATATGATTTAGCAAATGTTTGCAAAAGATTTTACAACAAAAAGTTGCTGTTTTTTTTTTTTAACCTATGATATTTTTTCTTTTTTTGTTTTGAGCCAAAAAATTTAAATTTTACGACAATTTTACGACCGTTGTAACTTTTTATGACACAATGTCTTTTAAAAAAGGTAGTATTTTTCAACAGAACAAAATGTGATTTTAATTTTAAAAGTCACAACTTTTTGACTGTACATTTTGGTTGTTGGGGGGAAAAAAGTCTTTATCTTTCAGAATTTATGATTTTACAACAGAAATTAGCTTGTTTTTATTTTTATTTTTTTTACTAAAACATTTTTTTTCTTGTAAATTTGTGAATTTACAAGAAAAAAGGTGTTTTTAGTACAAAACCCTCAATTTTATGAGAGGTTACAATTTCTATCAAGTTTGAGATTTTATGACAAAAATTCCCTTTTTTTTAATGAAAAAAAGATGCAATATTGCGAAATTCGCCATTTAAAACAAGATTTAACTTTTTACAAATTTTTATTTATGATTATACAAGAAAAACATCATGATTTTAGTACAAAGTCTCAGTTTTATGATAAAAAAAGGTCAATTTAATGACAAAAGTCCAGAAACTAGTGGGAAAATTTGACAATATAGCCAGTTGAGTAAAGAATAACCGTCCCTTTAACGGTAACCATGGTGACGATGTGGCCCAGGATATACCCATTACAAAAGGGAGCAGTGAACAGAAATGGCTTTCTGTGAACTTCTCTGTGCAATATTATCAGTTTACAGCAAGAGGCTGATGTTTTTAAGTTCTGAACAATTAGATTTGAGTTAGAATGCCAAGATGACAGAAGTGGAGGAATCTTGTTGTTAGTCACTTTGAAAGCAGATGACGTTCATCAGATTTAGATGAATAAATGTGAAATGAACTAAAGCTCTAACAGTCTGAGAGGTGGTGTATACAGCTTCAAGATTCAGAGCCACGTGATAAATAAAACAAAAAAAACACAACTACTGTCTCGTATATGCTCACTTTATTTTGATTTCCCATTAAACAGTTTCCATTGCTTAATATAATGTCAGTCTTATTAAATTAATTGAAACAAAAATAGTTTTCCTGAGTTAGTCACAGACAGGGCACATGATAAACCAAATGCAAACAAGCCTGGGAGTGAAGGTGGTCACAAGTGAGCAGCACTTGTAGTAACAGATAACTCAAGTGTACAGATATTTATGCCTTGTGACCCTCTGGCAGTCAGGATGCATCAACTGAATTCTAGCAGCTATATAGTAAACACACAGGCATAGATATGAATGGTGAGAAAACAGAAAAGATTACTATGAAATTATTATTATGAGCAATCATATGTTTTTGCTGTACAGGAATTCGGAATGTAATTTAAAATGAAGCAATGTTACAGGTGTTTTTACCTCTGCAACTTCTACTCTGTAATAGCAAAAAATAAAAGCACTTTTTAACGTGATACCAGCTACAAGTTCACAGTTTCTCAAGCCAGATGTATGTCTCCTCACAGGAAATGACCTCTGCTGTGATCACATACTGCGGACATTTCTTCCATGGCAACTGTCTCCGAAAGTGGCTCTATGTGCAGGAAACGTGTCCCATGTGTCACCAAAAGGTCCAGCAGGCACCAGCGGGTCAGAACGGGGCTTCGGGTGACGGTCCGGAAGCTCCACCTCATCAGAGAGGCGCAGGGCCAGATCTGGCTGCACAAGAAGAAGAGCAGAACCCGAACAACAGCACAGCGAGGGATATTCAGAGCGACGACGTACTTCTGGATCCCGCAGAGCAGCAGTCCAGTGAGTGCTCTGAGGATGGAGAACATAAAGACATGAAAGACCTGTCTGAACCTCGCAGTGAATGCTTTTGCTCCAGCCAAGACTTTGTTGAATCAGTGTCTTCAGGGGTTCCCTCTAGTTCCTCTGAGCTGCTGGGTAAAACTTCTAACATGCACAGACAAGCTGAGGTGAACGGCACTGACTCGCCTCCATCAACTCCTGCAGCTGTGAAGGAGAGCACACAGGAGGATTGGTCTAACTCTGAACTATCAGGACTCAAAAACGTTTCTACATTCCATCCTGGCTATGAAGAGACGCCTCAGTCGTCTAAATCAGGGGACAGCTTTGATCCACCAGAGGCACACAATGCTGACACAGATCAAGAGGCTGCATCATGTGGCACAAGTGTCGTTGATCACCACACATTTGACAAATCATGTAATCAGAAATCAGTACTCCTAAACTGCACAAACCCTCCTGGAAGTCATTGTGGTAACTGCAAACATCCAGGGCTCAGTGAGGCTGAGCGTGTCCCACAGATCCCCCAGATGTCCTCAGATGCCACTTGTTCTTGTAAAAGCACAGACAGCAGTGATTGACTGCCCTGCATCAGTGCCTTGAAGGATATAAAAGGGTGATTCTCTGTAATGGAGACGGAAACACATTTGCCTTCTTAATGGGAACCGTTGTGAAAAGGGAAAAAGAAGAAGAAAGTATCATTCAGTAGACACTTTAATGAATGTGCTTTACTAGAGAAAAAAAAAAAGAGAATCTGGATATGAGACTAAATCATGTAGACTTGTAGTGAAACTGCAAAGAAAAAAAATAATTAAAATTAAAAATGATCTTGCATCAAAATTTACTGGTTTCAGGTGAAGATGTTTACTTAGAAATAGTTTTTTTTCTCTTAATTCCTTGTAGCTTCTGTAAAAAAAAGTCCAAATTAAAAGCCTCAGTAGTGGTCTTTCATACTCAACAATCACCTTTGTTGTTGTGTTTACCATTTTCTAGTATTCTACTGAAACTATTCTACTGTAGTTTTATAAAAAGTAAAGCCTTTACGCAGTGAGCCAGAAACTCTTTAGATTTAGTATAAAGAAGAGATTATTTATCTTCAAACAATGAGAAATGTGTGTTTGATGATAAAGTACAAATACAGTGCAGACAGGGTTTTTTCTTTTTCTTTTTTTTGTCACGCAGATGCTCACGTAAACTTTTGTAAGAAATTTCAAAAAATAAAAAAATTAAGAAAAAAAAATTAAGTTTTCTAATTCAGTATGATACAGGTTGTAGCCACACTACGGTTGAAATCACATTGAAGAAGACGAGGCAAGCCTGTTCTTATAAAACAGTTATAATAAGGAATTAGCATTTAAGAAATTGGATTTAAAATATCAGAAAAACAATGAAAGGAGTTGAGGTATAAAAGGTGCTTCAAGATGCTAGAAAGAAATTTTTCTTAGAGTTTGCCATCTGGTTGAATTTAGCTAGTTTAGATTATGTTTTGCCTTTGAAATACATTTTCAGAGCAAAGTTACCACTCAGAACAGATTGGCTTTATAATTTACAATGAGTCACCTTTTGTTTTAGCAATAAACCGTATCAAACATAACTGCCTATAGTTGCTTGGATCTGAAGGTGTCTGCTTATAAACTGAATAAACTGTCAGCCTTGACTAAATGAGCCATTGCAATCAAAGGAAAATGCAGAAAATATTTACATTATAAAATAAAAAAAACAGCAGCCAATTCTGATTATCATTACTAATATTATTATTATTTATAGCAGGATTACATCAAATAGTATTTCCATCATGGGATAAGAAGTGCAGGTAGAGGAGGAGTATAAATACATAATCCAACTGTTACAAACTTTCCAAGAGAAAAAACAAAATTCTGAGTTAAATAAATTAAGGAAACAACTTTTTTAAAATTTTGCTGTCGACTCTTGTTTGGTGGATTGAAGTCGGAAGAAATAAGACATATTGCCTATTTGACCATTTAAATGTATTAATGTAACGAGCGGAGCCTCAGCAGGATGTGGAAGAACCACATACATCTTAATTTAGTTTCATGGTGACTTGCAGGAATGATTTCCTGTCTCTGCGGTGCAGCATGTAGGAATCATTTCAATGATGACCCTGTTGACCCGGTTTTATTTCATCGTCTCCTATTAAAGCATGGTTCGGGGATCAGTCCACAGTCATCGATTACACCTGCCCTGTTTTTTTCTCAAACATGTTAAAATGCTGTGAAAAGGTGACATGACTATCCACCAGCTGTCACACAAACACTAAAAGTCCCTATGGTGCGTTCAAAGGCCGCGTTGCGTTCTTTGAAAATGATATTAAAGTTTAGAGAACAAACATGTCTTCAATTGTTTTTTTTTTTGTTTGTTTGTTTTTTGTTTTAATGAAAATTCCGATAATTTAATCAGAGTAATTAAATCACGGGATTCCGTTGGTGGTGTGTCGTAATAAATTTTTTTACCCTTCGGGCTTGTAACCAATCTAGCATCACATCCGCCGCCAGTCAGCAACCACCGCCGCCTTCATGTCATAAAGCTCCACACAGGCGAACACAGCCGCTAGTTGGCCGACGACATCGGACCGAAACCAAAAGGGAGAGGAGCTTTGTCGACCCGGGTTACTTCACCTGGCACACGCACTCGTTATTCAGACCGGAACATTCTGATATAAGACACTGGAACTGCGGGGAGAGAAGAGGTTTAACGGAGGAGAAGAGCAGCGAAGTCCGCGTTTACGTAGTTTTAACTCGCTCGCTGGCTAACTACGCTAGCAGCAAGAAGAAAGGCCGTCGAGTTGGCCCATCGTCAGCTATTACCTGGAATACCACAGCCCCCACCCCCTTTATCTTCGCTTGGATCGCAAAACCCCACCACCACACAAAAACTAAAGACCAGAACACAACGACGGAATGGCTCTGAAAAGGATTCACAAGGTGAGGTGACATCGTAAATGTTGGTTAGCCGCGTTAGCTCGCCGGGCTAGCCTCCCACAATGGAGCCGCAGTCGAGAAGCGAGGCATGCCGGAGGAAGTGTCAACTTCACGGTTGTTCTTGTCTGGAAGGTTTTAATGTGTTTTCGAGTCGATTGAAAGGGTGGCAGCTTTTCTAACTCGCTCGTTTCGACCGGTGCCGGCGGTTGGGGAGGAGGCTTGCATCATACAGCCGGGTAGCCATTGTTAGCTGTTTCAGTTGCGGTTCAGTTTGACGTCGAAAAGAGGCCGCATGGTTTGGTTTCAGACCTTTTTCATGTTCCTTTCTTCCTTTTTATTTAAGACGTAAGAGCAACGTCGTTTAAATCCTCGGATATCGCCAAGCCATTAAGCCATTACAAAAGTATCACAATAATATGTGCCTCACTACTTCCTTATGGTTTAAACGGTTATCTTCGTGTTTCCAGGATCCATGACTCATATCTGGTAGTCACAGTTGTGTTTATGATACATTTCTTTGGTATGTGACTGCATTTTTATCGGCCTCTACGCACTTTTTTGCGCCCGTGTTTGTGTGTGTGTCCTGGCAGCTTAATGGAGGACATTTTCAGCAGTGTTTGACATCTTGGTTTAACGTCTTCACCCTGCTGTTGTCTAGAATATTCTTTTAAAGGAAATCCCTCAACTTGCTTTTGAAATGCTGTCTGAAGGCTAGGGTGGGGCTATGCCTTCACTTCACTCCAAAATAGCTGTACACCTAAAAATAACAGGCTGTAGTATACAGTAGACTTAATAGTTCTGGTTTTGCTGTTTACTGGGGAGCTGTGGCCCCCAACCTGACGAGAAGCAACAGAGGCTTTTCAGGGACAACAAACTCCCAAAACCTCCATTTTTATTTTTTAACATTTATGCTCATGATGTGAAGAGCTTGTCTTAAGATGATGGTTATTGTTTTGAAACTTTAATTTGTTTTATTTTCACTTTAAATTACAGGAACTTAATGACCTGGCTCGTGACCCTCCAGCACAGTGCTCGGCTGGTCCAGTTGGTGATGACAGTAAGTGTGTTTGTCATCTTCTGTTTATTTTGGATGTGATTAATGAAACTTTTTCATTGTGGTGTTTTGTTTTTTGTTTTTGTTTTTTACCCCAACAGTCTAAAACTCAAATTAGTTGGATATGTGTTATTTGTTTTTTATAAACTGTTAGAGATGGGCAGTTATTAAAACTGACATTCATAACCAATAATAAATGTAATCTTGCTCATGTCAATTATTTCTTCTTATATTGAAGGATATAAAAGGGTGATTCTTTTATTTTTTTTTATAATATATTCATTAATATATTATTAACGAATTCATGTTTAGATCAACTGTGTCCTTTTCACTTATCAAAGATATGTACTTTTACTAGAAAAATTGACTATATTTATGGTAAAAACTTTGTCAGTGATCAATGAGGGCAACAAAATAAAAAATAATTGCTCATTCATCATAATTGAGGTGACTTCAATTAATTGTGATATTGGTTTGAGGTCATATTTCCCAGTGTTACTGTAATATCACATTTTTGATACAAGAAACGACTGTCATAAATGTATTTAGGTGTCTTTTAATTTTGCAGCTCTGAAAGTTCTACTTGTTTCTGCTTTGCAGTTCAGAATAGATGTAGTAAAGGGAGAATATGAAAACAAACTGATGGAAAGTCAAGAGGAAATGGCATTTCTGTGAAAGTGCAAGAAGCTTAATTCCAGTCAGATCGCATACCTGTGACCTTTCACCATTTCTGATGTTTACTTTCTGTTTTTACAGTGTTTCACTGGCAAGCTACAATCATGGGACCTGTAAGTACTTTATGACCAAGCTGTTGCTCTTTGACTATAAAGTAGAATAGTGTTAGCTTTGTTTCCTTGTTACTTATAAATGTATTCATGGAACTTTCTTTTTGCCTTGAAGATGAGTAGCTGCATCAAGGAGGTGTAAATGTTTTGTCTTTGCTTTCAGAGTGACAGTCCATATCAAGGAGGTGTTTTCTTCTTGACAATTCACTTTCCAACAGACTACCCCTTCAAACCACCCAAGGTGAGTTGGTGAAGGTGACAAAGAACTTTTTTTTTTTTTTAATAAAAAAAAACACATACGCACACTATTATGGCTTTAATGTTATGTAGAAGGTGCAGTCCGATCAGCATATTTAAAAAGCTTCTTTGATATGAGGAACATGTGCTCTATTTTAAACGGGTGTTATTTACTTTGACAACACGAGCAGTTCTCGCTGGGAAAATTCAAGTCCCTAATTTGGCACCACAATCTTCTCTGTATTGTCCGCTCAGAAACTTCATGAGTCATTACCTGTCATTCAAGAAGCTGACAGACAACTTTGAGGAATTTTGATTGCACAACACTAAAATGTTGCCTTATCTGGCATCTCATGTTTTTTGTTTTGTCTTTTTCCTCTTCCTCACCTGCCTGCCTCAGGTTGCATTTACAACAAGAATTTACCACCCAAATATTAACAGTAACGGCAGTATCTGTCTGGATATTCTCAGATCACAGTGGTCTCCTGCACTTACTATTTCTAAAGGTAAGAATAGAAACAAAAGCAAGGCATCCAATCTGTGTATTTTAATTTGTTGGGTTTTTATTTTAAGGATGGGTCAGTTTTATACTCTTATGGATTTTTATTTCATTTGTAGAAACCCCGATTTGTTAGTACTAGAAATGTAAAACAGTGACTTTAAAGCACATGGAAAAATGCTTTTGTCAGTTTTAAAGCATGTAAAATAAATTATCACCATTATTTCTTTTAGTTCTTCTGTCCATTTGCTCACTCCTATGTGACCCAAACCCAGATGACCCACTAGTGCCAGAGATCGCACGAATCTACAAAACAGATAGTCAGAAGTAAGTAAATAAACCACTTTTCTCTCTGATTGCAACTACAGCCCTTTGGTCCATATCTCATGGAGTATTACAGTAATTGTGATATTTATGTACTAAAGGTTGAGTTGAAAAATTTACTTGTAATGTGGCTGAGGGCTATTTACATGATCTAGTTTCACTTTGTTAGGTACAATAAACTAGCTCAGGAGTGGACAGCAAAGTATGCCATGCTTTAGGGTAAGGCTTACAACCAGCACTGCACATTGGCTAGTGTTACGGGACTGGATGTGTTGCAATGGGCATAACCAAAAGCTTGGGTCTGTATTGCAGAATGTCTGACTGTGGAGGACTCTTACACTAATCCATTTATATACTCTGTTGGTCTTTCTTGGCTCAACTTTTATTGGCCTTACACATGCACCTTGATTCCCTGCAGATAAGCTGTTGTTTTTACATTAAGTTGGCAGTATTTCTCAGAACTTGCTGAGCCACAGAATATTTGGTTTTTGCCAAATACATGGCACAGAAAATGGGAGGAGATCTTACAAGTTTCTAAACCTTTTGTTTTACAAGACGATACTTGCTGACGCTTTCAAATGTTCATTTGCAATAACCAAATTTGAACCATATCAAATTCTTTTTAGTCTTTTCGTGTCAGATTTTTACCTTTTCTTTTTTTTTTTTTTTTTTTTTTTTTTTTTTCAACTCGTTTCCCCTCCCCACAACCCAAAATAAATGCTTTGTTTTGTGTTTGTTCCGGAAGGTAAACCCCCACCTCCACGAAAGCA
>JBAMYA010000015.1:15841058-15853487 GCA_037176975.1 Arrhamphus sclerolepis
TCCGCATAGCAGTGAAAATTTATGTTGTGCTTCCTAATGATTTCTCCCAAAGGAAGCATGTATACAGAGAAGAGCGTAAAGAAGAAGAGCATAAAAAATAAATAAAAAAATGGAGAATGGAGTTACTTTCTTTTCTTAAAATGGCCTTATTTCCTATGTGGTAAATGCCATATATTTATGAACATCTGCACTTTGATAACATCTGGATTGTTTTATTTTAAACCAGTTGTGACTGTGTATAAAGGCAAATTCATAAAAATAATTAACAGTTGATGTTTCAGTTTATGTGATGTCTGGATGAATCCACCAACAGTATTATGGTTGTCCTAAAGGCCTGAATAAAGGCAACTCAGATTACCATGACCTGGATGACTGAGAATCTACACCAACAGTATTATGGCTGAACTCTCAAATCCCATTGTGAGTTGTTCCCAATACACATCCAGACTGAGGTTGCACTGGCCAAAATCTCTGTATGTTATTTAATTCCTTTTATTTATGTTGTTTTTTAAATATCTTTGTCTTGTGTGGCTTTGGACATGAGTCTGTTAAATAAACTCAATTGATTTTGTTAGAACTATTGCAGACATCTGCTACCAACAATGCCACACTACAGAAAAATGTCACATTTTTGTAATCTAAGGAGTAAATTTGAAGACCACTATCCTGGAAAATGGTGTCATCTACTGGTTTAAAGCCACTCTATGTTGCAATACCACTTCTGACCACATGGGGTATTATACAACTGGTGTGTTGATAAAAGATCAGGCAAACACTTTGTCCCACTTGAGGTGCAGATTGTTGTATTTTACAACTGGGGCTGATGCTTTCTTGTGATATGCTGCCCCTGTGTGGTCAGAAGTGGTATTGCTACACAGAGTGTCTTTAACAGCCGCTTGCTCTCCCAAGTAATTCAGTGTTTGAAGATAAAATGCTATCAGAATCATGCAGGGTTTGGCTCCACCTCAAAAGGATTTGATTTCTCAAACCTTTAAAGACTACATGAGTACCTCTGTAACTGTTACCTGAAATAATTGCAAAAGAACCACAAGAAGACTTCAAGCATTATTTTCTTTTACTGTAACCCATCCTCCTCAGGAAGATGTGTTGCAGTAATTATCTGATTTCAGAACATTGGAGGAGGCAGCTCAGCATCAGAGGGTCAAAACTGCTTGCAGAGCAGTTGCGTGACAAAGCCTGGCCAGCTCTAGCGATCATCAGTCTGAACATGTCTGCTACTGAATCTGTCCCCCTTGAACAGAAGTAATGGCCTCTCACCACATCAGTTTAACGGTTTTAGTTTTTTCATTAAAGAAAGGATGATTTACATGTGCTCTCTGACTCTGCAGGAGTGTTTCTGTGTGTTCAGCAGATGCAGACAGCACTTTCTTTGACAGCGGTGTCTCCCCCCACGCACACACAGACACACACACACCATCAAAGTCAGGACGAGTGAAGAACACTGATGACTCATGGGTTCACAGTCTAATTAGATCAAATAGATATGTCTAAAGATACCCAGGAAACCAAAACAGCATATAAGGGAATGCAGACACCTGTCTGTCAAAGAGATGACGCTGCTATTAGAGGACAATCAAAAGGAGCAGTGCATAAAGATGAAAATAGATAGTGTTCATTCAGTGTTTCCTGGATTATTAAAATCTTTTGGTCTCTGGCTTTTGTATCAAGTCATTTTCTGAAGATTTTCTCTATATTTCTGTCTTTTAGTTTTGTTTGCATCTCCTTAAACATGCTTCTCAGCCTGCACTGTAGGCATAAAACATGATGTAATACAAAGTCAGAAAAGAATCAGATCATTGCAGCTACAGTTAATAGAACTGAAGGCCATTTTCTGCTATGTTCAGAGAGAATCTTTACTATGACTGCTCTGCCTTCTGTGGCAGGGAGTGAGTATGAAAACCAGCCTCCTGTCTCTTCACTGCAGAGACCTGCTATTGGTCCAGCTAATGCTGACAGCAGTGGTGCTTCTCTGTGGTGGAGGGGGGGGGGCGGGCTCGCTCTATAAAAGCCCAGGATCTGCAGCATCACTGAACTGGTGCAGTGCAAAAACGCTCGCTCATCCTCACTGATGGTGTGCAGAACAAGGGGGACATAAAAAAAAAAACCTTCAGAAACTAAAACATACATTTTTTCTTAAAACAACAACAAAAAAAATCATCATGAGCTACGATTCCTTCTTCTCCTACCGCCGACCTTGGGACAGCTACAAAGGCTCCCGACCCACTACCAAATCCTCCATGTCTTCATCTATCTACTCCTCTTCTCGAGTTCCTCCATCTGGAAAGAGGATCCTAAGGATGGCCTCCTCTTCTATACCTGACGGTTCTCAGAGGATGGACCTGACTCAGGCCAGCTCCCTCAACACAGAGCTGCTGGGTCTTCGGTCCCAGGAGAGGGCACAGCTCGTGGACCTGAATGACCGCTTCGCCACCTACATCGAGAAAGTGAGGCACCTGGAGCTGCAGAACCGGGCCTTGCTGGCTGAACTGGATGCACTAAGAAGGCGGCAGAACGACCCATCCCGTCTGCAGATGCTCTATGAGGGGGAGGTGAGAAGTTTGAGAGCCATGATTGACTCGGAAAATGGGGAGAAGATGCGGATGGAGGCAGAAAGGGACCACCTACGGGACGTATATGAGCAGATGAAGGAGCGCTATGAGGAGGAGGCACGGCGACGTATGGATGCTGAGGAGTCCCTGCAGAGGGCGAGAGAGGAGGTGAGCAGGGCCGTGGTCTACAACTGTGATGCAGAGGCCAATGTGATCTCTCTGTGTGATGAGATGGTGTTCCTGAAGAAGGTCTTCGCTGAGGAGCAAGCCGAGCTTCAGGCTCAGCTTCAGGTGGCTAACATCTGCGTGGACGTGGAGGTCTCCAGGCCCGACCTCTCCACCGCCCTTCGAGACATCCGGGCTCAATACGAGCGACTAGCAAACAAGAACATGCAGGCCGCCGAGGAGTGGTACCAGGGCAAGTTTGCCAGCGTGGCTGAGATGGCCAGCAAAAACAACGAGGCCGTGCATGCCATCCGGGAGGAGACCATGGAGTACCGGAGACTGCTTCAGTCCCGCTCGTCTGAGATCGAGGCTCTCCGGAACGTCATTGACTCCTTGAATAAGCAGCTGGAAGATCTGGAGGAGATGCAGGCGAAAGAGGTGGAGAAATACCAGGTGAATGAGGAGTAGGTTGCCTCTGGCTTGCTATATGTGAACTATGCAGATACATAGATCCCCTGCAGTTACTAGTGGGCCCCTAAACCGCGAGGTCAGCGTCTATAAACTAGTGTTTCGTGAAGCCTGTGAAGTCAGCTTGCTAGGTTATGTTCTCTAGCTCAACGTACCATCAAATATAGCTTGTTTTCTTCTTAGCAGATTGATTCATCATGAGGAAGCACCTTAAAGGGTTTGAAACTCCCTCATCAAACTGTAGTTTTACCAAACAAGATCTCACATGAGCCCTTGAAATAGTTAGAAACGGCCCTGATTCTCTCACATACAATCTGGTTTCATCAAGACAGACTCTTCTGAAGTTCATATTTAGAGAAATATGGCAAGTTCAGCTAAAAAACAATGATAAGGACACTGTTTTAGAACTGAGATACAACCACTCAGGAAGTAGAAAAGTGTAAATTATGTTTTTGTTTTTGTTTTAAATGACATAAATTATTTACACCTTCATGGGCTCTGGTCTCAGCCGGGAATAATTATACAAATATTAACATTTTTTCTGCAAAGTTTCCAGTCATTTTGAAGTAAACTGTTTGGTATATGACAGAAACTTTCACGCTGTGTTTTTTGCATTTACAGATGAGGATAAGTGACCTGGAGCGGGACATCGCTGAAGCCAAACAGGAGATGGCGCGCTACCTGAGAGAGTATCAAGACCTTCTCAATGTCAAGATGGCCCTTGACATCGAAATAGCTGCATACAGGTGACGATTTGACAAATATACACTAATTATTACCCTGAGAAACTGACTGACATACGTGGCATCTTGTTCTCCCTCTTTGTTCTCAGGAAACTTCTGGAGGGGGAGGAAATCCGGCTGACTTATCCTTCCCTTCCTGCTCTGATTTAAAACCTGAATGCCGCCATGCTGGCATAAACCTGACATAAACCTTTGTCTCTTCCCTGAACATCCCCTTTACATCATCCGTCTCCACCCTTTTCCTCTTCATCCTCTTTCCCCGACAAAGCACTACCTTATTTGTTCCTCTGAAAAATGAAACAAAAAAAAAATCGACAAATAAAATCTCATCTCTCTCAAGACAGCCGCGCCCTTGTGCTAAACAAGAGGTCTACAAGAAGTCCCCCTTCTTCTACACACGCTGACACCACATCAAGACGACAGAGAAGCGAACAGCACGAAGTGGCTGCACTGCATTAGTTACATAGAAATGTCAGACGGCTGGATTGTTTCAGTTCTTCTCTGTGCTGCACGCTAAAATCCAAGCAGTGGAGTTAACTATCTCCTTGTGCAAACATTTGACCAATTGTTTGTGAAGGAGGACAAAAATTAACCCTGTTGTCTCTAAGTGTTTGGATTTTAACTGCGGCCTTTTTTTTCATTTTTTAAATCAAGAATTTTACCAGTCCTGTAGTACTAGTTCAGTGTGCCAGTAACCTTAAAAAGTTATTTTCATTATGTTAACGTACATTTTGTCCTCTTCCTTTAGTCTTCCTCAGCATTTAAATTTACAGAAATCTCACAACAGGTTGAAAGGATTTGGCCATCCTTCATGGATATTTGTTTTTTATCAAACGTTCTAGTCTTACACAACCTCCTGGACATGTAAATGCTTTGGAAGATAACTTGTTACTGGTTTCCCCTTTTATTCATGCAGTGTGTCTCAAAGTGTGTCAGCGGTAGATTTGGTTGTTCTATAAGTTCCCTTAGAGCTAAACAATGAAACTGAAAGGTGACCGCAGGAGTTCCTTGTGGTTTATCTCATTCTAGATCTAAATGGTGCTTTACATCTGTGAAACATCTTTGCTCCATTGCACCTAGCGTACCTGTAACAGCTGGTAACAAACCGAGTAAACATAATACACCTGCATCACAGTGTGTGCTTTTGTCTTTTCATTTGACACTTTTAAGAATATGAAGGACATGATAGGATACTATATATATTTATATCCGTGTATGTGTGTGTGTGTTTGAGGCTGAAAAAAAATATAATCAATGAAATTAGAATTAATATAATTGTAAACACTTGGAATGTGAGAGACTAAAGTAACATTTTTATAACAAAAATTCATAATTTTAAGACAAAAAGTTGAAATTATAGAAATATTAGCAATTTTATGACTTAGAATTTTATGTGAAAATGCTGATGTTTTCCAACAAAATTAGGTATTTTTAAATTAAAAAATCACAATTTATGATTCTGTGGGAAAAAGTCAATAAAAAGTGCGATAGATCTTTCTTTTTTCACAGGAAAAAAACTTGAAAAAAGTCTGTTTCATGATAAAAGTGAGGATTTTTGAGGAAAACAAATGCCACTTTATAGGAACAACTTTTTTTTTACAAAAAAAGTGATATTGTGAAATCCACCATTTTGCAAAAAAAAAAAAAGTCAGTTTGTATTTAAATTTGCAATTATATAAAGAAGATTTATGATTTTAATACTAAAGCCTCGACTTTATGATAAAAGTCGCCAGTTTTGTGAATTTTTTCCACCTTTTTTTTTTTTTTTCAAAGAACTGAGTCTAGGAAGTAGTGGGAAATAATATGACAACATAGCTGGTTTTAGAAAATAAGGAATAACCGTCCCTTTAACAGTTACCATGGTGATGATGTGACCCAGGATAAAACAGAGACACCTCTGTCCTAAACGTTTTACTGACTTGACGCTACAACTAAGTTTTCCCAACTTTTTAAAGTTATGCTTCTGCCAGCAAATTCAAAATTACCTTCTCTTTAAAAAATAAAATGCGGCTCTGTTGAAAATTCCCCAGTTTGCTCTACGTCTGGGGGACCTGCTGCATCAGCTGTATGCTTTGTCAGCAAGTGATATTTCAGATTTGATGTACTCTGGTGGTTGCACAATTCACATCGACAGCAGCACTACGTACCCTTTGTCTTGTCGGGATAACTGGAGGGCTTTAAAATGGACTTGTCAGTTCAAAAGCTCTTTTTCTTTTTCATTATATTTGCCATCCACAACGCCACTGCTGCATGTAGATGGTGACCTCTCAGTAGGACTGGAAGGATGCATCACATTCTGTCAGCAGTGGCTGCTTGCAGGGTGCACGGTTGCAGTGCAGGGCCTTGCGGAGTTTACATGTTCTCCTCATTCTTGAATGGATTATTTTCCCCCACAGTTCAAAGACACTCTTAGGCTGGATGGTGATTCTAAATTGAACTTTAGACCTTATGTACTCCATATCCCCACTGGCTTAAAAGTTGCATACAGTTGAGGCATATACAGTAGGTGGACACAGTATTTTTCTATAACACTGTAATAAATAATAAAAAGTGTAAGGTGATTTGTGCTGGCAATCATCAATTGGCAGAAAATCTTAAGAGTGTTGCTAGCTTGTACTTAAGCACACCTCTCCATGTACTTGCATTTTGTTGGACTTTAGTGTACGACTGCCTGTTTTTTTTGGATTCAGTCTCAGACTAGATCTTTTGGATTTGTTTTCTATGTTAAATCTGATGGTGTTGCCATGTGCTCGGGGGTCATGCTCTGAGCTATAAAGCACCTATAGATGACGTGTCGTGCATAGCCGCTATATAAAAATAATTAATTGAACTGAAATTAATTAAACCACATCTTTGCTTGAATCTGAGTTGTGCATGCGAGTGTGTTTCTCCACGACCTCCAGAATTTGGGCGAGGCTGTCTGCCTTTTATATACAGATGAACTACGGGTTAATCGCATGATTTCAGGCTTCAAAAAACATGATATGACACATTTTGTGTATTGGAGTAAATCTGACGAACAAATATCCAGCAGAGTCCACCTCCCCTGCTGCTGCTTTGCCGTGTCTCCGTCACCTCATCTCTTTTTCTTTCCCTTCTCTCTGCATCACTTGCTTCTGCCCTTCTCTCCTTCCAGCAGAACGGTTTCACCAAGACAGTTTAATGTTAACATTAGTTTACATACAAAAATGTCTCTATTGAGAAGGACATAAAAATATAAAATACCACACTCACAGACACACATATGTATAGACTGTCTTTAACCTGTCTTCTTGATCTATTTCCATTTTGCTATTTCAAATTCAATTTGCTTGCCTTTTTGTTTTAAGATATGCATTTAAAATACATATCACAACTTAGGTTAATACTGTTGGCTACTGTGTTTAATGGCGTATTTGTTACTTTTGGGCTCATATTTTGACCTTGACGCTGCAGGTTTGCAGGGCTGACTCTGACCAGATAAGGACTGGTGCGGATAAAAACCACCATGCATCATAGTTTAACAGCTTCTAAAAATAAAACAGTAAGTGCTCCAGCTGATGAGGAGTCCACAGGATGTAGCTGTGCTAGTTCACCTGCAGAGACTTCTTAACATATGTGGCTGTAACATTTTGTCAGTAACAAAGTGCTTGAAATATAATTTGGAATCTCATAATTTCCTTTAAACATCAAATTTCAATCTCTAATTTGTGTAACTGGTTCATCAAAACGTTGTATTGTGCACTATGGTAGACAGAATGACTACTGCACCAAGAAAATAAGTACAATGACAAATGAGGGATTTAACTTAACAGTCTTGACAAAAATTAAACATTCACTTGATGTCCTTAACGTTAAACCTTATTATTCCTTCCACTAACTCATTCAGGATGACTGACAGTTCAGTGGGACAGATCTTGAACCTCCTGTCCCCTCGGGGGACTCCTATCTTAACCCTATCTTATGAATTAATGTATTTGTGACAGATTACACCTTCAGTTTCCTTGAGTATCATAAGCAGCACAGTAGGATGAGGAAAAGAAAGGTCATTGCATCTCAGCTTCTGTTCGCATCATTTTCTCATGTGGACGTCCTACAGAATTTAAAAAACACAAACCTTGGTCCACAAACGCTCATCTCCCTCCTGGAGAGTCCTGACTCCTCATCTTTTCACATGAATGAAGAATCTGCTGTCCTTTTTAATAAAAAAAACAGACAGTTTCTTTGTTATTTGCAGTCTCTGAGCTGAGGGTTTGTCATCGTCTTCACTTTTACTGTCAACATCTTTTTAGTTGTATAAGTTCTTTCCTCAGACTGTTTCTTCTCTTGTCCTTCACTTGCTGGACTGTTGACAAGCTGTTAATGATGTGATTGACGAGGCAGAAGAGGAAAGCACTTGGAGTTTTTATAAGATCTGTGGAGACCCAAATGGAATAACAAAAGAATGCTAAAAGTGAGTTTTGCATAATATGTCCCCTTTAATTGGATTCCAGTAGACCACATGTCTTATCAGTGGAGATGTGACAAAGACCTTATAAAAAAAATATTAAGGAGATGATTTGTGGGAAAAAGATATCTTTTATGTTTATTATCCATGTCTCCATGTGACTTTATCTCTAAGCAGACTTAAAGCAATCACAAGAGTTAATTTTAATCAAAGGTAACTTCATGCTACGAAAAATAAGTTCTCAAATTAAGCTATTTCCTTCAACAGTTTTGCAGTTATATCACGGATTTAAAACAAAACTGTCTGTGATAAGGAAAACTTAATGAAGAAGAAAGGCAATTTAAAGATGGGAAGGAAGCAAAAATATCTTTCTGTCTCATGGAGAAATTCCAGTTTATTTTTAGTGGCCTGAGGGCAGGTCTGTAATAATGAATTATTATCTATTATTAACAGTTAAATACAGAGGCAGTTATATCATATGATGGTAAAATAGATGCATTTAAATAATGCAGCTGCTGTTCAACTGACCTTTCAATGCTAACCAGTGTGCTGATGTGGCCTGTGATGATACGGAGACAGACAGCCAAGATGGACATCCAAATAGAACCTGAACCATCTCTACAGAGACATGCCGTATTTTAAATGTCATAGTTCTTTGTGGCTTGATATTTACTTGGCTCTCAAAGTTATTTACATGAAAAAACAGATCAGAATTGCTTTTGGTTTTCTTTCTGTTTGTTTTTGTCCTGATACCTAAGAATTATAATTGGGGAACATTATAATTAGTCACATTTGACCCACGCAGACAAACATCTGGCTTGAAATCAGCTCTGACTTTGAAGTCAACAGCAGGAGAGAAATATAGCACCATAACACTTCTTAACCATATTCTCACTAGTTATACTACTGTCATCCATAGGTTCACACAGAGAGCATTAGAAGTCCATTTTCCCACAAACTGTGCAGCGCCAAAGAGGCGGGACAAAACTGTGAAAGCCAACAGCAGGGCCAATGGCTAGCTCTCATTCAAGCATGGCAAACGAATCCGTGCATCTGATTGGTCAGCTTTATTGCTTCATATCTGATGTGGTACAAAAACAAAATCACTCTCTGCACAGTTGTCATGGATCTAAGTATACTAACCACACTGATTTTTGTACCAGGCTGCGAATACATTTAATTCTGCTGTGAAGTTGGCACTTTTAACTTAGAGCTCAATGAGGATTTGCTGTGTCTTGGTGCCAGCACCTAGTGGTCAGTCGAGGAACTGCAATAAAACGTACTTCCTAAAACAGCCTTGATCCAGAAGTGGGATGGTTGCTGCTTGGATGAGACTCAAAACTACTTCTCCATACGAAGGGGAGTGCTTCCATCTTTTTTAGCGTGTAAAATATTGTTATTTCTAAAAAAAAAAATAATAATAATAATATCAAGCTCACACTGTTTTTTTTTTCTTTTGGCTATACTTAACTGTTTGGCTACAGAAATAAATCAAATTAAAACAGACATGTGTTATTTGTCTGTGGAATTAATGCAACTCTGGTTTATTCTGTAGACATAGTGGAACATTTGACAAATGAGGTTTGCACCTGTTTGGACTGGTATTAATTGGCGAGAATGGGACAGATAGGTTATTTATAAAACCATCCCGCCAACAGGGGGCGGTATAGCTCCAGCAACGTCTTTTTTTTCTGATCACTTCCCTTAGGTCAGGCAGCTAACAAACATGGCTGCTGCAGTATGTTAAATGTTAAATGTTATACATTCACGTCCAGATGATCTAACCAACAGTCGCGTTTATCGTCGAGGAAACCCGCTCCCACATTTCCGCGCCGACATGTTCCAGGCCATCGGCGGCAGAAGCGTCCAGGCGGCGCGGCTCCTCGCTCCGAGGAGCTCCGTGCTCGTGGAGGCTGTCCGGGGACGAAAGTCCCGCACCGACCCGGTGGCCAAGTCCAAGGAGGACCGGATCAAAGTGCCTCCCCCCGTGGACCCGGTGGAGATGGTGGTCCTGAAGGAAAGATACACGGAGTACCAGCTGATCATGAGGGCGCTGCGGTACGTTTGAGTGACCGGTGACTTGTGACGGAGGTCACCTTTATTACTTATAACAACTGTGGCATTTCTACTAAAATCAGCCATTTAGTAATACGTTGACATAGTGAAGAAGATACTCGTGCAAAGGCTTACAGAGTAGATCTTTAATGTCCACCACAGTGTAGATTTGTCTTTGTCTCACCAACATACTTTGACAGCTTTTCATAGAAACACCACAAAACAAACATAGAAGCAACACACAGACAGCTTCTGATACAAGAATGAATCAGAACACATGTCGTTCATAAATAAGTTAAAATACAGCACATAAAACAGTCAGGTTGGCAGTCACTTATTAAGAATGCTAATAGTATTTGGAATAAAAGTTATCCTAAAAACACTTCTTGCCAATGGAACTCTAAAGCCGCTCCCAGGCTGTAGTAGACATGAAATAGTATATTTCTTTAAATTCTAAAATAAGTGAAAAGGAAGCACACAGATTAATTATATGTATATGTATTTAATTGATATTTCAAAGAAGCGAAAACACTGAAATAATTGACAATGAGCAAGATTTCACTGGTTATTGGTTCTGAATATCAGTTCTGATTATTTTTTATTAGCTGCTCAGCCTTAGGTTAGAGAACAATTCAGAGCTCAGCTGAAAACACTGAAAACAATTATTATTCACAGTAAGGAGGCACAGATCATATTCACTGACGTGGGTTGTTCATTCGTAATAGTTGTTCATTCGTATTAGTGTAGTCCTGTGTTCACAAGTTGTGAAGATTATTTGTAGAACTGGATGAAAACCATCGAGACAACAACAACCGAAGCACATCAGAAGGCAACAGTAAGTAAGTGGAAGTAGGTGGAAGCTTAATGGCAGCAATCGGTGGAATTAACCCGTTACTAGGTGACCAAAGCAGGATGATGCACACAATTCAAAAGGCTGCAGGACGTGTGGTACTCCAGCATAGTTTATTGAAATTTAATTTAATGATTTGTTTCTAAATTTCCCAAAGAATTTTCCCTCAGTACATTCAAAGTCAAAAATGACTGTCATCCATAGATTCAGGAGACATTAGTCATGTCTGTCTGTAATAATCTTTCCCAATTTCATTTAGAGAAACTAAAAATCTTGGTTGAAACTGGGTCACAAAGCAGGAAAAATGATTTAGAGCCCGCCAGCAAATCTACATCAGATTACCTAAAAAGTAAAAGAACAGACGTTTTGGAAAGACCTGGGGCCTCATTTCTAAAACGTAGGATCTATACTAAAAGTTAGGGTATGCCCAAAAGCTGGAAATGGCGTCCACCAAAAAAAAAAAAATGTATAAAACCCTAGTTACACACACGAGCAAGTATTTTCCCTTTACAAATCACAGCTGCACTTCAGCGTTTGCGTACAAGGCTCCGCCTCCTGTCCTGCCCTCTACACGTCCACATTGGACCATAAATGGTCGATGCAAAGCACCTTGTGAATATCAATGTCTATTTCAATGTGCCAGCTGATCAATGTTAGTTGTTAACAATAGTAACCACGGAGACCACGCCCATGCATGGAGCATCTGGAAGAGAACGGTGTTAATGAATGCTGTTCTGCAAAATCAGAGTGAAACAATTGATGAATTGAAAGAAATTAGAACAGTATTGAGTAATTTGTGTGACGTTATGTCTTTTTTTATTTATTTTTTCTTTAAATTCAGAGGTATCAGCAACAACAGGCAAAAGCCCACAGAGCCAGTTTTCTCATCATTGTATGAAGCTTTTTTTTTTTTTTTTCTTAATAAAGAAAGTGAGGGGGATATGAACGGGGGTTGGGAGGGGGAGGGATAAAGGAATAAGCATCTGCTGCAAATCTGGAAAAAAAGAAAGAAAACACAACAGGCACACAAACAAGACATTGGGAGAAAGACACTGGGAATCTGAAAGAGAGAAAAAAACAATTCAATTCAATTCAATTCAATTTATTTATATAGCGCCTATTTACGACAAGTCATCTCTAGGCGCTTGAGAA
>JBAMYA010000015.1:15853587-15887219 GCA_037176975.1 Arrhamphus sclerolepis
TCATGTTTTTTAATTGCATTACAGGAAATAAAGAACTTTATCACAATATTCTAATTTTCTGAGACAGTCCTGTATACGTTCACAGATGCAAAGATGAAGTACACAAAAGAAGGAACACTGTCCCGACTGTGAAACATAGAGAAAGCTCGGTTCTGTTCTGGGGCTGCTTTGCTGCATCTAGTACACGATGTCTGTGCAAGGGACAAATCTCAAGACAGAAAGCTTGGTCTCAATCCATATCATGGGTCTCAACTAGGTAATAACCCCTAATATAGCTAAAAACACACTGGCCTTCTATGAACCCTGATTTAAATAATAATATTGCTAATACATTTTATTTCAAGCTCCTCTCAGGTTACCCAAGGACACTTTACAAAGATAAAACACAATAAAATAAAAACGGCAAACAAGAACACAACATTAAAAATAAAAAGAAATGAAAGTGCAGTTATGGAACATATGCAGACTGAAATCCATTTGATCATCTGTAGAAGGATCTGAAGCTGTCTGGAGAAGAAACCTTCAAACCTGAGAGAGATTTGAAGGTTCAGTTTGCTCACCAGGAGTGAGCTAAAATACCTGTGGACAGGTGCAGAACTCTCACTGAGTTACAGAAATCGCTTGATTGCAGTGGTTACCTCTCCTCAAAAGGTTGTGCCACAAAATATTAAGCTGAGGGAACCATCATTTTTTTTATCCAGGTCAGCTTCATTAGTTTTTTTTTAATTTTTTCTTTCTTTTCTTTTTTTTGATGATTCTGTTGAACCAAATTTTAAAGGCAATGTCAGATTTTCAATCTTTATTTTTCAGTAATTTTTACTTTAACCAATTTCAAGTTATTTCTGTGACGATTGTGGGTTTTCTTTCTTTCTTCATATATATGTACACACAGGATAACTGATTAAATATTGGGGTTATTCCATCAAATATTGATTTCAGTCAAGTCTACTCACTGCTCTTAATTTATTTTAAGTACGAAGTTCAAATTCTGCACTCCTTCATTCATGTAAGTAAGCAAAGGAAGGCCACAAAAACAGAATTTCAGCTAGGTTGTCTGTCCTCTTTTGCATCTTGGCTATGACTTACCTAATGATACCACCATTCTGTGACTGCTTTTTTGTTGTTTTATAACAGACTGTGGAGAAACTACTTGATGTTTTGGGGACTATGAGCCAATGGATAAACGAGACTCCTCCAGTTGACCAGCCGTCACGGTTTGGCAATAAGGCATTCAGGACCTGGTTTGCCAAATTAGAGCAGGTTTGAACACACATTTTCTTCCACAAATCCAAATGTACATTAGACTATGCTGAGACATGGTTACCATGCATACTCTGTTAGGTCTGATGATAAATGGACAGTTTTAAATGTCTCTATTTTCTTTAAAGGTATTTTTGCTTCTAGTGGCCTTTATTAGCAGTAGCTGGACAGGAAGGAGAGGGTGGAGAGAGAGGGGGAAGACATGTAGCAAAGGGTCACAGGGTGGGAGTCAAACCTGTGACCGCTGCAGGAGGACTTGTAGTCTCAGTACCTCTATTTTCACTTGGGATTGAAATGCAGATCCATGTGTTGCGTGTGTCTAGTTTTGCTTGCATATCAGTTAAAGGCTCTGTATGCAAATAAGAATGTAGCTTATGTCACAGCCATAACAAACAGGAAAAAAAACATGAATGCATTCAGTTATCTAAACTGTTATTATTATTCTCACCTTAATGTGTTTCATATTCACATAAATTACATGAAAATCCCAGTTTAAAGTACAGAAATATGGCATAGCATGGTTCTAAATGTTTGGGAAAAGGATGTTAAACATTATTAAAATTCCTGGGACTGGCAGGTCAGATCCAGAAATAAATGCAACCACAGGTGCTATGTGCACTTTCTTTCCACAGGTTATGAGTAGTCACACAGCAGCAATGCAGCAGGGGTGGTGCTTTTGATGTTTCATCACCATACCAAAAACAACCTGTTAAATGATTTTCCTGTTCATTACACAAATAAGTAACATGCTTTGAATTAGTTGGATCCCTGGCTATAATTTAATTGACTAGCTCTAGCCATGTAGCTCAACTTTGATTGCCGCTTCATGTGAAGCAGACGCTTTCTGCTGAAGCAGAAAAAGTTTGACTTTGACGGAGGCAATGCATACAACCAACGCTGAGAACCCACAGTTCAGTTCAGCAACAGTTGACATCACCTCATTCAAAGTCTCTTGATGACCGACCAACACTGACAAAGCTTTAATGCACACACGAGCAGAAATCAGCAGAGCAGGAAAGTATTATAATGTCCCATTGATATCATGTTTTGTGTGATGACACATCAGAGTAATAGCATAGTCCAGGATATATTAATTTTCATGGAGTTAAATGTGTCCACAAGCATCTTAGGCTGCTGATGTCTAATAGGACACCAAGACTAAACATCCCCCTGTGATGTCTTGCAACTCATGTGTCTGTATTTATGTAGGAAGCAGAGGTCTTTGTGTCAGCAGTTCTCCCAGCTGACAAGAGTGCTGCAGCTCCAGAGATAGCTGTCTATCTGAAAGAGTCTGTGGGGAACCCTACCAGGATAGACTATGGAACAGGTAAAAGTATTGTGTGCTACTGTATTTAATCAAAATATGTCGTTCTATCCTATACAAAAATAAATCAAACTTGGTTATTTTCCTCTCGGCTATTTCCTTCAAGGGTCACCACAAAAAATAATTTCTCTCCATCTAATCTTATTCTCTGCATCTCCACCTCTTCTCCACCTCCTCTCGTATCCACCATCCTCATGTCCTCTTTCACTAAATACATAAATCTCTTCTTTGGTCTTGTCTATACCTCCTGCCTGGCAGTTCCAACCTCATCATCGTTCTACTACTAATTTGTTCTCTTTCATTTGACTCATTAATCAACTCTTACATCTACTCTTTCCATCTTCTTATCACACTACTATGTTTTCTGTTGGTGAAAGACTCACACCTTTCACCAACAGAAAACATTTGGAGCAGGCAGGCCAGTTCAGCACCTGGACTCTTCTCCTGAAAAGCTGTGCTGTTATGATTGATGTCGTATGTGGTTTAGCATGGTCTTTCTGAGATATATATGATGTTATATGGCCCTTAGGCCATATGTTGCCCTAAAAATGGTATGTACCCTTAAGCATTGATGGTACCTTTCCACATGCGTAAGCTGCTCATGCCATAGTCATAATGCAACCTCATACCTTCAGAGATGCAGGCTTCTGAAGTGTACATTGATAACAAGCTGGGTGGTGCCTCTCCTCTTTAGTCCACAGGACATGGTGTCCAAGGTTTCCAAAAAGAATATTACATTTTGATTAATCTGACCACAGAATAGTTTTCCATTTTGACGCAGACATGTCACAGCCATTTCTTTGGCTAGTTATTGTTTTATTGTCCTTGATATTGGTCTCCACAACTTGCTGAAAAGTGCATTCTGTGTTAATTTCATGTGAAGTATTTTATTTTTTTCCTCAGGTCATGAAGCAGCCTTCGCAGCTTTCCTCTGCTGTCTTTGTAAGGTTGGAGCTCTCCGGGCAGAAGATCAGCTTGCTATCGTCTTCAAGGTTTTCAATAAGTGAGTGATTACTGTTAACTGTTCTCCAGTTTCCAGATAATCCTATAAAGCCAAATGTATTATATTTGATACATGAATTTCTGAGATCTCTGTACCAACTGCGTGATCTAAATGTTCCTAAAAAAATTGTTGAACTCCACAAATCTACTTCTTCCTTTTCAAACAATTATACTGATGTATAAACACCATGGGGGAATGTCCAGCAATCATAATGCTCAGAAAGGAGACAGATTTTGTCACGACCGATGCATTCTGATAGTCAATGACATATAGACATATTTGTATATATGCTGGATACATGTTCGATGGCCATTCTGCCAATGTGACTGGCTGAGAATAATCTCCTGTGAACGCTGTTGTGCTCGTGTTTTTTTTTTTTGTTTTTTTTTTTTCACGGCAAGCATTAAGATCACCTGAGGTAAGGACATTCTTTTCTTTTTTTTTGGGAGTTTACAATTTCAGTTTAATTTATTTAGCGCCTGTTTACAACAAGTCATCTCTTGGCACTTTAGAAACCCAGAACATGACCCAAGAGCACATGGCAACGCCATCAGTGGCAAGAAAAAACTCCTTCTTGGGAAGAAACCTTGAGCAGAGCCCAGCTCTTAGGGGTAGCCTCCTGCTGAAGACCAGCTGGGTAAGGAGGAGAAGCAGGACAGTGGGAATGAAGGACTTCAAGTTCAAGTTTATTTTTAAAAATGGGAAAATACGTATTAATGAATATGTAAATACATAAGATTATATCCAAGTGGTCAATTTCCATCTATAGTCCCATTGGCAGGTTGAAGCTAAAACACAATAACAGAAGGACAGAAGAGCAGTAACCATATGCCTATTTCTATGGTGCTTCTTTAAACTTTTAGTCTAATATCAGATAGTTTCACCTGTAAAAGGCATTTTAGATAGCTTTGCATTGAAAAGGTTCAAATAGTCTCATTATTTTAAACTTTGACTATCATAGCCTGCCCCTTTTTCACTCATGTAAAGACGTTAGTCTTAATATCAGGGCCTGTGCACGTTCCAGATTAGTTCAGACAGTTCAATTTGCAAAATAAACTGGAGCTACCTGCCAAGTAATTCTGATGGTAGTCTCCGTTTTTCACCAATATAATCACAAAAATCAGAACAAAATGACGTTCCTTTATAATAAACAAGCCATTCTTCTTCTGCTTCAAGGCTTTGCTGGGTGGTGGTGACGTTAAACGTACATTAGGCCTACATTAACCTAAGCCTAATTCATGAAATAATTTTTTTTTTTTGTGACTAATTTGTTACTTTCAACATGAGCTGAAAGACCATTACTCCAAAAGAAATATAAAGAAATCCAGATTACAGTTTAAAAAAATAGAAACAGAGACAAAGACCTTAATTTCTGGAGACATGTCCTAATAAAACAGAAATTTAGGGGCAGAAAACCATCAAAACTTTGAAGTACGGGGGTCGCAGCATCATGTTATGAGAGGTTTTTTTTGTTGCAGGAGGGACTGGCTTGTGGACAGAGCTGAAAAGGAATTTCTCTGTGGTCTTTTTCTTTTTTTCCTGTGCCACATCTGATGCAACTGTTTCTTCTAGCATTGCTCATATTTATACACTTTCTATATGGACAAATCCAGTCCAGATAAAATGAAAGGTAGTATACAAACCTGACTCAGTTACAGGATAATTCAACAAGCTATTGCCAAAAAAATCTCTTACATTGTTCTGACATTCATTAAATTTAAATTATTTTGGTAATCCTAGCTGACCTAAAAGAGGAAATGTAATTTGAATATGTAGTGTTAATATGATTTATTTTCAGACGGGGGGGGGGGGTCTTTTTATATGGTGTATGTAAAGTTCTGATTGCCATCCATCCATCCATTATCTATACCCGCTATTTCCTGTGCAGGGTCACGGGGGGTCTGCTGGAGCCTATCCCAGCTCACTTCAGGCGAAAGGCAGGGGTACACCCTGGACAGGTCACCAGCCCATCGCAGGGCCACATTTAGACAGACAACCATTCACACTCTCCCTCACACCTAGGGGCAATTTATGAACACCAATTAACCTAACGAGCATGTCTTTGGACTGTGGGAGGAAGCCGGAGTACCCGGTGAGAACCCACGCAAGCACGGGGAGAACATGCAAACTCCACACAGAAAGGCCCCTGAGGAGGCTGGAACCAGGAACCTTCTTGCTGTGAGGCAACAGTGCTGACCACCAAGACACCATGCTGCCCTTAGGAACAGCATTAAGGGGTAAATTGCGTTCACAACTGAAGTTTCAAGGAAAAAAAGACAGACTTCACTTAAAATGTGAATGGAAGTAAACTTCAGTGAATTTTCTCTCTGAAATGAATCAAATTGAAAATAGCGCTATTTTACAATTTATTTTACGCTATAGAAGATTAACCTTAGCAATAAAACAAGTAAATATAAACCATGACATTAAATGTGGCTCAACCTAACCTAAATGTCTTCTCAAAGTTATCTGACCAACAACAGTGTGCTCATAATTCAATTCAATTCATTTCATTTGTTTATATAGCGCCTATTTAAAAGCGAGTCATCTGTAGGTGCTTAAGAAACCCAGAGCTTGACCCCCGAGCACAACGGCAGTGCCACATACATCTGCTTTCTAGTCCACACACTGGATTGATGCATTTCATGAACCTAATTACTCCTATAATTACGTCATTATTTCTGTAATTACTCCTGTAAATCAAATTACATTGTAGCTGATGTTAATGACGCCTAAGCAGATTTTTTGTTTTACAACCAATTACTCTAAACGCCGTGTCTTCGGGGTAGGAGGAGACCAGAGTACCTAAGGTAAACCTACACAGACACGAGGAACATGAAAACCAGTTGAACCCAGATCCGACTGAACCTTCTAGCTGTGAAGTGTCAGTGCTAACCACTGAACTACTGTACTGCCATCATGGTTGGACCCTGTATCACCATGGTAACACCTGCAGAAGGAGAAAGGAGAGCGACCGTAGAAGATGGACAATGTTAATGCTATTGAAATGATTCAGGATGATCAGAGACTGAAATCAGACAAACAGGGTGAAGAAGCTCAGAGCACAATAGGACTCCCCCCAGCAGCCTAGGGCTATAGCAGCATAGCTAGGAGGTGGTCTAAGAGACTAGAGAGTTAAAGGCTGTATTGAAAAGGGGGGTCTTAAGCCTAACCTTAGATGTTAAATGCAGTGGCACCTTGAGTTAAGAGTGTTCCGATATATTTTAGTTTACTAGCCATCATTTCGTCAATTTTTATGCTTTGACTTGTAAGCAGAAATTTGAGTTACGAGTTATGAAGCTGCAGGTGCATCGCTGCTAGTTGTCTTGGCAAGTGAATGCGGCCATCATTCCACGTCTCACTCGTTCGCTTCACTGTGTTACCTGAACGAGGATGCATTTATTGTGTTTTGTGCCCGCGTTTGTGCAGATGTTTAGCCAGACTTTCAGAGTTCATTGAAAAGAGGTACCCAGAAAAAACCAAACCTTTAACCTCAGATATGAGACCTTGGTACTCAGGGTATTTTCATGGTTTTGTCGTAAATGTAGAATACAGCTAAGTGCTTTAAATAGGACCCTATAAACTAAAACTGGGACCTTATTCTAAAACGCATAATCCCTTATCAGAGATTGATGCCCCATCAAGCCCTAGTTTACAAACTTCTCTGTTGGAGCAGAGGAGTCCTGACGAGCACAGGTAAGAAAAATAAAAGTATATCAAATGTGTCTTTCATGCACATTGAGATGGGTTCATCAGACTGTCTTAGTGGATGAATTAAAGCTACGTGGGTGTAACAGTCTCAAGCTGTTCCTGGCTATACTGTAGGTGGTCTATACACATGCACAGGGTCCCCTTTTGGCCACAAGGGGGCCCCCACACAAGTTAAGACATAGTGAACACTGGGGAGGAATAAATGACCTGTTATTTAAGCACCTAAATAGAAAATTAAAGTATTTTACTGTGAAATGCATAAATTATGTTTCAGATGTGATCTGAAAGGGTTTTCTTCCAAATTTCAGATTTTTTTTCCTTCTGAATTTGTAAGTTGATAAAGCAAGGAAATTATTTATTTCAAATTTTCAAGTTTAAAACCATAATTTCTGAACTCAATCTCGCAAATTTGTGAATCTATAGGTCAGAAATTCTAAATGTTCTCACAAAAATCTATGTTAAGTTTTTTTCTTGCAAGTTTTTAGTAGGCAGAAATTTAATTTAATCTCAGCGAGATTTATGAGAGCCGGCTAGGTTTATAACAGATTTGAACTTCCTTTAAAGAGTAACAAATGCATCACAAGGAATCATCTTAAAAGGTCTAAACTGTAGGTTATTTTTTTGTTTTTTGTCTACAAAATAGGGCCCCCAAAAGCTTCACCCTGCCCTGCATCCTGCATTATGGTGCACTACCACCAGCAGCCCACTAGGTGGCACCCTAAAGTTATATTATATCCACATTTTGTGTTTGCCTTCAAGCTGTGTTAACCAGCTCATGCATGACAACGTGCCTTTGAACCAGAGTAATCCTCTCATGTCAGGGTGGGTGTGCAGGTCTGGGGGATGATGATGACGATGATGATAGGAGGTGAAGACCTCAGGAGAAACTCAGGACATCTGTCGCAGCTTTACTAAGACCATCAACAGGATGTTTACATTCAAGCTGTGATAAGTGGAGCCTGAATGTTGTGTGTTACTTGAATTCTCCCCACCACTTTAGAATAATCACCTAAATCACGAAGACCAAAATGTGAAAAGTCAGTCTGCAGATGACATGATTGACAGGGCACAAAGACACTGGTGGTCTACCTTCAGCAATGTAAGGATCCTGTTTCTGTTTGCTTTGTTTCACAGTTTAGTGTGTTGGGAAAATACACAATTAATGCACAATTATAAAAGCTTGGACTCAGTTTCTACAGTCTGGAACAGTCAATATTGGATATCAATGACTGAAACTAGATGTAGTTTAGACTTTCCCGCAGGTGCATTCTTCATTTACAAAAAAAAAGAAAAAGTTTATTAATACTCCTAAAGTGACGTAAACGAGCTGGTGTAAATCCATACACAGGGTTAATGTGATGGGTAAGTGAGGTTAATGGGATTGCCCCTCAGCAGTGTTGAAGACTGGGATTAGAGGTGGATTGAGATGAACCCACCACCACTCAGCAGCTGCCCTCTTCAATCCTTTGCAGTCAGATTCTCTTTATCGCAGCCTCTCATCACTTTGTTCCTCAATCAGAGTTTAAAACAAAAAAGAAAATCAGTGCAGCGTTAAATACCATCATCATTCGATCACAGCTGAGGCTCAAACGAGACACATTCAACAGACGTACCAGACAGTTTCAAATGTACTGCAGTCAATCACCACTGTCCTTGTCCTGGGAACACTTTAGATCTTTAGGCCCAAACCCACAAGTACAGTAATATGTAACATGAGTTAACTACTACCTCTGTAATAAATAAATCTATTCAGTTATAGTGTATCAATTAGCAGGAAACGGCATCAAAAGACAAAGAAGGTGACAGTAAAAAACTGATCAGTCTCATAGAGAACAAATTCTTTTCATCTCATCTTTATTTGGAGCAGATTACATCAGCACACGTAAAGCAAGTCTTCATGATGGATGTCCTCAAACGTCAATGTCTTGACCCTGAAAAACTAAAGTACTGGTGGCTTCAAACCAGTTCAAAAGCACCTGGAATTGACAACATTGCCATTGAACACATTCATGTTGAGCATCTTAATTTGGAAAATAAATACATTCACCAAATAGAGGAAATAGAGATATCAGAGATATATATAAAGAAACAATTAATAAACATTAATAGATCGATGTGGTGGTTTTATTAGCAGGGTATGTCTTTTTAGGCATTTTCTGCTGAAACTATGAAGCAGGTCACTTCTGTATGTGATTTCCCTTTTTCTCATTTTGGTTACAGAGCACATAGAATTTTAATATTTTAATATATTTAATTTTAACCACCAGCAGCTCTGGGTCCAAAGCTGAAATGTGTTGCTGAAAGTGAATGTAGTTCTATAAAAAACAAAACAAATACAATTTCACTCCAACCAGGAACAAAATCATTTAATAGAAAGCTGTACATTTGTCATACAGACTGCATGACTGACTTTATAAAATCTAAATGTGTAACAAAAATATAGCATAGACTTACATTAGACTAAAGAAAAAAACAAAACAAAACGTGCCCACTTGAATATTCAAGTATAATAATAAAACACGCTGGCTTTTTCATTGACTACTAATCAAAAATATGTGGTGGAAATCCATTTTAGCACCTGTAAACAAAGTGTTCATGTCTTTCTTTCTGATGTCTGTTTACTCATTCAAATCCCACTTTGATTGTCATGTTATTGTGTGATGTCAGTTTTTTTTTCTTTTTTTAGGAAATCTTGTTGTTGTGCTGTCCAGGGTATTTCTCAAATCTCCTTTCTGCCTCCTCGCTGAACGCATCACCTGCAGGAGAACGGAAAACAGCAAACGTGGTGGTCAAAAGTGTGATTAAATGACACGTCTTAATTACTTACGACAGCTTAACTTTCCCCAACTGCTTACCAATATGACAGTTATGGAACCAGATCCGATGTCCGTCATATTTGCAGTTGCATTTCATGGCGTTGTTAGTGAAGTCGCTCTCAGCCACTTCATAATTAGGATTGATCACGATCTGATGAGGTGAGAAACGTAAAGGTGTTGAGGAAGTAAAAACCATATGTAAAAGCAATTTTAGTACCAGGCTGTAAATAAGTTTGATTCTGCTGCAAACGTGGACCTTTTAACATGGAGGTCAATGGGGACTTGCTAGTGGTCAGTGGAGGAACTGCAACAAAATGTACTTCCTGTACGAGCGTCAACCCAGAAGTAGGATGGCTGCTGATTGGTGGAAGGCCATCAGACAAATCATTCAATCACTGTTTTACTCAAAATGGTTCTGAAATTGTCCAGACTGTAGGATTATAATGATTGCCTCTCATAGTCAACGGGGGACTTTTTGACACACCTGACATGAATGGACGTTTCTATCCGCCAACACAGACATTTATGGGAAGTACAAATCGGCTTTATTCACCAGGTTCACATACACAAACGAGGACTTTGGTGTCAGTTACCTTCCTCTTTGTGTGCAAGACAATATACGTACATACCAGCTTCAGCAGCAAAAAAGCAGCTGTGTCACATCTGTGCACGCAAAAGTAAAACGGTAGATTATTTCCTTGGAGTTATTTTTCCACATAAAAGACAGAAAAGGAACAGACTGAGAGAAGGAAATATGCTGATGAAGATGCTTTAATTGAGAAGGGACTCATTTTTTTCAGACCAGGATGTGTCTTATGGACATACCCACTGAAAAACACGTGCAGAACGCTCTTTTTTATGCTATTGTTATCAGAACTGAACTGGCAAAAGGCAGACTTTTCCAGTCCATACCTCCATCCCTCCACGTGCAGGTACTTTAACAACAGAAAAAGATTTACAGAGAGACCAAGCTTTTGCATGTATGCTAAAGGGTTTAAGAGTAGCTCATTTAATCTGAGTATGACTTTCACAGGTGTTTTAGACATTTCAGGGGTGGACTGTAAACAAGTTAAACCAGCTGTTCTCCACAGACATGGTTGAAAAAGGGATTGTTTGATTTTCAGCTGTGATTATTGTATGAGAAGAGAAAATTAAGCCTTGCTCAGGAAAAGCTTTTCCTAAGTGCTAATTTATTTAATGCTGTATAAGCAGACACAGTACATGGAGTCTGCAGAAGTTTCCTCAACTCAGTATTTGGCAGGGTAGGCAACGTTTAAAGTGTGTGATTTGCTTGTGTTGGACTCGTCTGAATGCCTGCCTGTTTTGGTAATGTGTTATCTTGGAGAAATATGCGATAATTGGGAAAGCGTCCTTGAAAATGTTTCGCCTTCTGCACCAGTTTCAGAGTCTGACAGAGAACAAAGAAGAAAAGAAACAGGAATGGTTCAGCTGGAGCTCGTGGTCTCAGTATATGCATGTACACAGTAAAGTACAAGTTTCATTTGTGTTCCACAGGACTTTTATCTGCATGGTGTTTTGACCGAAACATGGGTCAGACATTTCATTAAGAGCTCAGGAAACTGAGACAACTTTAGAAAGAGTCTTTATGAGAACGTCTCCCGACTGGATACAGAACATTTCCTGAAGGACAGCTGTGGTTATGTTGTGATGCTGTTATGATGAGATTACATTTGCTGAAACTGAAACTCTACATCAACTTTGGTTGTTTAGCATGGGTTTCTGTGTTATTATATTTATTGCTACTTTCTTTTTCTTTGTTTTAACCTAACCAGCTGTGCTCTATACTCACCTGCATGATGTAGTTGCCAGGTTTGACATCCGTGATGTCGATCCACTGGCAGTCGATGTCATGACGGTACAAATCCCAGCAGCCCACAGTGATTCCCTGATCGCCGAAGTTGGCACACTCGTATCGTTTAGAAACACCTGAGAGTGGAAAGTAAAAGGATGCGCATCACAAATGAAACCCCAATGATGTCTGCCTTAAATATCACATTAGATTTCAGACTCACCCTCCTGACAGTCGGTGTCCTCCAGGCAGAAACTGGCTTTGTGTCCCTCGGCTACCTTGGTGCCGTTCGCGTTCAGCAGATCATAGTGTGTGAAAATGTCCATGCTGTGGTAGTGGCTGTAGAAAAGAAAAGAAAAGAGGAATTTAGCTGAGAGGAAAGGTTTGCCAAATATGCGTGGAGCCTCCATTTCAAAGTCAAAAAAGACACTTCTTTCTCTCTTATTTGTCCACTGAGAAAAGACAGATCCAATGATATCAGATATCCAGCAATGCATATTGGGAACTAAAAAAATCTAAATTCAGTTTAATTTGTGTGTGTCAAGGTGGCTCAGCTCCAGCAAGCAGAGAATTCCTCTCAAAAGGCTTTTTAATTGAAATAATTTATACCAGAAAAATCCCACTGAGGTTATGTTTTGGCAAAGGAGATACTGTAACTTCGTGTTACCCGTGACAGGCGTGCCAGACCCACGAGTGGCGACCAGCCTTCGGCTTGAAGTCGGCTCGCCCGATGTTGTGGATCTGAGAGGAGAAGCGGAGCAGGCGTCGGTGTCCGTAAGGCCAGTTGGCTTTTGCAGCGGATTTCGACAGGCAGTCCTCCTCAGCAGCGCAGTAGAGCATGTGCAGAGGCCGATCCTCGATGTAAACCGTCTCTTGGACCAAAGGCGCGTTCAGGACGAGATCTGAGGCCGCTGGACTCAGACAGAGAGGTACGATCACGATTACTATCATGTTAGTTGCATTTTTCTGTGGTGCTGAAATACATCCAGTCTGACTGTTCAGTCTCATGAATAAATAGTCTGAAAATTTGTGTCAATGGGACATTTGAGTTTTCTTTTGTCTTTTAAGAAAAATACATTTGCAAAACAATTCAATTAGTTATCTTTATCTTGTGGATAAATGTGTGCACACTGATAACGAAGGAAGAATTTACTTCATTTCATAACACAGTGGCAAGAAAATTAGCGTGTAGAGCTCCTGGAATGAATTACTTTTCTGTATAGATTTTGTCCTAAATGTAAACCGATCTTCAGCTGTGTCACAATAATAGATAAAAACAATGTGCTTAAGCCAGACGTGTCCATATGAGGTCCTTGAGAGCCGTGTCCTGCATGTCTTAGACGTTTCCCTGCTTCAGCACCCATGATTCAGTTGAATGGACCATTAACAGACTTGGCAGACTTTGATGACAAGCTGATTTATGATCTATTGATCTGAATCAGGTGTGTTGTGGCAGGAAAAGATGACATGCAGGACAGCGGCCCTCGAGGACTGGTTTGGACTGTTTGGACACCTCCGGCTTAAGTTGATAACACATAAACCATCATAATTGCAAATGTGGAATAATATTAAGGAAATCAGTTTGGAGGTGTACTTTAGAACCATTTTGTTGTAAGGCTTCCATCCTCCATCTCCTGACCATCCCAGCATTTACCTACAACTGTCTACTACTAGTCCAACCTTCCAACCATCTCCTCTATGTAGGCTTTTAACAAGACTGTTTGTACAGCAAGAAAATAATGCAGTTAATCCAGCCTAGAATAATCCAGCCTAGAGGTAACAAAGGCATACATTACTTTCTCTGCATCTTCATGAGAAAGGATGTTAGAGTCTGTGTGCAGAAGCAGTTTGAGAAGCAACAGTTGGTCCCACCTCCTGGATGAGGAGGCCCTATGGCTCATTTTCAGGCCCTACATCTGTCCAGATGTGGCTGACCTATCAAACTGGTTCAGAACTTTATCCCCAAAGAGATGCGGTAGAATAACCTCAACAGAGCCGTTCGCAGCAGACATTCTACAAGAAGAGGAATGGTTCAAAAAAATCCGCCTGAAAGTTTTCCAGGTCTGATTCAGAGAAGCACTTCTGCTGAAGGACGTTCAACCAACTATTTACTCCAAGGGTTTTACTTTTTCCTTCAGAAATGTGATTGTTTAATGGGTGTGTGCAGTGAAGACACAATTATTCGATGTTTGTGTTATCAGTTTGAGGCTTAATGCAGAAAACCAGTCTGAAGCGGTTTGCATGCTTCTTCTCCCGAGTGTAATTGTAACTCACTCTCTGAGCAGATGACGCCGGCTGAAAACTTGGCAGCTGCTCTCTGGCAGCTGACAGTTTTGTGATGTTGGCACTGGCTCAGAGCCATCTCACTTCCTGTGCACTTCACGCCGCTCATCAACATCTCCGTCACGTTACTGGTGTCCCAGTACCAGGTTTCCTTAGAGGGGGTGGAAACGGCAACAATTAAAGTACCACGCAATGGAAACGCAAACACAAGACATCAACCAGGACATGGTCATTGAAACGTAGAGCTGCAGGTACCGCTCTTCTTAAAAAACAGATGTGAGTGACTTGGACAATGACTGAGGACACAGTGAGTTTAGGATTACCAGTGGAGCGTGTCTTTGTTAAAGTGATCAAATGATCACACTACTGACCAAAATACTTTATAACAACAAGTCACTAGAGGCTAATAACGTGCCTCCTACAGTCAGATAAACCAAACTGTTTTTCTCCCCGTGAATGCTTTCAGTTTCTTCTTACTTCTCACAGCTTCTAAAAATATCAACTTATTGCTTTACCAAAACATTTTGTTTTATTGTTTCAAATTTAGATTTCGTCTTCCAAAGTTTTTTTTTTTCACCTTGTGGGGAAAATGGGGATTTAATTTTTTTTTTTTTTTTTTTTTTTTTTTTTTACATAAGTTTTCACTGTCTATAAAAAGACAGACTGAAGTTACACAAGAGCTTTTCCATGAATCACTGCGGTGCTGCACATCTCACATCTGTTGTAGTCAGCGAGTTGGAGCACTCGCATGAAGCCAAAATATGTGAGTATGTAAGTCTGGTATGCTTTGTTCTGTGTGGTTTCATGTGTAAAATCCCGTGTACCACAAAGACATTCTTTTCATCCACATTTATTTCATACATTTTATGATTTTATAGCTCTGTTTGGGGCCGTAGAAAATAACAGGCTACATTTTTTTGCATGTTTTTTTTTTGTCAATGCATTGACTTTCACTCTCATCTCTGAAGGTGTGCATTCATTAATTAATCATTTGCATATGAAAACCTTAAATAATTAAAACTAAATGACAACAAAAGGCAAAGGAGGGTAATTTTGTAACATATGAAATTTAGACACTTATCAATGAAGTAGAAAAAAAAAGAAGGAAGTCTGGATTATCTAGTGGTCTCAGCTCAGGAGCCACAGCCTGGCCAGTCATTCCCAGTCACATCTGGATCTGGTACCACAGTTAGCCTAGAAATCCAAATGTACTAGCAAACTTGAATTTACTCAGCAGGTCCATCTCGCTACCCTCTGTTGGAGCTCATTAATTATGCCCAAAGGTCATGGAGAGCCAATCAGATCAGTCTATCCTGGAAAAGAGTCTCTAGGAGGACTTAACGTGATGACGACAGACCTGAGATGTAGTCTGGATGGTGAACTGCAGTCGTTCAAATCATCTTTAGTTGACAGTTAATTAAAGACTTGGACTTCCTGTCAGTGTCTTAGTGATTGTGGTGCATGAGGTCCGTCTCATTTACAAGTTTTAGAGACATCTGGAAAACCTGATGTAATGATAAAGGAAGCTACTCAAGAAGTAAACTGAACACGATGATGTATATCTGTTAAAGAACAAACGGTTACATTATTTAAAGATACTGGTTGACACCAGTTATTCTCAAATTCTTCTTGAAAAAACAGCAACAATCATTGGATTTCTTTTTCACTACATTGGCGTCTCTCTCCATCAAACTTCTCAACAACACTCCTGCTGACTAGTTAGCGTCGCTCTGAATTCATCACCTTGTTCTTTGCTCTGATTGGCTGTAGCTCTAACCAGCTGCAGAGGCAGTTTGAAAAGCAACAGCTGGACCTCCTGGATGAGGAGGCGCTATGGCTCGTTTTCAGACCCTACATCTGTCCAGATGTGGAGCTGATCTATCAGGATAACAGTACGTCACAAGCTGATCGCTTGATGAGATGACCTCAGACAGGCATCCAAGAGCTACGGCGCAAAACAATCAAAAAGATAACAGTCATTCACAGTTCCTGCTCCATTGCAGTCATTTAGGATGTCTTTTAAAACCAGCATGATGTTTTTTCCCCGACTGGTTGCATGTCTGCCCAGAGGCAGTTTCTTGAGTGTTTGTGGGTACTGCCAAATCTAGTGGAACCAGAATCCTTTTAACTGGACTGAACATGAAAACAATTACAATGTCTGGCCAGGCTACTACAACGACAAACCAAAAAAATAAAATAAATAAAATAAAATGCTTAACAGAAAAAGAAACAAATCAGAAGTGATGAATTCTCTAAATCAAGAGCAGCTATCAGACACTGATATGTAGCGCTGCACCTGGAGTTAAATTCTAATAGACTGTAATAGTGCTATAAAAACTAAGTGTAGGAAAAATTTTCCTTTTTTATTTTAAATTCTGTCACCAGTTCCACATTGTCAAACTGATGTAAAAGTGTGTCTGCGGTGGTCTGAGGTGTCTGAGAGGTGCTGATGTTCTTACTGGACGCTCTTCCTTTATAAATACCGGTTTGCATGTAGGCAAAGACGCACATTTGGTTTCTGAGCGTACAAACTGTTTATGCACCTGGACCCAGAACTTCAAACAGTATCTATTTCTGATGTTCAAAGGAACTTTTGTTTAAAAGGCAGAGCTACACCCAGGTCCACAGATTTCCTGGGGCTGCTCTGATTTAAAACTGTGAATTCTGCTAGGTGTCAGTTCATCTTCTCACTGTTCCCTCAGCCTTTAGGAATTAAAGATGTATGTATATCTGCAGTGAAACATTACAGCATGTGATCATCTGACAGGAGTCAAGCATTGATTATGTAACTGATCAACAAGTGTCTAACAATGTCTCTTTTGCTACTTACAGTTATAGCATGCATGGAGTAGCCGAGCCCTAGCTGCCTGCAAACCACCATGGCCTCCTTTGTGGTCCAGCCTGTGCTGCACACTGTCCCCCACTTGGACCCAACCTGAACCTCGACCCGGCCCTCATAATTGCTCCGGCCGCCCACTATCCGGACCTGTAGAGACGTCCTGCTGGGAGTCAGTGACGGGAAACACTTCCTGTCCTGTCTCTGAACTGTCTGAGTCTGAGACCGCCAGCGTCTACGTATGCGGAGTCCTCGGTCGGTGGAAATGTGTTGTTGAGGCGGGAGCGTTGTTAGTCTGTTTTTAGGCGAGGAGCTCGCTGTGGTTTGAGGAAGAGGTCACTACGTGGCTCAGGCGGAGAGTTTGATTAGAAAGTTCATGTGTGTCTATTTTGATCTGCTCACATGGAACTGAACTATAAAAAGTCTGTGGCTCATCAAGGTGGAGCAAGAAAAGCCTCCTGCATATGGAAACGACAATACACTGCCAGATGTTCATGTATGCATGTTCAAATATATATTTATACACATTCTTCATTAAATATTTGACTAATGTTTGAAAATGGTTATATATTTGAACATAAATGCACAGAATTTAGACAAATAGCAATACACACAGTGGGCCAGCTTATAATATTACACACCCTTTTTGAGTCAGGAGCCCTCAGATGCTCCAGAGGGGTCCACACACGTGATTGCGGGACTGTTAACACACTGACGTCAGCGCTCTGGATCCAGGAACTCAGAAACAGCTGGAAATCTTAAACGCAGTGGTGTGGAAAAGAAAAGTATGCACTCTTCCAAGGCCTTATATATCAGGACAAGGGGTGGAAATTCTGCCTCAGGTGAACAACAAGACACTGTATCATAGTGTATCCTTATTTTATTTTATCTTTTTTAAATAAAATAAACGAGAATGCAGAACCAGAGTGGAAAAGGCCAATTATATCCTGTAATTTAATAGCTTGTAAAACCACCTTCTGCGGCGATAATAAGTATGTAATGGCTTTCTGCGTTATTTTAAAGGTCTCTTACAGCTTTCACTCCTTTAAAACCTAGATTTGGTTCATTGTGGGGATTATCTTGCGTACATCTCTCTTCACATCATTGCTGCATGAATTTGCTGGTCTGTTCGGGATCATTTTCCTGTTACATGACCTAGTTTCAGCCAAACTTCAGCTGCTGACAGATGACCTCACATTTGACTTTTGAATACTTTAGCATTCAGAGGAAGTCATGGTCCTCTCTCCAGATGTGGGGCTGTGGATTGTAGTCAGACATCCCCACTTTGGTCTTATATGTCCAGAAGCGTGGTTTGGTCAGACCTAAAACGTTGTTTTTACAGAGCAGAAGAAACCCTTCTGCAAGCCATACTTGTTCTAATTGTAGCGTCATGAACTTCAACACTTATTATGCAAACCAACGACTGTTTAGTCTGAGATATAGCTCTTTTTTAAAAAAACAAAACAAAACAAAAAAAGCACAAACAACTTCACTGAACTTTGATTTGACTTTAATTTGATTGAAACTTTTATTGTAATTAGATCAGAGAAACAAAGCATGTGATGGCTAAAGGGGAGTAAAAAGTGATTTTCATCCAAAAGTCTCATTGTTATGACAAAGGTCTTGTTCTTTATGGAGAAAAAAAATATTTTAGAACAAAATTTGCTTTTTTCCAAAAAGAAAAATATTTTTGAAATTTTCAATAACGCTAGAAAAATGATTGATTTTAGAACAAGAGCCTCAATTTTATGATAAAAGTAGCAAAGTCTGTTAAATTTGAGATTTTACGACAAAAATTCACTTTTTGTTGTTTTGTTTTTTTTTTTTTAAAAGAGATTGTTAAGTTTTTCTGAAATCAAACGATAGTTCACTCATTCATTTATTGTTTCATTGTTTGTTGAGTCAGGTCATCTGGTTTTTTTTGTTTTGTTTTTAATTTTACGTCCAGGAACTATCAAGAAATCTGAGAACATAGCTGGCTGAGAAAATAAAGAATAACTGGCCCTTTAATGGTAACCATGGTGATGGTAGAGTTTGAGCCCCTGATTTACATGGTTTAAACATGCTATGTGGTGTTGTTCATCTGAGGTTGTATTTATCTACATTTAAGACCTGATTAGCACCAGACAGCTTTTTAAAAAAATTATCTCCTGATATGTAAAAGCATACAAATGAGGCGTAGTTTCTTTTTCACATGACTGGATAATTAGCTCAGTCCCAATCAGACGTTAAAGATCCAACAGCAAACTAATCTGAAACGCCACCGTGTGTATTATATTTGCATATGAACTATGTACCAAAGGAAACAACCATTTGCGCTGCTGCAGAACGTTGTCCTTGGCGGTGTTAATAACCTACTTTCAAGCCCTGGTTAGCGTAGCCCAGGCCGAGCTGCCTGCAGGCCACCATGGCCTCCTTGGTGGTCCAGTTCTCACCACAGATCAGACCCCACCTCTCTGTGCCGTTCGAGCCTGAGCTCAGCACCTCCACCCGGCCCTCGTAGCGGGTCCTTCCCCCCGTGACTCGGATCTGTGTGAGATCAAGGGGTGAGGCGGAGAGTGTAGATGCACATCCAGCCAGAGTCAGAAACATCCCAGTGGATGTCACCAAAAAAACAAAAACAAAAAACACTGCAGGATTTAAATCATGGTGCGCAGAACATTTGCAGCTTCATTAAGTTTTTTTTTTTTTTCTTTTTTGGACTGGCATGTGCATCCACAAAAGAGATGACGGGACATCATTTGTTAATTAAAAGAGAAAAAACATCAGAAATGTTACAGAGAAGTCACTGCTGTCAGAAAAAAGCTTCTCCAAATAACTAGTTTTTAAACTAAATCAACAACTTGGAACAACTTGGATTTTTTTTTTTTTTGAAACAATAGATTTCAGTCTCACCCAAACAGATCAGTCCAAATAAATGTAAACCTTAAAAAAAAGGGGAAAAAAAGGAAGACTTTTTTGGACAGCAGTGAAAAAATTGTTAGTCAGCTACAGATGCAAGATTCAACATGCTGTTATCTCTGAATGTCACATCTTTGTCCACACACACGATATCTAGCGAGAGCAGCAAACACAGATCAGTATCTCAGCTGGTTTGAATTTTCACACATTAATACTTCAGAAAGGATGTTCCGGTCTGACCGAGTTCTCGAGGCCCATGTAAGGCACGTTGCATCGAACGGCTGCGTCCTCCACATGCTGGCAGTCCTCTGATGTGATGTTTTTAAAGGGACAGTTCCAGATGGACTTCTCCGTACCGAGACACTTCACCTCGTTCATGTAGATTGGACCCATTCCTGGATGGATGGAGAGAAGGCAGAAGTTTAGCAAATTTGTTTTTCTTTCGATGAACTATTTGAAAATTGTTATTGGAAATATTTTTAAAGCCACTCTATGTAGCAATTCTTCTTCTGACCAGAGTGGGGCAGCATATGACAAAAAAGCGTTTGTGTCAGCTTCTGGAGTAACGCCGGCGTCACACTGTATGATTTTTACCGTCTTATCAGATTGATCCAAGTCACCGTGGATAATTAATTTACAGCGTGCTGCGGCACACTTACATTTCTCTATAGCGAACGGCGAGCGGCCAAGCGACTCTCATGATCTGAATAAAATTTAAGCAGCAATTTTCTCTCTAAACTCTCACTCAATCTGTCACTGCTGCACAAAGGCCCTCAGTCATCACTGCTGTGAAAGGGCTTCGTTCAGCAGGCCGACTTTCAGATTTGAGATGTTTCTAGGATGAATTCAGGCAGCTGGTGGTCCAACATCAATCACAGGTATGCTGCTTCCTCTGACGCGTCCAGGAAAAGTCTCCTCAGCAAAGTCTTCCTCTGTGGCACAAATCGTAATGTGCGCACACAGGACATCATGTAACTTTCCAACATTTCTGAGAACCGACCCTCAAAAGGACTGAAAGGACTGCTTTGTTTCTTCTTTGATGGGATCCCCAGAAAGCCACACACACACACACACACACACACACACACACACCTCTTATTCATTTGTCATGTGTGTTAGTTATTCTATATAAAGCATTCATTTACTTATTAAAGAGCAAAGGAATCCACGCTGGAATGAACGACGCTGGATGAGGAGATCATCTGGAAGATTATAGAGGCGCCTGAAAGGCCGTTACAAACATCTGGGATTTAGTGATCTTAAAGTTCATACTGCATTACAACACATACTACAGTCACTTCCTTTGTCCTTGTCTGTCTTAATGTGTTCCACTGTTATTTTTTTTGTTTGCTGTTTGCATTTTCTATTTTTGTTTTTATTTTTTTATTTGCCTTTTCTTCTTCTGTTAGTCCTCTGACAGAATCATGTTCAAATAAAGTTTGTTAGATTAGACTGTCAAGAGGGCTGAAGTACACTCTCACCTGTGCACTAGGAAATCACTGCAAGATCAAATTGCATATAGAAGTTAAAAGTTTTTTTTGTCAATCTTTGCACTAAACCACAGCATATATGCAGACACACACACACACACAAAAAAACAAGATAATGTTTTGGGTTTTTTTTTACCCTTTGATCATGATGAGCTTGACAATTCGAATTTCCCTTAGTGGATTAATAAAGTTCTATCTATTTATCCATCCATCCCCAGCAACACTTTCAAGGTCTCCCAAGAGGATCCTGTAGTATTCCTAGGTCTGATGAGATAATGAGCCCTCTACAAACCTAAAGTGCTTCAGGGCCTCTTTCCAGATAAACATGTTTTGAAAACCTCCAAAGATGCCATCAAGTATTTTTTGAATGCCTGATCATTCTCAACTAGCACCTTCTGATGTGAAGCAGCTGTGGTACTGCTACATGTTCTTTCAGGTGACTGGTCTCTGTTCCCCATTTCTAAATGCTGAAAGCAAGTCATGATGGGAATATTTGAATATTACTTATTTTGTTCAATAATTACATAAGGTGCCAACACCCATCTTTACTGCATATATTGTACGAACAGTGTAGTCAACATCTTACTTGGCAGCAATGTGTAGCAAACTTCTCTTCACTCGTCCAAAGGCATAGTTCACATCAAACTTGGAGTTGAGGAGCAACTCTGACACTGACCTTTTGGAGAACACAGCAAAAGATTGATAACATTAAAAAAAGCAACAATCATAAAAAAATGTACCATAGGTAAAACATGCATCAGCCTGACACCTCTCCTACCTGTGTTGGTCTGCCATGACCATTGGCATAAGTGTGTACACTGCAGTCTCACTGTCTGTGTGAGGAAATATAGAAGAGAAATAAATCATGATGCAGAGACATTCAGCCATTGAACGTAGAAACAAATAATGGTCCAGGGCAAGCTGGTGGTAAGAAAAGAAAAGCTTTGCATTTAAAGAGATGCTGTGTCTGCTAATCAGAACGTCATTGCCTCCAATCCCACTGATGAGTATGCTGGAGGAAACAATTATGCCTACACTAAAAGCAAAATTGGAAAGCACTCAAAAAATGCTGTACAAATGTAGCACAAGATGAAAAAGGCTTCAAAATAATCCAGAGGCTATTTACCAGGGAAAATTTTATAATCAATCCAAATTATTTTGGAGAATATATCTCAAAAATCTAAATGTTAAACATTGAACCAAATGGGGTTATAAAAGTAGACCTTTAATTGGTGCCTCTTCTTGTTACCTAAGAACAGCAGGCACTATTGGACAGGTTTACCAACTTTGGAAAACAGAAGCTCTTATTATTATTTTGCATCTCTGTGTTCGTTTTGTCCATGTTTAGAGATACAGCTCCCAGTTGCTTCAGGAGCTGTGCCTTCATGTGATTCTCTTAAAGCACTGGTCTGTTCATTCCCTGAGCATATGGCCAGGTATATTGTCTGAGCCCACTGTTTTCCATGGATTATCTCTGCACTCTTTCTAATGTTGTCAAAGGAAAGACAGAGTACCTGGACATTTGGGGAGGGGGTGGTATTCCTTACTGGTTCTTTGTTCTGTGCTTCAAAACATGTATAAAAGGTGTTCAGTGCATCCGACAGGTGGGGCTGGACAATAATTCAATATCAATGTATAGCACAATATTTTATTCAATAACGGTCATATGAGTTTTAAACACATTTCCAATATTTTGATTTACATTACAGTCTATGATTACAGCGTTTCACTCACTGACGTTCAAGGGCCAGCCAATTCAAGCAGAACAGAAAGAGCCGCAACACGTTGGCTATGTGAGTGATGACATACACCACAGACATGGAGCCCAAGCCCAGCAGCAGTAGGTTGTACCTAGCAGTAGTAGGCTAGGCTAAGCTTCAACACGTTAGGGTAAGTTTTAGCTACAAAATAACTTCTCATGATGGTAATGCAAACATGACAGAACAAGCTTCCACAAGCAAAGAGAAAACAGACGACATAATTGATAAGAGAGGAAAGAATAATTTGATGGTGTGGAAGTGGTTCGGCTATCTAAGATTGGGTAAATTTCAGGTTTCAGTGTGCCGCAAAATGTGCCAGAGAGTCGTACCATCTAGCAGTGGGAACGCATCGAACCTGTTCCACCACCTGAATAATATGCTGAGAGTCAGAAGATGAAGCACAATAAAAGTTTAACCCAGCTTATCCCTGAGGCATCACCACAGTTCAAGCTGTGTCAAAAGAGAAGCCCATGCAGCAAACGCAGATTGCTACATTCATACCTTATGACAAGAACTCCAAACGTCATAAAGAAATAACCAAGGCTGTGACAAATGTCTTGGCTAAAGACATGATGCCGTTTACTATGGTGGAAAACGTGGTTTTCAGGAAAATGATGTCATTCATCAACCACAGATACCAGATCCCCAGCTGGAAATATTTTTCACACACAGCCATTCCTGCACCTTATGGTGAAGTTAGAGAAAGGGTGGAGGAGCAGCTAAAGTCAGTATTGAAATTTGCGACCACAGCCGACCTGTGGTCAAGCAGAACCTTGAACCAAAAGTAATTAAGTAATTTCTTGAGTGTTGTCACATGAAAAAATATAATCAAATCTTTACAAACATGTGAGGGGTGTACTCACTTATGTGAGATAGTGCACCATCACTAAATGCTTAGTTGGCCTAGAATTTTGATTAGGTGATTTTGCAAGTCATTTTATAGGCTATTCATTTATATCTTCATATTTGAATGGATTATACATGCATTCCCTCATTTAAATTCAAAAGCATTTTACTGGCATGGGAACAGACAACCTGCTAAATTTGCTAATTTGCTTTTTTGTACATTTTCATATTGGTAAGTTAAACATCTGAGATGCTTTTGCTACAAGCAGGAACTGCTTGGGCTACTAGAATGGAGATGCTGGAGGGTAACTAGAACTCTAAACAGGGGTTTCCTAAAGAGGATTGTCTGTGTTCCCACACGTCGAGAACCACACCCACTCCACATTTCTGACCAATCACACAACATTTGTTGGACACCACACAAGAAAAAAGTGTACAGTTATAAGAGATCTATCAGCTCTCCTATATCTTACTATATCTTACTTCTTTTTCAGCGATAGTAAGTACTTAAAGTTCAGGGAGCTATTTATTTTTGTTCACTTTTCAGTTAACTGTATGCAATGCTGCTAAGCCTACAAAGTCCCTGTTTTTGTGTGATTGTTTTAAGTATATTTTAGTTACATTTAAATTTGAAATGCTTTATTTTCCTGGATTAATGTACAAGGAATCTACTTGTTTATTTCAATTTCCCGTGATATTTTGTGATGCTGCTGAGCCTGGGAGCTCCCTGCCCTTGTTTTGTTAAATGCTAAATAAACAAAATTAGGTGTTGGAATTTATGCAATTAAATTTTTTGATAATAAGATTTTCATTTTTCTGCAAATTAATTTGGGTTCAAAATATTGGTTTTTGGCTTCCATGATTATTAATAATTGGTATCGGTCCTGAACAAACCACATTTAATCTCAACCTGGAAGTAGCGGTTGCTGTTGTTACACCAAATTCTGAGACCGGCTGTAGCAGTGCTGCCTCCCGAGCATTGATGTTGTCAATAATGACTGTAGGTTTTCAACCAAAGAAGAGTCGACTACGTAAATGGAGCAGGAGTCGCTCAAGATTGTAGGTTACGGAGGAGACAAATAAATACTGTCCGATGCGAAGACTGTCTCTGAATTCTCACTTGGACACCACGCGCCCGTTGAAACCGTGAAAGAAATGAGGGCGGAAGGATACTTCTCGTCAGTTTAAAGCGAGACAGGGACTGGAAGAGCAGAGAGCAGTGGCACAACAAAACAGACAACCTCCTCATTTATCACTTAATATGCTGAAGGAGAAAGCTTTTAATTCTTTTCACTCCAATGTCCTCTCTGTCTGACTTCATCGATGTCCATATTTACAAAATAAAAGGGTGACAGTCTACCAATCATTTTCATATAATATTCCACTTCTCGACATCTGGACTGGAGGACCAAGAGTCACATACCATATCATGAGAGAGAGAACTCAGGGAAGGGAGCAAAGACAGCTGATCCAAGAGGAGATTAGAACAGTGGTGGAGGATGAGAGGATGGGGAGAGCAGGGGCAGTGATGCAACATGATGCCTGGACAAAATGGGAGCAGGCAAGAGAGCGCACCATCACCACAGCCACACACCATCAAGTTCCTCATCCAAACTGTTTACAACATCCTTCCAAGTCCATCCAAACTGTACCGATGGGGCATCGCAGAACATCCATCCTGCTCCCTCTGTAGGAAAACAGGCTCCCTGGAACACATCATGAGCTGCTGCCCAAGAGCCCTTGCTGACAGCCGCTCTCAGTGGAGGCATGACCAGGTCCTGAGACCAATTGCTGAGACAATCCGCAGTTACATCAACATCTGCCGAAAGATAGTGCCAAGCAGATATATTATCCAGTTTGTCAAAAACGGTGAAGGGGCAAGACAACATCGTAAGCCATCAGGGTTACTTTTCACTGCCCAGGATTGGCAGATGGAGGCAGACCTTGGCAAAAAGCTCAAGATTTCACCTCACATCACAGAGACACTGCGACCAGACATCGTTCTGTCACCAAACTCATCAAAGCAGGTTCTCATGCTCAAGCTTACCGTGCCATGGGAGGAACAGATGGATGAGGCCCATGAGAGGAAGATGGGTAAATATGAGGACCTAAAGAATAGCTGCTGAAGCAGAGGCTGGCGAGCCAAATGTTGGCCTGTGGAGGCTGGGTGTCATGGTTTTGCAGGGCAATCTCTCTGCAGAGCTTATACAGCACTGGCATAACATAAGAGAGATGGAGGAGAGCCATAGCGACCACCATAGACGCTGTTGAAAAGGCATCAAGATGGCTCTGGCTCAGGAGGGCAGATCCGTGAGTGGCTACTAAGGCACAGGCCGAGGTCTGATCAGCCTCACTCAGGTCACCTGGGCGAGGGTGTATGATGTGTGAAAGACCTGAAACACCTTGTGACCCCAGGTAACATCACTGATGATGTTCCCTAGCATAGCATCAATCACATGTTTCTAACAGACAGAGAGACATGGTGAATAAAACTCCAAATAATAATATCATCTAAATTCCCTGATCCTTTACTGTATAAAAAAAAGAAAAAGAAAAACACAACAACTTTTATCCTCCACACCATTACACCACCAGCACCAGCCTGAACCATTGATACAAGGCAGGATGGATCCATGCATTAATGTTGCTCACAGTAAATTCTGACCCTATCACCTGAATGTTGCAGCTGAAATCGAGACTCGTCAGACCAGGAAATGTTTTTCCAGTCTTCCATTGTACAATTTCCGTGAGCCTGTGTGAATTCTAGTGTCAATTTCCTGAAAATGCCAGTAGATCACCAGTTTCTAAAATACCAGACTTGGGGAAGAAAGTGGATCAAAGTGACTTTGAATGTGGCATGGTTGTTGATCCCAGACCAGCCCGTCTAGCACCAACAACCATGCCATTCAAAGTCACTTAAATCCCCTTTCTTCCCCATTCTGATGCTGGTTTGAACTTCAGCAAGCTGTCTGGTTCATCTCTACATGCCTGAATGCATTGAATTTAAGCCACTGGCTGATTAGATATTAGTGTTAACAAGCAGTTGAACAGGTGGACCTGATAAAGTGACTTGCGAGTGTAGCTTATAAAACAGCTATTGCAAGAGATGTCTGTAAAACCTGAAAAGATGGACAACAAAAGATATACTGAGTTGAAGAAGTATCTTCTTGAAGGTGAGTTCCCCAAAAATCCGGACAAAGGACAACGATTCAGTTTGAAAATGAGAGCTGCAAATTTCTCCATTTCTGGTAAGCCATTCAAACACAGCCGAAGAAAAACGTGAATAGGAAATTTAACAACCACAGATAAACTGATGTTTCTATCCCATTTCCTCTTATGTTATACTACATAGGAGACATAAGAGAAAAAAAAGAAAAACATTGTAAAGTGGTGTCAAGTGCAGCTGAGGCTGATTCAATATTTAAGGAGTTCCATAGCAGTGACATCAGCGCACATCTTGGACAACCCTAAAGGAGGGATGCCATTTTACTGGCCTGGCATGTCAAATGACATAGAAAAATGGTTATGTCAATGTTCTAGTACTCAGAAATGGTGATCTCCAGAAATTATATTGCTGATGTGGCAAATTTCTATTCACCAAAGAGCACCAGAGAGATGGGACAAAATCACAGAGGTTTATTACACTTGTGCACAAGGAGAAACTGTCTGAGATGGTCAAAGACACATCCTGAGAGTTCCCCCGAACAGTCCTGCGACAGGGACATTTATACTTGTTTATCTTTACATTCTTGTACGTCACAACAATGATACGTGGAACACAGACACGTGGTGACCATAACCCCAGGAGCTTGTCTGATTTAAGTCTTGATTTAATACAAATATTTTTGTTTTAAAACTTAAAGGTGAATGTGGAGGGCAGGCCCGTGTGCCTGATATGTTATGACATCTGCTCGGTGAACAAAGAATACAACGTAAGGAGGCACTTCATGACGACCCACGCCAATTTCAACAAGGACTATCCACCAGGTTCAGATGCTCGCCAGATGAAAATAAAAACACTGACTTTGAACTATCACCGAAGCTCTACAATCTTCTCTCAAACCTGCAGTCTGCTTATCTGGTTATGTTTCTATTTTTTTAGTTACATTAAAATCCAACAGATGCTGTTATTTCTTTTTTTATTAAACAAAAAGCTGGTTAATATTTTTACTTTCTTTAAAATCCAGCAGGCGCTGATATTTATTTTTATCAAACAAGAAGCTGGTTTATATTTTCACTTGCTTTAAAATGCAACAGCAGTTGTAACTGTGGTGTTACTAAACAGTAGTGACTGTGTTTTTGTTGGTGTTGTGTTAAATAAAAATATTAAGATTCTGGTAACGCTTTGTCTTAATTAATTGTAGATTGAATACAAAAGTAGTAGTACTGGGGAACGTCTGGCCCATAGGCCATAGCCTTCCAGCAATGTGGCCCACAGGAAAATATAGTTGAATAGCCCTGGTATACCTGGAAATCTACAGACACAATCAAACAGTCCATGGGAGACCTTGGCCTTGGTGATAGTTGGCGACAACAGAATCCCGCAAAAAAAAAAACTATATACCTTTTTTTCACCTGTTCATCATTCATACTCCTGTATAGATCCAATTCTCACCAGCAACTCTATTATGCTCAAAATTTCAGAACAACAAATCCATCCCACAACCATCAGTGATCATGCACCTATATCTTTAACCTGGAATTTCTCAAGTCAGCCTAAACATATCACTAGATGACGCTTCAACACGTCACTTCTATCACACCCTTGCTTTGACAGCTTCATAAAGACAGAGTGGGCATCCTTCTTTGAAATGAATGATTCCCCAGTGGCCTTGCCATCTCTTTTGTGGCAGACAAGAAAAGCAGTCTTAATTGGTCAAATCATTTCCTTCTCAGTCCATAAATCAAAGAAAGAAAAGGAACTAGAGCACAAGTTAGAACAGGAAATAAACCTATTGGAGCAATTTAACATGACCAATCAGACTGATGACCTGGAAATGGAAATAAAAAAACTAAAACTACACAAAATCACAAATAAGCCAACCTAATTCACAGGCTTAGGCAAGAACACTTCCAACATAACAATAAATCCAGAAAATATTTAGCCAATCAGATCAGATTAAACAAGCAAAAGAAAAACTATTCCAGTAATTAAGAACTCAGCAAGGAAGCCTACCACTTCACACAAAGAAATTAATGATATCTTTGAAAACTTCTATAAGAAACTATATTCCTCTGAAATTGAACCAAGCCTTGATAACATCCACTCATTCCTAGAAAGCATTAACCTACCTACACTCACACCCAACCAAACACTAGATTCACCTATTACAGAACCAGAACTCGTCACAGCACTCAAATGTATGCCCAATAATAAATCTCCCGGCCCAGATGGCTTCACTGCTGAGTTCTACAAGCAGTTTTGGCCAATTCTCTCACCATTATTCACACGAATGCTACAGGAATCAAATCAGCTCTCCAAACTCCCAGTACACATGAACTCAGCTAAAATCTCTCATTTTCAAGCCTAATAAAGACCCATCAGAAGCTTCCAGTTACAGACCAATTTCGCTCATCAATGTAGATACTAAAATCATTGCAAAACACTTGCTCACCGATTAGAAAAGGTTATATCCACAATCATCCACACCGATCAAACAGGCTTCATTAAAGGTAGACATTTATCCACCAACACCCGAAGACTTTTCAACTTAATATACTGGTCATCATTACATCAAGAAAAAAGTATCATAGCCACCCTAGATGCAGAGAAAGCCTTTGACAGGGTTGATTGGACCTTCCCGATTGCCACACTTGAGAGGTTTGGCTTTGGGGAATCATTCATAAACTGGATAAAAATTCTTTACACATCACCTACTGCCACAATCATCACCAACAATCTAACATCGCGTCACTTCACGTTACACCGCAGAACACGCCAAGGGTGCCCACTCTCTCCACTACTCTACTATTTATTGAGCCTCTTGCAGCAGAAATCCATCAAAACACTGAAATTACAGGTATTCATTCAAAAAAAACTTTGAACACAAAATCAATCTCTACGCAGACAAAATTCTCCTTTTCCTACAAAACCCAAACTCATTCCGACATCATACAGTTTCTCTTATCAATTCATTTTCCAAACTGTCACAATACTCAGTCAACTGGAACAAATCCTCAATACTCCCCTTACAGGATGACAGTTGGGATGTGGCAGCCACAACATCCCCAATCCCCCTTTCTACTGACCACATCACCTATTTGGGAATTAAAGTTTCCTCCAGACTGTCAGAGCTATTTACCCTCAATTTCCCTCCACTACTCAAACAAACACTGGACGACTTACAACACTGGATGAACCTCCCAATTTCAATCACAGGTAGAATATCCATCATCAAGATGTCAATCCTCCCTAAGATCACCTTCTTGTTCTCAATGACTCCTGTTCAACCCACACAAACCTGGTTCAAATCCCTCGACTCATCCATCAATACATTTTACTGGAAAAATAAACCACCATGCATCAAGCACAAAACCAAAAACATTAGGAGGTCTTAGTGCCCCAAACTTCTACCGCTATTCCTTAGCCAATCAGTTACAACTAATTCATAAATGGATCCACCCAAACATAACAGAGGCAATTTGTACTGATATTGAACAACCAATATGCCAAAACATAAAACTCTCAGATCTACCTTTTTTAAATCAGTTAGTAAAGAAAACCCCACTTTTCAAAGATCCAACAATATCTACAGGCCTGACAGCCTGGTTGAAACTTCATGAACTGAGAAACATCCCTTTAACTCCATCTAAACACACTCCTCTATGGCAAAACCCTCTGCTTACAAATAACAATAAACCTCTCCACTTTCACTCTTGGGAAGATAAAGGTATAACCCATCTTGATCACATCTTTACTAATAACACCCTGACACATTTGTACTTCTGGTCCAGGAACATGGCATTGGGAGCAAATGCTTTCTCAAATACCTACAGCTCAGATCAGCCTTACAGAAAACAATTAATATCCAAGCTTTTCAGTTAGAACAACACCAATCAATTGTGGACTTCATAAACCTGCCTCCAAAGAAAAGAAACTTGAGAATAAAGTAATCACATACATTGACAATACACAATCATTACCAATAAACAAATGGCAACAGGGATTAGCATTTGCTCCCGATGCCAATTTCTGGACCTAAATTTGTAAAAACATATGTTCAATGACTAACAACACTAATCTCCAACTCCCTACAATTAAAAATTCTCCACAGATACCATTACACCGGCCACAAACTAGAAAAAATAGGATTCACCACAGACATCTGCTCACACTGCACACAAGAAAACAAAGACAACTACATACACGCTCTTTGGCACTGCACACCAGTACAAGCATTCTGTAAAACAGTAACAGATACACTCACCACAATCCTTGGCTGCCACATCCCCCTTTGTCCATCCTCTGCCTTCTTGTGGACATATCTAATACCAACAGAACACAAAACACCTCCTGGTGTCGTGAACTATTCCCAAAAAGGTCATCCTAATGAACTGGAAATCAAAAGCGGATATACACATCACCACATGGAAACGTATATGCTTCTAGATTACACATTGTTGCAAGCAAACCATATAAACTCCAACCAAACAATACTCTCACCCTGGTCCCCATTTATTAACCTCTTAGAGGCATAATCCCCTCACCACTTTCACACACAGATCCCTTTTACAACACTAGACTTACAAATCCATAAACTGAAGTCAAAGCCAACACTCTGTAGTGAAACCATTTCTTCCAGTCACATATACTCACACATATGCGTGCGCTCGCACAAACACACACACACACACACACACACACACACACACACCACACCACACCCACCACCTTTCCCTGACCCACCACTCTCTATTTTAAACCTGTTCTGTCTCTGTCCCATGTAGTGGTGTATACCTCCATCTTCTATAATTGTATGCACTGTAAATATCAAATAATGGATGCTTGGCCCTTATGGCGATCTGAGAATAATCGCGGGAAACCCTGGGAGATCATTGCCGCTGCACTAAGTGCACACCACCTGGAGAGTGGCTACTCTCTCCCCAAAAGACAACAGGAGTGGCATGTCCATCTTTTTCATATTTCTTTCAGGCAATCATTTAGGGACTCGCCACTGGAACTTTGGAGGTCTGTTTGAATGTTTTATGTTCTTAAAAATGTTACTTTCAACATGTTTGGTTGTGGTTTTGTTATTTGGCCCGCAAGCAGCTAATTTGCATTTTCCATCCATCTTCTTCCGCTCACCGGTACCAGGTCGTGGGGGCAGCAGCCTGAGCAGGGACGCCCAGACTTCCCTCTCCCCAGACACCTCCTCTAGCTCTTCCGGGAGGATCCCAAGGCATTCCCAGGCTAGCTGAGCGACATAGTTGCTCCAGAGCGTCCTGGGTCTTTGTCTGGGTCGCCTCCTGGTGGGACATGCCTGGAACACCTCCTGAGTGAGGCGTCCAGGGGGCATCTGATACAGATGCCCGAGCCACTGCAGCTGGCTCCTCTCGATGTGGAGGAACGACGGTTCTACTCCAAGCTCCTCCCAAGTGACAGAGCTCCTCACCCTATCTCTAAGGGTGTGCCCCGCCACCCTGCATGGGAAGCTCATCTCAGCTGCTTGTATCCGGGATCTTGTTGAAGCGGAAGAAGATGGATGGACGGACATCAGAAGAATATTCCATTTTTGCAGTTTCATAAGTATTTCTATGTAGTATGGCCATCCTCTCCATCTCTGCAGTCGTCATTATGTCAGGCTGAGTGTTATGTGCTTTTCTTATTTTTTTCATTTATGTTTTGACTCGGGCAAATTTGGTAGATTTTCAGGATCAAGTTTTCATAAAGTTTATATAGACTGGCATACACCATATACTAATAGAGAGATGGGTGGGTGTATAATCTGGAACCAAAGTGCATGAAGTGAAAAAGATGCTTAAATTTAAAAATAAAAAAATAAAAAAAGCATTCAAACTAACAGCTCAGCTTCCCTACCATGGAAGATGAGGGATTGCTTATATAATTTATATAATTATTTTCACCTTGCTGTCCATCCAGTTCCATTTGGATAGAATTTTATGCTCTACAGTACGATTTGGCATTCCACTTGTCTTAACTGATCAGTGTCAAGATAATATGGCTCAAATTAAAAATTTCATGGGTGCTGAATTGTAGAGGAAAAAAATAAAGAAAGAACAATGAACTTTTTAGAATACCGAGCTATCGGGTTTCATCTGAGAATGCTGAGTGGGTTATCATGCTTTGTAATCTATTCACATAAAATTTTAATTAAGTGTATTAGAACTTCTTGTTTCACTGGAAATTTACTAGGTGACAAAAAACTACTAATTGGTGGAGTCAGTAAAAGGATTCTACATCACACATCTTTAATTAAGCATCAAATATCAAATTAATAACTGGGCTGTGCAGAAATCAGCCTTTCAAGTCTGTAAAGGTCACACCAAACAAAGGTTTTTGAAAGGAAATTGGATATAAAATGTAAAATATAATATCTACAAAATAGTTCCCTTTTTTTCCAGTTTTTTCAGA
>JBAMYA010000015.1:15888026-15911693 GCA_037176975.1 Arrhamphus sclerolepis
TCAGCATGTTAGACTACACCTACCATTAATATTACAGACTGATCGAGTCTTTATTAGTGGCCAAACCAACAAAATCATCAAGGGATCAAATACTTTTTACTCTCACTGTAGGTGGGTGTGTAAATATCCATCCATCATGTTCCACTTATCTGGGGTTGGGTTGCAGGGCAGCAGTTCTAGACAGTTTAGAATAAATAATTGTGCCTTTTTTTCTTTTTCTTTTTTTTTGTTAGAATGGGAGAAGGGAAGGGGTTCAAGAAGGAATTTTGAAAAAAGAATAGATTCTTTTGCAACACTCAAGGAAAGTAGAGCATGCCACAGAATTGAATGCAGCCCTGTTGAATATTTTTCAGTTATAGAAAAATAATAATACATATGTGAAGAAAAATATTTTGAAAATACAGGTGACAAATGAGAAGCCTAATACAAAAGAAAGTTGGCAATTTGATGCAAAACTGAAGAATGAATTAGTTAATCTTAATTTCATTTTATTTTTTTAATCTTGCCCTCACAAGCTACTTAACTGAGTGCTCAGGTGTGAACAGAAGATAATAATTAAGCAAGTAAAAATCGGTGTGAATGCAGCTGTAATTAGTCATAGTTACACTAATTAGAGCTCGGTGTGCTAATCTGACTCAGATGAAAGATGTATTTCAGACTAGTAAATCTTAGGCTGTCTGCCAAACTACTAACCCCTGTGAATGTGGAAGAATAATCTCTTGTATGGTCTGTCATAGAATTTAAAATCAGATTAAAGTTCTGGTCGACACCAACTAAAGTTTGAGCTGAAACCTGAAATAGTAATTTATTTTGACGTAGCTCAATTGCCCAAGTACTAGTATTAATTGCTTTTTTGTTGGGCCCAGTAAACAAACTGGGAGCTATTATGGACACCAGCAGACACCCTCTCCACAGTCTACTGGAGCAACAAAGAAGCAGCTGCAGCAGTCGGCTCCTCTCACTGCTGCAGAACAGCAGAACAGAAAGATTCAGGAGATCCTTCGTCCCCACAGCAATAAGACTGATTAATTAATTAGATGATGTTTTTCTTTTTACACTTTGATGATGAGCACTTGACAATTTGAATTTCCCTTCGAGGATTAAGTTATATCTATCTACCAAACCTGCCACCCTCCCCTCCAGTTGGTTTGGTACGTTCTCTCACACCCTAGAGAAGGTTTGAGTGGCGAGACGAACCAGGAATGACGTCACAACAACAGTTTTCACAACGTATGGGGAGTTTATGCGCCTTATGACTTGTTTCAGAAAAAGTAGAGAGCAGGTTGACTGTGGTGTGAGAATTAGAAACGCTTCAGGATGACTCTGCCTCCTCCATGTATGTAAACTTCTTCCACGTTGTCATCATTCTCATCTGCTTTTGTCTCGTCCTTCTTCTTGTTGGACGTCTGACACTGTAATGGACAGATTTCCCGCCAGTTCCTGGACTTTGTCATAAAATGTAGTTTTCATAAAATCTCAAATTTCACATTTTTTTTTTATTTTTATTATGAAACCGAGGCTTATGTATTTAAATCGCAAATTTCTTTCATATAATCACAAAAAAATCCTGACTTTTTATTAAAAACCAAAAAAGTTAAATGGAGAATTTTACCTTTATTTATTCAGTGAATTTTTGTCAAAAAAAAAAGAAATCACAGCATTTAAGCTTTTTGTACTAAAATCTTCTTTCTTGCTAAATCAAAAACTAAATATAAAAGTTTACATTTCTAAAGAACTTAGTTTTGCAATTTTACTTTTTAAAAAAAATCAGAATCACAAATACCCCAAAATGTTAAGTTAAAATTACACTTTTTGTTGGAAAATATCACGTTTTTGCAACATTTTGACATAAAATTAAAATTGTAATTTTTTCCATAATTTCCCATTTCTGTCCTAAGATTACACATTCTTGTGGTTAAAAATTTGTTAAAATCTTTTTCAAATGTTTACTAAATCCCAACTTTCTGACCTAAACCAGCTCCTCTGCACCTCAGTTATTCCACTTTTTGACGTCAGAACATCAGTCACACTGAAACCTCCTCAGAAATGTTTTAGAAGTAAATGACTGAGATCCCTCAAAAACATCTTTGAAACAGAACTATTAATCTGTGTCTGAGCAAAGTATTTCAGGTATTTCATTAAGACCTCAAGAAGTCGGGTTAACTTTAATATTAAAAACAGTCTCCTTAATCATTTTTCTTTACAGGATCTGTTTTTTTATTATATGAGAAAAAGAAAAGGCCAACAAGCAACAATGTGTGTGTTTATATTATTTATTTTATACAATTTCAATTCAGGAATTACTAAAGCATGAATGAATTCAGGAAATGTAACATTGCTCAGTAAGAAAAAGTAAAAACTTTCCTATGCAAGTACAAGCAAAGTTGGGAACTTTCAAGAGAAAAATAAAATAAAACAAAATAAAATCACATTGCTAAATATTACTGAAGTCTGCAGAAATGATGACAGGCACTTAAAGATTACGTAGTGTGTACTTTACAGATACAATTACCTCCAGTAATGGAAAAAGTGTCTCCAACTACAGTATTTACAGCCAGTGACGGTTTAGGATGGATTATGGTCCCTGTGATCACTGAACTAATGGACGACATTAAAATAGGACGGAGTACCGATACTGTAGCACATACTGACCATAAACTGGTGGAACTGGTTTGCATCTAACCCCTCAAGCCTACTTCCTTCCTGAGGAGAACTGGGTCGTGACCCTGAATGGGAAGAATCAGGTATAAATGATGGATGTTACATCTCCATGAGAGGGGAACACTGAGTTTATGACATCTAGAGGCGACAAGTCTGATCACTGAATTCTCTTTCCAGGTGGGAGGATGCAGAGATGACAGCAGCTGGGATCGTTAGCTGTCCAAGCGTTGAGATGGAAATAGGGAAAGGAATTTTGACGCTGAGGAAGAAAACATAAAACTGATATACACTAAACAACAGTTGTGAAGTCTGAGTGAGACTGAACTGCATGGAACCTGCAGTAAAAATGTTAAAATATGTAATTAGTGACAATGAACTGTTCACAGACAATAAAAGACTGCAGGAAGTTGTAAATGATGCAGTTTCAGCTTACGAGTGGTAGCTGATGATGGATGGATTCTAAACCCTAAAATAACCAACAGAAAGGTAACTTATTTAAACTGACATGAATGTTATTCACTCTTGTAACACAACTACAATCTTATTGGATCTAGTCGTCCCATTTTAAGACATTTTCTTTTCAAATATAAAAATGATTCATCTTCTTAATATTTGGGTTTAGCATTGTATTCCCAACAACCAGCATTTACGTCATCTTTAAAAGACAACAGAAGTAATTTCCCATCCAACCTTGTGCCTTTGTCGGTTACACCGAAACAAACATTTGGCCCAGGACCTCAAACTCACTGAGGAGTAATTACAGTTCAGAAGACGACACTTCCTGATGATTAATACTTTCCAAACGCAGTGTTGTAGGCAACCCTGGTGAATTTTCCTTGAGACATTTCAGACCATAACTGGCTCGTTCAGATTTGGAAACCAACTTCCACACGCAGGTTATGTTTGAGAAACATGCATCACTTTCATCATCTTACAAAAGGAGGTTGATTTCTGAGAGCATGCCAGGATTTCAGAGTGAGTGCCTACCACACGGACAGTAAGCAGTAACTGGTGAGTGGTAGAAATGACTCCTAACAGTCTAAAGTGCTTGTGGTCTCTGCAGCAGGTCGACAAGTACTTCTTCAGGATGTAGTCGGGATGGATTAGGATGGATGCAGAAGCTCCAACAGAGCTCCAACAGCACCAAAATAACCCTAAAACACACACAAGGATGTTAGTCCTCCTGGGACACATCATCACCATGGTTACCGTTACAGAGCTGGTTATTCTTTACTTCCTCAACCAGCTATATTGTCAGATTTCCCGCTAGTTCCTGGACTTGGTGATTAAGGAATAAAATAAAATAAATAAATACAGTTAGGGATAGGGGTTAGTTGTTTTTTTTTTTATACAATTGCAAATTTATAAAACTGACTTGTGGTTTAAAAAAAGAAGAAAATTTTATAGATAAATTGCAAAAATCAAATACTTTATAAAATTAAGGCTTTTATTCAAAATTCACAATCATTTTCTTGTTAAAAATAAAATCAAAATTTTTTTTAAAAAGAAAATAAAATTGTTTTTTTTTTTTTTTACTGCAACCAAGACTTTTTATCATACAATTACAAACGTCACAAAATTTACTTTTTAGGCAAAGCAGGTTTATTTTTAACTTTTGTTAGAAAATATCAATTTTTTGCAACATTTTGACATAAAATTACAAGTTACAAGTTGTAAAATTGAAGTCTGTATTATTTCAACTTTTTGTCATAAAAAAATAAATCACATTTTGTTATAAAATGGTTAATTTTACAAATTTGACATAAATTTGGAAATTTCTGTCATAAAATACTTTGCAAACATTTGATAAACCATGACTTTTTGACATAAACCAGCAGCTCTCCTCACCTCAGTTATTCCAATTTCTGGCACGGGCCAGTTAAACTGAACTGGTGGGCCGGATTTGACCCGCGGGCCTTGAGTTTGAAATGTGCTCTACACAAGAATCTGCTTATTAGAAACTCACCTCATGTCGAAGGAAGAGGGCTTTGAGCTGGCCTTTGGACCAGTAGTCCATGGCGTAGGCCAACAGCTTCATAGAAAGGGTGTTCACTCGTAGGAAGTTCCCGACAAACACAACTCTCTCAATGTTCTGAGCAGAAAATGAAAATAGGGACAACTTAGGGACATGGCCAGATCTATTAGTAGGGAAAGTAACACAGCGATCGATCTGATTTTCTGATTGTTACCATAAAACAACTGGCTGGGTATCAAGAAACAGCCAACTCTGACACGCAGTTTAGCTCCCCTACGCTTTCATAGCCCTGTACAATGCTGCTTGATCAAGACGCCACAAGGCAGCACCGTAAAGAGGCTGAATGCAAAGAGGAAACACGATGCTGGAACACGTTTTTCTGGACGAGATTAACTTCTAATGTACTGTACTGGTCTTGTGACAATGTTAGCATCAAAATGATGTCTGATTTTAGCCAAGAATAGCAAACAGAACAGCTCTTAGAGAGAGTTTAGATGAGAGACGGCTGCAGTTCACACATGCACAAAGCAGTGGTGCTCCACTGACCTCGTTGAGAGCGCACATTCTAGTGATGGAGCCGATGTTATTGGTGATTGTGACCAAAGTTGCCCTGGCCAGGTCCTCTTTGGACACCGACTCCCTCTTTTCTTTGGACATCATGTTTCCAAAACTACCAAAAAAACAAACAAGATTCATCCTCAGATAGTTTATTCTTATCATATGACTGCATCAATGTTGAGGAATATGCAAATACATATATATGTATTCTAAGTTGTTGATGAAAATTTGCATTATTGGAAATGTCTTTTTTCACCCTGTAGTTGAAAGTGAAGTTAATTTAAACACTTTTCTGCTTCTCTGAATTGACTGCAGCTCTGTTTATGCTGGAATCCATCACAAAAACAGGCTTGTGACAGTAAAAAAAAACAAAAACAAAAAAAACAAACAAACAAAGAAGCAGCTGTAAACCGCACCTTGAGGCCACAGCCCAGCCCGGAAGCCCAAACCTCTCATAGTCTCCTCCATAAATGTCCCGAACCAGCTTGTCCACACGGGTGCTCTCCCCTTGAGAAGCCATTTCTAGTGCTTCCTCGAAAGTAGAGCAGCCAGTCAGGAGGCAGCACAGGCCAAGGAAGGTCCCGCCACCGAGGCTGTCAACACACATACACAGTTTAATGAAATACAGCTCATTTCACATCTAACTGCAGGATTTTGACCAATATTTCAATACATGAAGAACAGGATTTGGAAGGGAAGTAAATGCAGCACATAAATTTATATTGGCTTCCTACTTTTGAGTGTTTTATTGCACTTCACAGCCACAAATGTAATAATTTTCACTTTATCTGGCTTTAGTGTCCCTCTTCATTACCACGTTCCGCTGAGTGAGTAACACAAACACAGTTAAGTTTGTAGTTTGTCACTCGTTTTTGGCTCTGGTCCTCACAAATATCAACTTGGCCCTGCAACTAATCATCACAGGGAAAACTTTGAAAAAGGAACATCTGGACAGCGTTAAATTAAGAGACATCGCTGTGCCCATCCACCTGTTCTACCTGGACCAACCAAATCAGACTGCAGTTAACATTTGTCAGGTTACACTGCCAGACATGATGCTGACTTTACTTCAGTTGGTGTCAAATTAATGAAAGTTGCTTCTAGGCCGTGATCACCCCTCATTTTGTCTTTTATCTTCAAATTAAAATCAACATAAGAAGGTGAGCATTTGTGTGTTTTACTGCATGCTGGGGCAAAAGTGGGGCAGGAATTCCTATCAATCCTACATATTTCAAAGTTTATTTGTATTTAAAGTTCATAATGTTTCATTTGTGTGTTGGAGATGTGATGGAGGGAGAGATGATATCAGCTGAGACAAAGGAGACAGACAAGAAAGGTGCTGGTATGAGATCATGATAGTATAATAACCTAATCTACACACAAAATACTGACCTAAAATGTTTATCCATTAATAATTAAGAGAAAAGAAACACACACACACACACACCTCCCCCATTAACAGAATATATTTCATTATTAAACAACATATATGTTGTTTAATAATGAAATAGATCTGTATGTCAAGTTAGAATAATAGCAGAAATGAATTCTGACAGAAATAAATTTAGTTAGTTATCGGAGCCCAAACCTGCAAATCAACCTGTTCTGAAGGTCTGGATCTTTTTTAGCTTTATTTTTTGAAAACTGAACAAGTACAATGAGAGTGTGAGTGTGTCTGTGATGGGTATCACACATTCTCATTATTAAACGATCATTAAAAACTCTGGCAAACTAGGCGAGTGATTTAAAGACACTTTTGGGTTGATTTGGTACAGAGTTGCACAAGACGAAAATTCGTATCAACAGAGATGCACCAACTGCAACATTCTCTGCCAGTCTCACCTGTCATCATGGAAAGAATAAAAAAAATAAAATAATAAACAAATAAATTCAATGGTCTATTTTTCGCATTTCCTGTTCAAATACGGAGGAGAGACACGTGGCGAGGATTGCACAATCCCTCACAAACTGTGCTCCCCTGACTTTCCATAGTTCAGCGGATGTATATATGTGTGTAACCCGTTTCATGTGCTCAGCGATTTATAATGGTGTGAAAAGGCACTGGGTGAGGCTGCAGTTCTCTTGCCTCATGGTAGGGGGCAGCCCTGAGCCCAGAGATAGACTTTTAAACCTGAAACAAGACTAGGAAGACTTCTACAAAAGAAACGTTTTTGTCCCGAAGGATTGGCTCATGGACTTCATTCATAGTTAAAAGTTTTTTTTAAATCAAATGTGTGTCACGTGGGCTACAGTCTGTATATGTGAAGAATGCTGATATGAGATATGAAACATAAACCATTAACTGCTGCCAATCAAACAGCTAATGATCAATGTAATAAGAATATAAATCTGATTCTGATGGAGTCGGTGCCTCACCAGCCACACATCACTGATGTATGTGTGTGTGCGTGTGTGTATACACAAACACATGCGCACGCACACACACTTAAAAAGGTTTGACTTGCTGATATTGATCATCTTTCTTAAAACTATAAAAAACTGCATACATGAACATAGGATGCATTCACTCCAGCCCTGTTTGATTTGTTGTGGTGTACATATGTGCTACATTTGCATACAATAATTATAAATGAAAAAACAACTAAGAAGACTGCTAGAATTTGATGCAGCTCCACGTTTAGTTTATGTGGTTGTCGTTGCATTAACCAATCGATGATCCGGGTTGCTTATTTAGTTTGTCTCAGCTTCTCTTTCAGTAATTCATGATGCAGGGCCACCACAGGTGAGGAAGTAAACACGTCATTCCAAAGGTTTGGTTTGTCAAAGTGCAGCGTGACCGTAAACTCGGACCCAATCGAACCAAGTCTACTGGACTGGTGTGAACTTTTAAATCAACAATGCAAAACAGCTGCTGTTTCCTTCTCAGGACCAACATTTTTAGTTCCAAGGTGTAAAACTAAACATTTTAAAAACAGCTTTGTTCCTGTTACACTGATGAAAAAGCTGTAACATCTGCACTTCATTGATTTTTATTGTTGTATTCATTTACTAATTTACTTTATTTTATTCTTTTTTTTTTTTTTTTTAGCTTACAGGCTGCAGGGGAAAAAAACGAAAAAAACAAACAAAAAAAACCCCTCAAAATTGTCCTCCAGTAAATGGCAATACTGGTTGATACTGGTCCAAAAAAAATGAAAGCAGCCAGTTCCAATCACTGGTGCATATGTATGGTAAAGTACAGATGCAGTACCTACTAAAATAAAATATTTTACTTCCAAAGAATATCAATATAACACTGAAAATGGAGTTTAGTACTTTTTGTTGAAAAGCAAACAAGTAATTAAAAAAGTTAATGTTTTATCCAGTCACAAGCTTATCAATCACCTATTCAATACATCTGAAGTTTGTAGATTGAGTTTTAGCATGAAGACAAAGTAAATAGTTTGGCGTCTTCACGCAGCTCAAACTCTTTGAATTTAGTCAGAAATCAGAATAATCCAATTATACCTGGGCTACTGTCAGCTATTGTAAATCTGACATTTCACATGTAAAAAGCTAAAACACATGTGCCCGCTGCCACATCCAGTAATCCAGCTGGTTGTTACCTGGTCCCAGTGACTCGTTTGTAGTTATTCTCCGAATAGACGGCCAGAATGCTGACTCCAGAACCAATGTTGACCAGCAGCAGAGGATAAGGATTCTCCAGTGTATAGGGCCTCTGGGCGCAACGATCTGGATCAGTGGGGTTTTCAAAGTAATAACACTCTGAGGGTCCGCTGGACACCACAGAGTCGATGTACAGCACTCCTCGAATCAAACAGTCCAGCTCATCGAGCTTGTGGAGCTCCAAGTCCGCCATCTGCATGTTTTTTTTTTTTTTTATATATAACAAAGAGGAAAAACAACAACGTTAATATCATAACTAAGGGATGTGGCCAGGAGAACACAGAAACAGGAAAATGGAGACAAAGAGGGAAGATCCAAAAACAGGAACTTTCATTTCAATTCAATAGTTTTCTGTCTGGTTTGTGTGACTACAAACAATGTTTTTGCTGTATTAAACGTTAAATGCTGCAAATATGTATATTCAAATTGGTTCTTCAAACTTTTTTTCTTTTTTATCTCTATGTCTTTACCTGTTATGGAGGTTTTAAGCCAAAAAGATGCTGCACTTAAGCAAATACTCCATCACACTACCTTTTTCAGACATCGTTCTCTATGTTGCACCCTGGAACACTCTTCAAATATTGTAAATTTGTAATAACCATAATTTAATCCATCTGTTACCACTTCATCCTCACTGCCTCTGAAAACAAAGAAAAATAGAGCATTGGACCCACCGTACGGAAATCTGATTCAAATTTGTAAGCCCCCCCTCCAGTGGCGCAGAGAGTGGTGTGGAGGCTGGAGAAGTGCTTGTTGCGGCCCATCTGCAGGAAGGCTGGCAGGTCGTGCGTGGGGAAGCGGATGAAGTGCAGGTTGCCCGTCCTGCCACACAGCGTGAGATCCTGCAGCTCCAGGTGGACGTCCCTGATCCCAGTTTTACCATAGGCTGTGTTGGAGGTCAGATAGCGCCGGATGCTCTTCAGGTTCTCCACCTCTTCCTGCTCCTCCTCTGCTGTGATGTCTTTAGGCTCAAAGTACACCAGCTTCACCAGGGTGCCTCCAATGTCCATTCCAAACCAAGGAAATGCTGCAAACATGCAATAAATAAGTAAATAAATAAATTTAACTTTAAATCAGCAGATGCAATTTTATAATTTTAAATAAATTTTGTGTAATTATTATGAACCCATATTTGAATAAGTGTGCAGGTAGAGCTGATGTCTCTATGTTGGCCCACATTACGGTAAGCAGCTTCATTCCTACGAGCTGCACAGTGTGAACCGCGAACGCCATCTTGTTGCAAAATAGATTCTGGCTATTTGCTGCCACTACGGCTCATTCATATGACATTAAATACCAATGCTAAATTGATTGTCTCTTTTACTATAATATCCCGCTTATTATCTAATCATTTTTGTTCATTTTATTATTTTTTTTAAGGAAACATGCAGTCTCCTAACTGTATATTATTTCCGTTTTTGCCTCTTGTGGAGGAACGCCTTCACATTTTGCACACATGCAGCAGCCCCATTTGCCAGTAAATATACGAAGCCCACGCTAACAATGTTAACACGTACGCGGCCTCGTCTTCTTAACCGAGTCCTTCCGATGCCTCGCCGTCGAGTTGGACGTCCGCCGGTCGGATGCGGCTCTCCCGGCGGCCGCGGCCGCCTCACTTTTGGGCTCGTTTCTGCAATAACCGGGCATCTCCTTGTTGGACCGCGGCTGCTTCGAGGGCGTCTCGTCTTCGTCGACAGCATCATCGCCTCGCTGGTGGCCATTAAACGCCATTGAATTTACCAGTCAACAACATATATAAACTGTATATTAGGACTTAACGGACCATTCAGCGCCAGTTTATGAGGATAACGCAGGTCGTAGGTGCGTAAACTGGCGGTGTAACGGACCCGTTTTAAATGGCTTCATGTCGTTTTTATGTTCGCTGTCAAGACAGAGGTGGGCGGAGCTAAGGACTGATTGAAGAAAACCAGAGCCAATTAGAGGGCGGATACAGCTGTCTGAGGACATTTTACAAAAGGTGGCTAATGTTAGTCTTCCTGGACTTAAACCAAGCAATAAAACATTGTTTAGATAAGAATATAAGTCTGGATATGGAGAAATACTCTCATTTCATTATCTCAAACAATCATAGTTATATACAAGGGCCTGTACTGTCCTCCAAGTGTTGCCATGTCCTAAAGAAAATTGATTTCTTAAAGTAAAAAAAATGAATGCAGTTAACGACTTTTTCTGAAATGTAAAAATAATTATATCCTTTTAATCTTTTCATTATTTGAAAAAAATATTACATTTCTCAGTTCGCATTATTTGAGCTTCATACTGTTTATTCTGCTTTTTCTATTCCAAAGTCCCAGTAAGACAGCACACATAAATCATTTTAAACTGACTTCAGCTATTATTCATTACATCTAAGGTTTTTATATTCATGCCTACCTTATATTGTAAAGGTGTCCATATAAAAACAGGGTGAAAGTACAAAACAACGCCTGCACCCAAATATTCCTCTTACGACATAATAAGCTCAATATCATTCAAATCACCCGTCAATAGTTCTGATCATCTCATCTTATGTGAACATATCCCAAATAGCAGATTAATAACAGTCTGTTACATTTGGTCTGAGATATGTTGTTCCAGTTTTTATTAGTTTGAATGCAGAAGTGCATAGTTAAAGACAGTGCATAAGATTTTAGTTCAAATTTAACCAAGATTAAGAATGACTATATTTAACTCAAAAAATATTTTATAACTGTTCTATATGACACACAGAATAAACAAAACCATCTAAATCAACCTATTTAAGACAAATCCCATGTCAACAATGGTATTTATAGTAAAATCCCATACATCAATGCACATTCAAACAGTTTAAATGCTTTAACGAGAAAAGCTATTAATGGTTGTTGTTCCATCAAAACGTGCAACTTTTAAAAATTTCAAAGCCCAGAAATACTTTTTTAATCACAGGTCATGTGTTTGGTTCTAATGTTTGGAAATGTGAAACAAAGAAAATCTGTAAAAATTCCCAATTAAATATACAATGAATTTGACAAGTCACAAATGTTAAGAGGTATACAATTCTTTAAATGGGAGCCACTGGTGTACAATATGAAAAATAAATATCTAATCAGAATTGGAAATTAGATTTTTTCTGATGTCACTGATTCTTTGGCTACAAATGATCTATTATGATTAATACAAAGGAGCTTCTAAAAAAAAAAAAAAAATCTAATATTTAAATAGAGTATTTATGCATATGTACATATAAATATAGATTGCACTAGCCATCATTTACGGCCCCATTTTACGGTATCAACAGGAGTTCCTCCTACTACAGTCCAAATCTGAAAAAAAAAAAAAAAAATCCTATCAGATCCTTTCTACACTCGTATCACTGGATAACAGCCAAAAGTCTTAACCTGCTTATTTGACAAGAAAAGTACAATCATTAATACTCATCCTCTGTTTTCGTCCAAAAATCCCTCCTTTGCAGCAAGTGCTCAAATAACCTGAGATTTAAACCCACTTACAGAAAGTTACCCACCAGCTTGGCAAGCGTAGATTTGCTTTTGCTCTAAAGTCAAATTCATGTAATAGTAAAAAGATAAAATACAGCCAAACGTAACAACATATGGGTAATCAATCAAGAAATTAAAGGTCTGGCAAGGCAGCTATTGTTACTATGGGTAATTATTAAAAGTCTAAATTGTGCCATCCTCTTGCAGTAGGGCGCAATACGGCACCGTACCCTTAATATCCGCAGTCAGAACTCTTTAAGCCCCATCTTCTTTTTGATTTAAGATATTTTAAAAAAAGAAAAAAGAAAGTCTTTATTTCCTTAATCTCCATGCAGCCAGCATGGCGCAGGCACACACTCCTGCAGCAGTAAGGATGTATTTTGTAGTATCTGACTGGGTGATGAGGGTCTGAGGAGCTGCCTTTTCCTCTGAATTCTGCTTTGAATTGAGCTCAGATGAAACATGAGCTGGTGCAGAGCCAGATGTGCCGTAGCTCTGCTTGCCAGGGCTGTTTAAACTCGAAAGATTATCCTCAACAGCATTACTGGATGCTGTTTGCAGGGAAGGGATTTCTTTGGCTGTTTCTCCGTTGAGGATTTCAGCTTGTGGTGATGTAGTTTGGCCATCTAGGTTAAGGATCGATGGCTCCTCAGATACGTGTACCACGTTCTCCAGCACCTCCAGGCTCTGGTTTGGTGACTCGTAATGATTCTCTTCAGGTTCGTTGTGGTTGGGAGCAATGCCGTTCTCCTGGCACGGAGGCGGCGTGACTGAATTCACAACAGTGGAGCCGATGGTGGAGCTGACGGTGGAACATGCACGAATGGTGGTGGAGATAGGGGTGATTGTATCTTGCGCATCTCTGCTGATTTCCAGACGCTCGCTGCTACCAGAGTACGGCTCCGGTGGTGCGCTGGATGACTCAACAGTTGGACTGGTGCCGTTTTGTGGCTGAACGCTCAGAAGCTGGCCCGGCTTGGTCAGACACACATCATCAGCGTCGTCACCAAAGGCGTCCATCCCATCAACCGGAGGTCCAGACGAGGTTGTAGCTGCATCTTCAGAAACAATCTGCAGATGAAATAGATGAAAGGTCATTTTAAATTCAACTTTTGACTTATACCCTACGTCAATGTGGCGTGAAATTAAAAACACCTTAAAATGGATGCCTAATCAGGCCTTTAGCTAACAGGCTCCTCTATTATGGAATCAACTTCTAGCTTCGGTCCAGGAAGCAAACTCCCTCTCTACATTTAAAGATATGCTTATACCTTCCTTTTCAATAAGCCTTTAACGCTGCAGTCTTTTAGACCACCTCCTAGCTATGCTGCTATAGGCCTAGGCTGATGGGGGACTGTTATTGTGCACTGAGCATCTTCACCTTGTCTCTCGTCTCAGTCTCAGGTTGTCCTGAATCATTCAAATAGCATTAACATTTTCTATCTTCTGTACTCTCTCTCTCTTCTCCTTCTGCAGGTGTTACCATGGCGATGTTGTGCATTACTATTACAGCACAGACTTGTGTTGTAATAGACACTGTATAAATAAAACTGAATTTAATAGAATATTGCATGGAAAAGGTAAAAGTATAGTAAACCTTTTATTAAGACTATAATTTTCCATTTTTTATAGCATTTGAGGTGATTATGTGATATGTATGATTGTCATGAATGTTTAGGATGTGAAAGAGTCGACTCTTTAGTGGCATTGCAGAGTTGAGCTTTGTTGGTTTTTGTGCAAGGTTCTTGTTTTGCTTTGTTTTTTTTTTTAATCTCAGACATCTGAGGAAAAAAGTCAGAATTCTGACTGTTTAATCTGAAAGTTTCTTCTTCTTCTTCTTTTTTTTCCATTGTGGCCCTTATGTAGCTTTGTCACTCAGGCTTGCGCCTCTCCACTGATTGACAGCTGTTTTTAACACACTGAGAAATGCATCGATGCGCCAATGAAAATGCGAGATCAAACTCGATTTTATCCTGTTGAATGTCATCACACAATGGATGCGTTTGTCCTATAAGAAAAACAACTTAAATTTCTCTGTCCATAATCAGAAATTAATTTAAAAAAAATTTTTTTTGTAAAAATGCTCATTTTGATTTTTTAAAACTACAAATTTTGAAAGATCAAAAAATAATTTTTGTTCAACAAACAAGTCTTTTTATTGTACACTACATGAATTCATTCATTCTTTAAAACAAATGTTGCGTACGTATTTTACGTGATGGGAATTCGTTGAACAGAAGACGACAGTACACCTTGTTCGGAAAACATGAAAAATTAATGCAACTTCTTTGCTTAAATGGTGTCTTGTAGGGTTACAAAATCTTTGACGGTTATTAAATTAATTGAATAATAAATTGATTATTATCAATAAAAATTGTTTTTTTGATACCATCTTTTAGAGTTTGGTTCTCTGTTTGTCTGTGTAACATTCCCCTTATTAAAATGCAGTTTTCACTTAAGGAGCTGTGAATCTAAAAGTATTTGGCTAATGTGATCACATTTTTACAAAATACTTTTGCCTAGTGCTGAAAGTCTGACTCAAAGTAAGACAAAAAAAACTATAGCTGTAAAAGAAGCTTAGAAAATCTCAGAAGCTGTTGGTCACTTTAACACTATGATCTATAAATGAGATACGACATTTACTTGTGTAGTTGGAGGTTCAGAGGTCACCTCAGGCTGAGGGACAGCAGCAGTTTTGTTGACTGGAGGGGTGGTGTCCTGAACTGGATGCTTCACTGGAGTCATTGTGGGGAAAGAGGATCCATCTGTCACATCTGAGATGATCTGAGCTGGAGATGGACCCCGCTGTGGCTCGCCATGTGTGCCGCCCGCTGTCTGGAGAGGTTCTGGGTGGGACGGAGAGTCTGTTCCACCGTCTACAGCTTGATGGCGCTGTGGAGGTGTTGTCACAATGTTAACAGCAACCTCTTCACTTCCTGAGCTCACCTTGTCACCGGTGTCTCCAGAAAAATGTTGGACGTCTGATTCAGAGTTTTCCTCTGGCTCTTGGTTGGAAGTGATCTCGTTCCGCGGCAGCTGGGCGTCATTCACCTGAGCGTGTGGGATCTCAGGTGAAGGAGGAGGTGTTGATGGAACTTTGATCTCAGCTGACGCTTCCAGGACAGACTCAGGTTCTGGGTTCTGAGGGGCTTGCTGCTGTGTGGGGGTTTCAGGAGGGGTTGTAGCTGCTTCTGCAGGAGCCACAGCAGGCTGACCGTTTCCACTGGTACCTGGAACAGACGGATGACTGGCAGCTGGTGCTGGATGGACATGTGCTCTGACGACAGTTGTTGGAGGAGAGCCAGGGTTGGAGTCTAGGACAAAGCAGCAGTGGTAATATTTAAATCTGTTATGACGACAAATGACTCCTGCAAAACTAGTCAACCGTGAAACTATACAGACGTTTGTTTAACATTAACTCATTTCCTGGTGTCGAACAACACATGACTCAAGGTCAAAATACCAGCAAAAAGAAAAAAAACTGGTTATTCCCTGAATCAGCCGGTGAGGTTACACTACCAGCCAAACAAATTTTTACACTTTTATGTTGAAAATGATATAGTTTAATCTCTCATTGTACTCTGAAATGAAAGCAAAGAACAAATAACAACTGAGATTAAAAAATGATCCAATTTATAAACCAACTTTAGACTTAAAGTAGCCTCCTTTGGTAGTGATAACAGCTGAACACACTCGTGGGATTCTTTCTACAGTAGAAATCAAATATTCTCCAGAAAGTTCTTCTTAACTCTGCTGCAGAACTTCCCATAAATGTGCGTCACTTAGAGGTCGATTTGCTTTGTTCCCTGAAAAGGGCTTTTTTTTTGTATGATACTAAAATGTGCATTATTTTTCCGTTTTGGGATACCCTACATGTTTTTGCTGACCTCTGGAAGGTCACTATTTACCCTTATACTATTCATTGGTTTTTTTTTTAAATAATAAAAAAACTGGAAGAATTGGTGTGTTCTAAAGCTGTTCTTCAGTAGTGTAGCTCTATTATTATCAAAGTAATGCAACGCTAACGTTTTGTTGATCTAATTCTCTTTTCCATAACTGATTTTTTCCAATTCAGTGTTCTGAAAGTTCTGATGTACTTCTGTGCTTATGCAATACCTTCAGAATTTCCTATTAATAAAAAGCTACTTGAGATGCAAAAAAAGAAAACCATCTTGGAATTAAGGTTTTGGTGCTCATTAACTGAGATCCAGACAGTTACTGGCCTCTCTGTCCCTCCTTTGCTGTCTGCAAAGAGGGATAAATTATTTCTCAAGGACACCAGCTGGACATCTGAGCTTACACCGCTCACACATCACTGACTCGCACGAGAAACATGCAAGCGTGAGCTGGCATCATCATATGTACACCCTAAGCGCATCGACATCAGTTCTGAGCCAAAAATAGACATCAAATTACCAGGTAACGTTTCTACAAAGAGCATCACGTATTCTTTCCACGTGACTGCAGTCACACTGCTCCAATATCCATGATAATGTACAAGTACACTGGATTATTCTGAACAAATTACAGTTGTTTTACATCTGGCAGAGGGCTGGTGTAAACATAAGCTTAAATTTCTAACGTGCTGTATGATAATCTTGCAAATCCCAGTTTGAGTGAGCGCTTACTGTCCAGACTGCGCATGCTTCTAGGGCGACCGTTCAGGCACTTACGGTTAACACCTTTCAGGGCGTTGTATTCTGCTCTGATCTCAGCAGCAATAGTCGTCTGTTCACACGCTTCAAGCGCTTGGATGAACTGCTCTGGCCAGTTTTCTCTTCTCTTCAGACAGTCCAGAAGAAGCACCATGCCATCATAGTTACCACAAGTTTCTCGTTTTGCCTCTATAGTGTCCTAAAAAAGCAAAACAAAACACCATTTTCACATTAGTCATCAGATTTCTCTTCATATCATGCAGCAGAGACAGTCTGAGGAGCTAAAAGGAACATTTGAGAGCTGAAACAACCCAAGATCTATTATTAGACGGTGAGGAGCGTAAACGTTCATCCAACGTCGGGTTCACACTTTATGATTTATACAGTCAAGAAGATTAATTTAAGTCACACTGCACAATGTGAAATTGGTAGATCATTTCTCCATTGTATGTGGGGCTGTTGTTGCTAGGCTACTGTGCTGGGAGACATGCTGATGTTTACGTTATTTCATGGTGCGTTCCTATTGGTTGGTTAGCTGACAGACATCGCAGAGGCAGTGACAGGCCGTCACGCTCTGACGTTCCTCAAAATGTATGGCACTGCTGACATCTGTCACAGCCCTTCTTTGGTTGCAGACGGTTCTCAGACGGTTTCATCTTTGCTACTGTCTGATTGTGAGATCTACCACCACAGGTTTTGAGCTACGATGGAACATTTTTCCCCAAGACTGACCATCTTTGGTCTCAGATAGTTGAAATTGTACACCGGTATGAACCTGCCAAACGACGAAAACAACGTAAATAAATACAGTTTTAGGTTATAATGGAAAATACGTTTGCAACAAAAGGTAATTAATTGTAAGGAAGCCCCTAAAAAGACCCAGAAATGTCATTCCACTTAACCCTCCTGTTGTCTCTGAGTCAAAAATGACTCGAAACTGTGTTTAACTGCAAAGAAAACCCCTTTAGATGTTGTTCTTTCAACTTTAAAGTTCACGACTATTTCCTAAAGCGATCGCAACATTAGAAAAAGGAAGTATTACCTCTCTTCAAATTTCCATGGAAGCTGTACACACCTTGAGTATAAATCTTGCCTTAGGGTATTCAAATCAAAGTTACAGAGTCAGTTACAGACTCCAAAACACAAACACACTGCTGAAGAACCTGGGGCTCTGTAGGGGTCATGCTTGATGTGACAGAAGGACTGAGGGGACACGGTGCTCACCTGACCATTTCTTCACCTCTCATGAACTCAATCAAAATCATTTTCGTCACATTTGTGATATTTTCTTGGGCTACACAAATACGATCTGATAAAAATATATGTTGTTTATCACTTTCAAGTACCTTATAAAATAATAATAAAAATCAACTTTGGTAAAGAAAATAAATCACAGCTATGTCGGAATAAAAAACGAGACGCATCCACTGAATGATGCAGACTTTCTGAACTTTGAAAAGGAAAAAAGCTCAGACATTCAGATAGTTTCTGATGAATTATAGGTTGTTTCTTCATGAAAAATAGAGTGAGGGCGGGTCATTTGTGTATGCACAATAAAAAGACATCAGGAGGTTTAAGTTATAGTGTGGATGGGACCTCTACAGACAAACCAAGGTACTTTTACTTTGTGTGAGCACAAAAGGGCTGTTTGTACAATAATGTGTTTGCTCACTGGTATCTTGCTATTAAGCTGCACAAATCAACAACCTATATCATGCAAAGTACTAATAATAGGTGACAAAAAGGAGAATTCATGTTTCCTTAAAACTGGACTGGTGAATGAAATAGGCTAATTTTAGAGGTCGAGGCCACGAACTCTTCCTTTTTTGTCTACTGACATCAGTAGGTGATGATGATATACAAACAGTCCTTTTAATGCAATTTTTGTACACATACAAAGTGAGAGTCCCAGTGGTGTGTCTGTCCACACCATCAACTAAGTGGAACAACATTTCTGAGTCTTGTCAGAGGCTTAAAATAGCAGTTTATTTTTTTTAAACAGTCGCTTACAAACCATCTAGTAGCAGATTAACGGTTGTTCCTTTCACTCAGCAAAGTACAGCGACTATTTATGATTCAGCTGTGATTATAAGTTATACTAAAGGTGTAGAAAATAACCATTTTTTGTGTGTGTTTTGGGTGGGGGCTTCTTTTGAATCAAAATTCATAACTGCGTTTCCACAGATGTAAAGATTGCATGAAAATAAAAATCTATGTTGGAATTAACTTAGAACAATTACAACACTGCCATGTTGTTGAGGCCATTGTAGTCTGGTAGGTAGGGATTATTTATCTAAATTCTAGAGATTGTACTTAAACAAAAGCAAGGAAAACTGAATTATAACGTCACAACAATAGATCATGAGAAGGTGCATGTGTGTGAACTACATGAGGAATCTTATAGTATAAATATTGTTAAGAGTATTTGTACCGAAGGTCCTGTCATTCATATCATGAATCACAAACATCAGGGACATTAAATTGGTACCAAAGGACACTAGAAAATGAAATAAACATATTTCTGTATCCTTATTGTTAGGAAACCTACCCTGTCATGGCCTGTCAGACACGGCAGATGAATCAGGATTTCTCTCACTTTCACCCTGGAAACGATGGTTGGCATATTCCGCCGTAAATAACCGTTATACAACTTGTCAGCGGCGAACGACATCTGGAAAAAAAAAAAAGTTAAAAACACTGACTTCTGACAGTCATGGCAGGATTCTCCTCTTATTTACAGCTGTACAAATGGGAACACAATCATACAATTTGAATTACACCTCTGCAGACACAACACTTAAACCTCATCTCTCTCTGACTCGTTAAGTTTCTTTTTTGCAGTATAAGACGTTATAGATGAAGACAAGTACCCAATGGGCACAGAGATCTTTCGCGTCTCTCTAACGATCAGAGACTTGCAGGGGATTTTTTGCCAAATGAAACCAAAAGTGAAAGAGAAGATGGAAAAGTTTAGTAGCAAAAAGAAAAGAAAAAGACAAGTACACAGTGTACTGCTGTAAAAAGATTTTTCTTTGTCAAGGAAGAAAACACTCACACTTATCAAGGTTGCAGCTGTGGGGAGGCTGAGAGGCGAGAACAGGCCCTGACTGGCCACTGATTAAACATCTACAGACTACAGTTTAATGTCCGAGCTCCAAACGTGGAGCAGGACAGGTTTCAACAGCCTTGCTCCCACACATTTTCAGGGTCAGAGACAGTCCTGTTGTGAATACACCCTAAGCTCCTCTGTTGGTTTGTCACCTAAACAACCAGGGTAAGTAATCTGCGGTGGTGGAGCTCAGCTGGTAGGGAGCAGCACTTTTCACAGGATGTTCTCGTAGGTAGAAAAGCAGGAGCAGCTCTCTACCTGTGCCCCAAAAAGCAATAAATGTCAAAGGTAGAAAACAAGGAGCAAAGTCTTCCTAATTGTATTACAATCCCACAGAGGCCAGGGTTTAGCTGATACACAGGCAGGCCTGAACGGTAATGTGCACTCATTTCAAGAACACATCTAATAAGTGTAAAGTGATGACAGGCTGCAGATTAACATGACCTGGAATGTGCAGTCATGAAAAAGAAGGAAAGAAAAAATAATAAATCAAGTGTCCCCACACAAGGGCAAATGAATGACCTCTACACTGACAGGTCATGGCTGTCACTTTCCTTAGCATGAATGAGTCTGGTGTCACATTCAACACACACACACACACACACACACACACACACACAAATGAAATAAAAATAACTGTGTTTCAGTCCCATAAAACTCCAATAACATCAAACCAAAATCACAAACAGGAAATGACCTGTCAATGTGTAGTAAAACAATCTATAAATGAAATTGAAAATGACCAGAGTGACACTAACATTTAGTTTAATATTCAAAAGGACGACATTATTGATCAAATCAAGTCAAACTTTATTAATATGCCTCTTTTCATACAAAAAACATAAAAACTAAACTAGATCATATTTAGCTATAAAACGACGGACAAGACTGGAAACAGTTAACAGATACTGTAAATACACACCTTAAACTGACTTGCTCTTAAATATTTTAATGTATATAAGAGTGAGCGCTGACTAAAAGGAAATAAAAGTTTGCGCGCATTTAAATATTGACACATACGACACAAACAAGTAAACGGCAGGAAAAGGGCGGAAGCAGGACTAAAACAGGGGATTGAACCTCACTTCTGGGTTATTAAAGTCTTGATTAAAGTCGTTAAATATCGTAAAAACCTGCATACCTTCAGTTTTTATTGACCTCCTTCTCCAGCTTCTCCTCACATCTGCGCAGAGGTTCGACTGCTCGACCCCAAAAAGAGTAGATCCTCTCTATTTCTACTGGACGAGAGCGACGTCAATCGACCGGGAGGCGTGACGTCAATCAGCAAGCAGCCCAATCAAAAGACCTTTAAGGCTGACTGTTGACCGTAAACGTGAGCATGTGGCTGCTGTGGTGGGAGGACGAGTTCGACATCTGTCCTAATCCCTAATCCTAATCCTTTCCCTTGGTCAAGGAGGGAGGTTGTAGAAAACACATGACAGCTGCAATTTTGTCCTTTTCTTTAGGCAAGTAAAAGTCTGATATTCAACAAACACTCCAGTGTGTATTTTAGACACTATAGTCTGTAGGTATTTCTGCAAATTATAATTGTGATAAATCACATGAATGTTAATTCTGCTCATATCAATTAACTGGGTTTATATCAGAGAACAAAAGTCCATCCATCCATCCGTCCATCCATCCATCCAGAGAGGCTCAGACCTCCCTCTCCCCAGACACCTCTTCCAGCTCTTCCAGGAACAGGACACCAAGGTGTTCCCAGATCAGCCAAAAGATACAATCTCTCCAGTGTGTCCTGGGTCTGCCTTGTAGTCTTCTCCCAGTTGGACATGCCAGAAACACCTCCCCTCAGAAATCCTGACCAGATGCCCAAACCACCTCAATTTGCTCCTCTCAGTGTGGACGAATAGTAACTCCAGAGTCTCTCCCAAATGACTGAACCTCTATCTCTAAGGGAGAGTCCAGTCCTACGGAAACTCATTTCAGCTGCTCGTATCCGCTATCTCATTCTGTCTGTCACTACCCACAGTTCATGACCATAGGTGAGGGTAGGAACAAAGATCTACCAGTTCATGACCACAGGGGAGGGTAGGAACAAAGATCTACCAGTTCATGACCACAGGGGAGGGTAGGAACAAAGATTAAACACTAAATGGAGTATCTTGCCTTTTGGCTCAACTGTCTTAGTGGTACTGATTGTCATGCCCATCGCTTCACACTTGGCTGGAAATTGCTCCAGTGAGAGATGAAGGTCCCCACCCAACGGGGATCTGTGGCTATGACCCTGAGCAAGGCACCCAAAACCCCCATCTGCTGTCCGGGCACTGCACTGCAGGAGCCCACCGCTCTGGGTCCAACAGCCCAGATGGGTCAAATGCCGAGAAAGAATTTCCCCACAGGGATCAACAATAGTATATATATATATAAAACAAACAAACAATGCCAACAGGACCACATCATCTGCAAATCTGCAGCACCTAAGTGGAACCTTTCTGCTCCTTGGCTGCACCTATAAATTCTGTCCATATAAGTTAAGAACAGATTCCATACAAAAGGCCATCTCTTAGACCATGTCCTATTTCTGCAGCTATAGGCCGAGACTGCTGGGGTGGCTCCTTTTGTACACTGAGTATCTTCACCCCGTCTCTCTTGTCTCAATTTCACATTGACCTGGATCATTTAAATAGCTTTAACATTGTCTATCATCTGTAGTCTCTCTGCTTTTGCAGGTCCTACCATGGTGATGTTGGACCCTGCTTTTTCAGTCTGAACAAACCTTAAAAAGTAGAAGATTTCATTTTTTCAGGGAAAGTAATTCCACTTCAGTCTTTTTGTGCATTTAATAGTTACTACTTCCATTATAAGGAAGCCAAATCATCTATTCTATTCTTTCTGTGCTGGAGGCTATCCCAGTTCCCTTTGGGTGAAAGGCAGTGGTACACCAGTCCATCACAGGGCCACACGATTTTTTTTAGAAGGTATGTTTAAAGCATCATCTCACGGAATGGTCAGCGCTGTTTGGTGTTAAGTTATTACAGTCGTATATAACAGAACTATGATGTTATAATCAGCCCAGATGGAGCTGTGAATATGATAGTATATTTGAGTAAGAATACATTTTAAAAGCTCATGATTCCTTGTGTAAATACAGATGCATTTATTTCAAGAGCTCTGCTTTGGTGTGCAGCAGATGTCATAAGTAGTAATCTGCATCAGTTCAAGCCTAATATGTGTGCAATTTTCATTTTTTATTTTTGCACGGAAGCACTCATCCTTAATCCAGATTATATCTCCTTTTTTTTCTGCTGCTGCACTTTTCTCTTCAACTGTGGAGACAGATCATGAACTCCTTTGAAACTTCAATGCTGGGAGCAGGAGAGGTGGGCGTGGCTGGCTGGTGACAGGATAGGAAAGACACAAGAGACCTCTGGAGGGTGGATTAAGGTGGGAAAAAGACAGATGACTAAACTCGTGGCCATGACATTATGTTTCCAAAGTCAGTATGTAATGCTTCGAACCGGACAGAGATATATTTATTTATTGATTGATCCCTTGCATGAAAATTGAGGTGTGAGAAAAGAAAAGAAAAGTGAAATCATTAAACTGGCCTGATACAATCATGCATGTCTGATGAATAATGAA
>JBAMYA010000015.1:15916435-15931952 GCA_037176975.1 Arrhamphus sclerolepis
AATTATCAACCTTAAGTACGGTTAATAAGAATCCAAACCCAAAACCTGAGAACCAAAGCCTAGAATCTGTATCCAAAAAAAAAACAAAATCTGTAACCAAGAGTTCACTCATCTTTTTAGGTTACACTTTTTTCACTATCAGTCCTTAAACCATCTCCATTTTTGAACTGGCTTTCTTAGTTACGTTTTTTTGTTTTTTTTTTGCAGTTGAAATTCTGAAATGACTGTCAAATCAGCACCACATTAATGAACAACAGAGGAGGCGAGTACGTCACTGGCTGCTGAATAACCTGATAGTCTCAGCCTAGTGTATCACCTCTTACTATATTATTGTATTCATATCCTTAAATGTCCCCAGCAAGGGCTGCTAACTGATTATCATTTTTGGTAGTGTACTCTGCTGCTCCTGTAATGAAACGTGATTTCACAACAGTCCCTAAAGGTCCCCAAGAACAACAGAGAAAGTCGCTAGTGTGTTTTTTTTTGTTTGTTTGTTTATTTTATAACAGTCCTTAGAAGCATCTGAATATACATTAAATATAGCGATAAAGTCGCTAAGTTGGCAACACTGCATTTATCAGCTGAGGTTTGGTGCTCTGACTTGGCATATAAAGTGCTGAGTCACTCAGAAGCCAATGAGCTACTTGAGCTCGACAATGTTGCACAACTTTTGGGTTTAGATTCACAATATACTGAGCTCTGAACTGACATCATACACACGTGTCAGGATGAACATCATCAGCACCCAACTCACAGATATGCATAAATAAAGTTTGGTAAATGCAAGTTAGGAAGTGGATAGCTGCGAGGAAGATATATAGTTTTGTAAATAATAAAGCACTATTCACCATTTTTTTAGCACAGACCCTCAATGGAAATGGAAGGTTTAACCTTTAATAATTTCAGCTAAGATCTCAATCAGTTCTTCATGTTTGGATTTTCAGAGTACCCATAACATTGTAAGTCTGTTTGAAATAGTTTACTTCAAAAATGTCTTTTCATCTCATAGGGAACAGTCTGTAGAACCATCAGCTGGTCCTTCAATAATAGTAAAAGGACTGACCATCCATCCATCCATAATCTTTACTCGCTTCTTCTTATACGGGGTCATGGGGTCTGCTGGAATCTATCCCATCTCTATTCGGACTAAAGACAGGAGTACACCCTAGACAGGTCGCAAAAGGATTGACATTACATCCTATTCAACTAGTTTAAATGGTGCAGCCTACATCAGGCAAACAATGCTGATCTAATGGCCACCCTACAATGAACCCTGGCCTCTTATTAAATATTTAGATTGATAAGCCTTTTTTTTTTAAGTCATCATGGTTGTTACTTTAAATTTGTAAATGTATATAACGGCATACAAATTTTCCACCTCTGTGTAATTTTATATGTAGATATTAACATTGTTAGCTTAAAAAGTACAACGTCTGGACATTTGTAGTTTATTGATTCACATTGTCACTAAAGAAAACTAGAGAGATCACCTAGCACGTGCTCCAAATGCTGCAATATAGGAAAGAAAGTAGTGAATGCAAAAGTTTAAAATAAAGGAATCATCAGTATGTAGGCTATTTAGGATGTACTCTAATTGTGCTTCAGTCACTTGTGTGACTGGATGCTTTTGATACAGTACAACCCCGTAAGACAGGACAGTGATGCAGGGATTAGTACCAGATTCCAGCCTCATCTGCTCATCATCTGGCACCTCTGGTGACTGGTCCAGGATGTACAACTTTTTCCAGTATTACTTTGGTGAAACTGGAGCACATCTTTAAAAATGGATCCAGTCTCCATTAGCTGTTAAAAATTGGCTAGGTTCTGGTTAATCAATCTGATTTTTTTTTTAAAACTAGATTTCAGCCATGCCTTTCCTGTGATTTTCCATAGTGCCACCATGTAATGATAGTGGTGTATCACCGCTCACAAAGCAACTCAACACTCAGACCATAAGCAATGTGGACAGAGGATTATCATATCGTCAATCATAAGAGTCATCAGGCCCACTGAAAAGATACCAGACCATCTGGTGAGGCTGCAGATGGTCTTGCAGCCACACCCTCTCCACCACCACCAACCGAAGAAGATTGCGGGCAGGTAGTTGGGAGTCCAAGATAAAAACCTAAGAGGCTGAAATTGTGAAAGTCCTTTCAACTGACGTGTCTCCATTACAGTGATAGGACCTGATAGGATCCCCTGACTTAGCAAAATGACACTCCATGCCACCTGGTGGCAGTAGTGCACCACTTTGGTTGGCACCACTTTTTGATAACTGAAAATAAAGAAGAATACAGAAAGGAAAAAGAAAAGAAAGAGAAAGAACAAATCAGAACAACAAGCTCAGTGTTGAAAGAGTTAATATGATTGCTATTAGCCATTAGCTAGCACGGCAATGGTGGCAGTGAACAAGAAGAGATGAAATTACAATAGCTGAACAATGTCATCTCCAGCCCACAGCACATCATATCAGCACCAAGTAATCACAGACTCCACCCCCAACCAACCCCACACTGAAGTAGGCTACTTAACCCAAGGCAAGGACTTCTTTGAGTTATGTATAAGGTCCCACAAATTCTCATTGTATGGCATTTTCTGGTAATGGAGACACAGTTGAAGCCCCATAAAACTAAACAAACCCTATGTAGCTACAGCTATAAATGGTAGACTTGTCAGACATCTGGTTCGATATGGCACTAACAATGCTTGCTCATTTTTCCTGATGTATATGTATGACATTTACTATCATGCAAATGCTGGAGATCACAATACAGAATATAATCAGCAATTAATCTTTGAGAAAAATGAGGCTCAATCTTTGGAGTATGTGCTGTTTATCATGCAAATTTGTACTCACAACAACCTGTAGAATATAAAGAAAAATGTCAACAGAAATTTAGCTGAATAGTTCTACATGTCGGATATGAGCCTGCTCCAATAATATAACAGGTTCTTTATATGCTTGACCCATAAAAACAAGAACTATTTATCACAAGGAAGGAAGCATAGTCTTCGCATTACAGGGTAAATATGGATCACTCTTTCCTCTCTCCTCACTACATTAAAAGTAAAAGAATTTTCCCTTGCCTTTTCAATACAAACTAAAACTTTAGTAAAGGCTCTCCTAAATACAATGAAGCTGTTGGTGTCAAATACAAGCAAAGTGTTGACTTGATTAAAAAAGAAAATCTTCCGTCAAACAGACTTCAGCTTGAGTTCAAATGTAACTGAAGTCTTATATAAAGAAATCAAAATATGTTTATTAACAGTCAGGGGCAAATAATTTTTGTTCTCAGACACAGACAAACAACTATGTAAATCCAAAAGCTGTACGTTAGATTACAAAGTTACAGTTGCATGTAGAGTTTCTTTTAAGTAAAACATGTATTAAGGGTGCGCATGCACCTCCAATACAGCATAGTTCTGACGCACGAACGGATGCAAAGGCAGCGTTTGAATTAAATATACCCAAGGGACGTGCAGAAAAAGGTGAAGCCAGCACATTTTCAGGCCATCAGAGTGTGTGCTGAGGAGCTGGAGGGTGAGGGATACAATTTATGAATCCTTAAGAACAATAGACCAGATACACTTCGATGGATGATCTTTAATTTCCTGCTTTGGCTTTACAGAGTGCAAACACACACACACACACACGCACACGTGCTCGCACTTTAAGCATAGATACAAGTATAGATACAGTTATGCATATAGGTATAAATTCACACTGCATAGATAAGTAGACACACACACAGTCATGAAATACCACAAAAAAAAAATCACACACATGCACACAAGTGTGCACTTAGTTAAAAGGTAAAATTTAGTAAACACCACAACATGTATAATGTAATATCAAAGGCTCCTCCAGTGAAGCATTTATGAACAACCTACTGTATCAGTGTAATTTGAAGTTGTTTTGAGTTTATTATCTCCATACTTTATAGTGTAATAAAGGTTTTTTAGCAAAAAATGAAATAAACCACGTCTAGACCGTTTTTACCAATAATCATGTAGAAAACAATTATGAGAAATTTGCTCTTACAAACAAATTAATGATTATGAATCAATGTATTTCACCAGAACACAGTAAAAGGGTTTTTCAGGAAAAGGAGCAAAAAAGTGCCTTTAAAAACAATCTCATGCTGTTTTTGTGATAGGTGGTCTTTTTTCTATGTACAGAACATATTATTCTGGCAGATAACATGACATACAGAATGGTGGCTTTCACTGTGCCTTCTTATTTCAGGTTGTTTTAAAATGTAAATTGTATAGACAAACATTACACGTTGAATGCATTATGTAAGTGGAATTCATTTATCTGTAAAGGGTGATCAATAGTAGTGTGAGCAGTGAAATTCAGCCCCATAACACTAACTCTCCCTCAGGGATCGACAACTATCTTCAGCTCTTTGATTACATTCTAAAGTAAATAAAGGTTAATGAAACCAAGCAAATCATTAATTAATCATTATTAGCAGACCCAATCTGAGCAACAACTGCATTTACAATGAATTTGTAAGAGTAACACCACAAACAGAGCTTTATTGTGTCCACAGGAAAAACTTATGCATCCAGTACTGTATGTGCATGCTTGAAATAGTGACTGAGACACAGCCATGACAAAGTCACCACAGAACATAATGAATAACACAACAGTCAAACATTCAGAAAATGAATATGTTATTTTGTGTCTGTGTGAGAAATAATAACGTACCAACCAGAAATTGACACTATTTCACACATAAGTATAAAATATTTGAAAATGCAAAGCCTGCTGGAGGCTGCTGTGTTGTTTTTTTTTTCTTAAGTTTTTTGTTTTTGTCTCAAAACCATGTGTTCAGGCTGTGAACTGTCCATGCAGGTCTTAACTTACACACACACGACTGTGGCTCAATAGTATCAAGCATAAAGTTTATTTTTAACAAGAGGTTAGATGACTCCATACAGTTTCAGCATCATAATGACCAAAATATTCTGCAAGGACATAAACAACCCCCACCCCCCCCCTTCTTTCTTGCTCCCTCTTTCTCAATAAATTCTGAATCTTACTGAGGACTAAAAAAAATAAACAAACAAACATGTCTTCTCCCATCAGCAGCTGTCCTTGAAAACCTTTCCATATTCATAAATGATGTGGGCTCCAAATGACTGTATACAGCTCTGCGCCTTCTGACTCAGAGACCACACAACATGCTGCCACACAAAGAACTGACAAGTGATTTGAACTATGATGTCCAAAGTGAAGAATCAGCAGTCATTCACAGAAATACAAAGGTCTAGCAACTTCTTCCACCACTGCCCCTCCTACCTCCCAATGCTGACCTGAAGCATTTCCATAGCAATTGTTTTAAAGAACCAATTTACCCTTGTGGGTATCTCAGGGATGCCACAGCTTTGACAGAAATATTTTATGCTCAGAGAACAGATATAGGCCAGTCTATCTTGCAAGCTGTGAAATAGTAGCTTCATTCTGCATAATCAACAGTATAATGGCTTGCTTGGCCATGCAGCACACTGCAGCAGCTCTACTCTGGTTCCATCTAAATAAGGCAAAATCCTCTCCTTCTGAAAAAAACAGAAGAATTTGAACTGAAATCAAGTGAAGACTTGCTATTTATTACACATCAAATTCAGTTGCAGTCTACTGAGACACACATCAGATCTGTGAGGAGACAGTTGCACGTTTCTCCACAATAGAATTAATGCAGATATTAGCGATCTTGTATAAAAGCTGCCGAAATAAGCATTTCTGTGACTACTGAAAGTCTTTATCTTCCAGTATTATTTGGGTTAAATGGTGTGGTGCTGATCAGATCTTTGATTTTTTTTTCCCAGTGTTTGAAGAACTATGAATTATGCACACTGACCTTTTTAGAATATTAAAAAGACAAAGATTGTCATACTGTCATTCTCTAAAACAAGAAACTGACTTTTTTCAGAACGACTGAATTTATTATTATTATTCATAACAATAATAATAATAATAATAATAACAATAGCATGATTCAACCAGGCCAACAACCAACCAACCACCAGAGAGCTGGGACAGGCTCCAGCAAATCCCAGTGACTGAAATGGAAACAAACTACATGGAAATATTCATTGTTTTTTCTCAAATTTGGTGGGGGGTGTCGGGGCTGTGAGGTCTGTTATTCTGACAGGGCACCCCCCTCAGCACCCCAGTTTCCCACGGCTATGCAAGTGACTGCTATAAAATGTGCCTGTTTAGGGAACAAAAAACTATTAACTTACTAACAGCACTTGCTACTACGTTGTGGCTTTGCTTGAGTCTCTGAAGAGACCTTCTGGGGATCAGAGGGGCTACTGAATGATGAAAGCTTTTTGAGAAATATACCCCCTTTAACAACCTTAAAGAGGTTAATTCTGTCACTGGGTGGCATTGTATCATTGTTCTGGGTAATACAAGTACCATCTTTTATGTAAGGAGATTGATCTTTTCTGACATTGTATCACTGACAGCACAACAGTACTTCTCTGTCTAATAGATAAAGTTCACTGGATGAATTATTTTGGTGCTCCATCCAGCTGCACCTGCAGCTACGAGAGGAAGTAGGTCTAAGATTTAATTACATTCCTGTAGTAAATTTTGTTGACACAGAGATGGGCTTCGATGTTCTCAGTGTAAGGTTTGTGTGAACTCAAGTCCCCCAGTGTATTTGTATCTGCCAGGTGTGCTTGTCGGATCTTTATTAGGTTCTCAAGTGATAAATTAGGCTTTATATAAGAAGTGCTTGCTAAGTGATATTAAGAGAGTATTTCGCTGCTGTCTGAACACCACTGAATCCAAAACTTTTGTTTACTTTCTAACTTGCAAAATTACATCATTAAACTCAAATCTCCACCAGGATTTATTCCTGTTTTGGCTTCTGCCCTTACGTAACGCAAAAACACGTCCAGAATGGTTTTGTACACGCAAACACACAGCAGTGCGCAGCATGCAGCCTCAGCCCATTCTGACAGTAATGAACAAGTTGAAGAAAGGGAGGGAAACATTGAAAAGCTGATAATTGCAGAGCAACAATACAAAGAGAAGAAGGGAAGGGGGTCATTCACTAAAGCTGCAATTACCAAAGCCCCACTGCGTTGTCATGCAGATATATGCAGAAGTAATAACATGTTTCCAGGAAGGGAGACAAGCTGCACGTCCTGCATACTGTCAAATCATGCAGAAGTATAGACGTGTGGACATAGACATGTACACTTAGATGGCCATAAAAAATATTTCCCTCCACTTAAATAAACATAATTCATTGCCAGTTTTAACTGTAATGTGCTAGTGCTCAATGTAATGATTCCTTTAATAAACAAAACTACATTTTTATTGCTTTTTTTTTTTTTTTGCATTATTTATTATCAAAGGATGGCTCATAAAAACTCAGCCACTGAGGAATAAATGTTGGCAAATGTAAGCTTAGGCCAGCTAAATCCATAACAAGCCAATAAAGTGAAGGAAATGAGTATGAATTATGAGCCTTAAATCACAGTGATGAGTTTTGGGACCTTTTCCTATATTTCCAAAAGTTCTTAATCAGTCATTCCTGCAAAAGCCCAGCTTCAGCAACCAGGTTTACATTTACTTTGAACCAATGAAAAATGTCTCCTTGTCATTTCATTTTACTGTGTCATGATGCATGTACTAGAGAAAGTATTAGAAAAGTGCAGTTACTTTCAAAAAGTACCTGTCAAGTGATCCAATAAACCATCAATCTCTGTCTATCACAGGCCACCTTAAAGCAAACAGACCAACACCAGCAGTGCTACCAGTATAGTGCCAGCTGGTTGAACACACCCTTGCTGTAGCAGGAATAACAAGAATAGGTGGACATACTTTCCAGGTCTGCTAGGATGAGCTAAGCTTACCAAAAAAAAAAAGAAAGAAAGAAAGAAAGAAAGCACTATGGGCAAACCCACTGAACCTTGGTTGCTGTCACACTGGATCGTAAAATGAACATTAGCGGTCAGGTATTTCTGCGTCAACATCATATTCTGCCAGCCCTCATGCTGGCACATGGAAAACCCAACTTAAAGAAAGAGGAACAAAAGGAGCACAAATCCATCTTAGTCATACTGAAGAATTCATTGAGGCAGTTGCTCACTCGGTGTGATTGAGTACCTTTTCAAACATCTCCTTCAATCAATTCTTCTCATCCTATTCAGCCCACACTGTTCACCATTGTCTTCTTCAAGACTGCCCTCAAAGTTTCACATGTGGTGAAAGTTTCTAAATTCATGCAATTGTGTGAATTTCTGATGATTATAAATGAGTCTCTGTGAAAGGGAGCAGTGAGAAAATTAGAAAACGTAGACAGATGATCTCAGTAACTAGAAATTGGATTTTGAACAGAATATTTTCAAACATAAAACTATTTCTACACAGACCTCATGGGTTGATATTACCACACTGAACAACACAGTTTGCACAAACCAAAAGCAACTTTCAAAACCAGCCACAAAACCTCCACCAGCTCAAACCTCTTACAAATAAACCTCAGCTCAGCAGTTTCTGCAGTCATTCACTCTCCACATAGTCATCTAAACTGCATGACCTTCATGCATACAACACACAAAGACAGAGTACGTGTTGTTGCTACATCTGCAAGTGACTCTGTATTGTTGCATAACTGAAATGATTCTTCTTCGATTGTCTCCATTTAGTTTTGCACCTTGTTAATGGTTAGGGTTAGGTTTTATATTACAATGTACGTTGTTGAGTCGGCAGGAATTTGTAATGCAGCAAGCAGGATGTGATCCCCATGGCACCTTTATGGATCCAAACCTATCAGTTGTTATTCAAAGTGGAGTATTTGATGATTAAAGACATAAATGCATGCATAAATTCTCTCTGCGTATTGTGGCTGTGTCTAACAGGGGTTGATTTATGTTCTCACAGCTTCTCAGCAGGCAAGCACGCTTTCATTATTGATTAGTCTGTGGATTAGTTTCTTAAAGAATAATCATTTAAGATTGAAAAAAATCACAAAAAATTGTCAACTTGATGATGATCATTTCTTTTTTATTATTAAAACTGTTGTCGTATAAAAACTCAACAATGAATGAAGAGCTAATTAAGGTTTGGCATTTTTCTTGACTACACAGATGATCATCTTAACTGCATATTTAATTTTGTTGATTATTCCTGTTTTACCTCATAGTTAGACCTCCCATATCATAAAGTTTCAGTGAACCAAAAACTTTCCCTGCTCATTCAGCTGATCAAAAAAGAAAATGAAATTTTGAGAAAAAGTGAAGGTGAGACATATTCCTGTCATTCCCATTTATGTGTCAGTCCACAATGCAGGAAACATGACTTCCCCCTCAGGGTACAGTTGGGGAATTTTCTATGAAATGCACCGAGCTTAGAAAAGTAGAGACAGAAAAATAGGATATGAGGGCGTGAACGGATAAAATTCCGGGGATTCAATAATGCAGACTGAAGAGGAAGCATTTGTATGGGGCGCAGCTGTGTGTGTGTGTTTTGGTTTTTCTATATTTGTAAGATCTGAAAGCCTAAAAGATTCATTGAGCATCAAAAACTGGCTTTAAAGACAGAAATATCTGTGATATTTATGGATATTTAAGGATTTTATTAAACTCACTTGCAATACCTTTGTCACAATCTCTTTAATATTCTATCTACTTGCTATTAACATGATCATATTAATTCACTGTGATTCTACAGTCAACGTGTCAGCAAAACATCTGCCCTGGTAAATTATGCTGACGGCAATGCAGCAGCAGCTTGCAGTAACTTTGTCAACACCAAGCGAGGTGTTAATATTTTCACCATGATCCCACAGAGTTCAAAGCACACCATCTTGTTTCAGTTTAAGCAGCAGTTATCTTTGATTTTCAACAGTTTGGATTTCATTCAGAAAGAAAAGAAAGTGAAGCTTTGTGTCATTAAAATTTTACCAAGATTTGCAAAAGAGAAGGAAAAAGAAGGAATTATGAACTGATGGATACTAATACAATTTGTATGACTTTGCTTTTATGAGAAAAACCTAAAACTGTTTTCTATTTCTCTGAGATGTTAGACTTGTGTCTTATTATGTTCCTCTTTTTTATTCTTATTCCATTTATTTCTCTTTCCCTCTTTTTTGTTCCATTTTATTTCTGTATTTCTTATACACTGCTAAGGGCCAGTTTGAGGAACTGCATTTCATTCTTCTGCCTATGTAATTCTTCAGGCAGAATGAAAATAAATTAATCTTAAAACTTGAAACTTTTTCAGGAATAGTGCTTGTCAAGTCATCCAGATCGTCTTTGTTTGTGAATTTAAAAAGCTAACTTAAAAAAAAATAACAATAAGCCGAAGCACGACAACCAAAGCATTTGAACTTTACTGTCACCGCTGCAGAGATGAGCACCAAACAGATGATTCTCCACAAGAGATCATGGAGGCAGAGCGACAGAGGAAGCTTATTCTCCTGCATACAATCGTAGACATATGGAACCCGTAGTGACAGTTTATAGTTCATTTCAGCCTTGATGAACCCTTAAGACAGCAGATGTTTTATAGAGCTGCCAGGTCATAAAAAAGGGCTACCAGAGTCACACGTTGTTTCAAATAAGCACAATCTGTGTTACCAATGTGACAAATTTCCTGTCAACTGCTGTTACAGCTTGCTTACATTAGCAACGCATGCAAATGCCCTGTGATTTTCACAAATGCATTTCTAAAAGCATACTCAGAACATGTTTTATGATAAGCCACACTTTAAGATGGTTCAGAAGATAGTGCACTTCTAATGACCTTTTTTAGATAAAGAAAATTCTCCTTGATCCCATCTAGCAGCAGAACTGTTTCTGGTCCAATCTAAGTCTGCCTCAGTGAAAATTACAGTCTGAGTGAATGAGATACGGCTGTAATGAAGGCTCATTTAAAAACATATCATTTTACCTTTGGGAGTTATATAAACAGAAGGAAGCCTGTGGTTTGTGTTTCTTTATCTTGATAAAAAAGAATATTCAACATATGAAAATTCATATATTCAACACATGAAAGCTCGCCCCATAACTGGGTCATATGGGAAAAAGAAGAAGAAGCACCTGGCCTCTCCTCCCTGACTGTTCTCTTATATTTCTATGGCCTTGTTAAATGCTAAAGCATCTCCAAAAATGTCTGCGAAGTGTATTATTCATTAGATTTGGTCAACAAGAAAGTAGAGTATTCACTGTTTGATTTATCACTTCACCCAGCAGAGACAACACCTGGAAAAGTTGCCAGAGATTAAAGGCAGCTTGTCCAAATGTAAAACCTCTACCCCAATGGGGAAATAATCTGTCGCTCATGGCAGATCTAGTAAAAGTGCTGTCAAGAGATGTGGTGTGACAGAGACGGGTATCCCGAGGGAATCGGCTGTCACACACACAGTAGTCGGTCTGAAGGGCCTGTTGTTCCACCGCAGCACGGTGGTTTGGATGTCGAGATTGTTAGGTGGAAGCATGGTTGTACTCTGCTCTGCTTCTTGGATGCAGCTTTTAATAGTGAGAGAGAAGGGGGAGTTCACAAAGTTTGCTTCTTGTTTTGTTTTTGTCATCCATCCCAACGCAGGTATAAGGGTGACAGTGCTCCTGCTCAGTTTGCCTCAAAACATCTGTTCTGAGAATCACTTACCATAAAATTGAACAATTATTATCATTAAACAATATTCATCTGGAGCTGACTCAAGAGAAACAGCTCCTGCACCAGCCTCCAAATTCTCAAATATGCCCTATGATTATTCATTCAATGACTATTCATTCAATGTCAATGTCGGAAAAACATTTCATTCTGAATATTTACCTTGATTTTTGCACAAAACTATCAAACTGATATTTGTCATTGCTGCCAAGCAAACATGCAGGTGCAAACTATGAAAAAAAGGAAAAGATTATTGCTTCTGTATGACTTAAAAAGGAGAAACTAATGTTTCCAAAAATGGTGGACCTATTACTGATATTAGAAAGCTTTTTGGAGCAACTGATGTCTGAATATCAGACACTCTCTTTGGACTGGGAAGCTAACATAAGTAGAAAAAGGCACAAAAGTTTGTGAGGTGACCAACCACTCAACTCATTGAGCTATTAAGATCAAGTCAGATCAATACTGCCACAGACCATGTTGAATGTCATGTTCACATGCACAGAAGTGTATTATTTTTTTGATCAAGCGTTGCCACATATGAGATAATAGTTTTATCTGCAGACCCAGTTTTAGCTGCAGATTCACCACTGCAATTAACAACACTACCTCTGTCTTGAAGGACACCCACAGTTCACAAACAACCAGCAACAGCCATCATTTGTTCATCTTCCCACAGTTCAATATAGCAGGCCAGCGTATAAACATTTGAACGATGGCACACCATCTTCTATTTCTTTTTTGTTGTGTTTTCTCATGAACCTTTAATCGCCTCTGAGCAAAGCAATGTGTGTTTTTAAAATTACCAATTAAACTGATAAACTACATGACAACAAGTCTTTCTACCTAGTTTAATATTGATGTTGGCAAGCTAACTTATTCATGTTTACGGCCTAAGTTTACTTCTGATATACTGTCATTAGAGTTCAGGTCCACCGTCCATCCCAGCTGACGTTGAAAATGTACTTCCACATTTTTTCCCAGGAAGACAAAACTATATGTATATATATATGTGTGTGTGTGTGTGTGTGTGTGTATGCATGTATATATATATATACATATATAGATATATAGATATAGATATATAGATATAGATATATACACACACATATGTATACATATATATTTTACCTCTATTCAAGACCACTACAGCCTTTCAACAAGACAGCCGTGGTCTGACTACAACATTTTCTCTTCTCTCTCCCACGGAATTGGATCGTGCTCTTCCTCTGCGTGCGTGTTCCTGCGTCCTGTCCAGAAGTGCTCCACGTCCGGGAACGTCTTGTCCTTCTCCTGCGAGAGCGCGTTGGTAACATCGTTCGCTCCGACCTCCGCTCCGTTCCCCTCCGTTTTGGGACACTTTTTGGAGGGACTGCGCCTCCTGCTCCTGCAGAGAGCCGCGAGCCAGATGGCGACCAGTCCCTGGCGCACGTCGTCGTACATGGTCATGAGGATGACTGGTGACAGGGAGCTGCACGCGTAAAGGAGGACTTGAGCAAACATCATCAGCCCCACGGGAGGTTTGTTGTACCCGAGTCTGATCCACGTGAACGTCCCCCACTCCGGCAGCAGCATCAGCCCGAGGGCGCCGCTTAAACACAGTAAAACTAGGATAACTTTACTTTGGTGCTGCGGGCTGGGCGCGTGGTTCACCGCAGTGTACAGCGTCTTGGTGTAATACGCAAGCGTAAAAGTGACTGGCACCACGAAAGTAGCAGTTGGATAAATCTTGTAGAACAAACTCATGAAGTCAGCGGCGCATACAGGCATTTCTGAGACGCAAATGAAGCCACTTTCGTACGGCAGCAGAGAGGCGAAAAGCATTTGAGGGATCGGGAGCATCATGGACACGGTCCAAATGAACGCCAGGGCTCCGTGGATCCACGTCGGGCTGTACAGGGACCCCGTGGCCGCGCGTGGCACCAGAGTGTGCTTGGCTCTGGTAGTCACAGCAATTATTAATGTCTTTGCGACCACGCAGGAGTGCTGAAACCAGTCTGTGGTGCGGCACACAAAGCTTCCCAGGGTCCAGGTCTGCTTGTAGTAGGTGACGGCGCGGACTGGGGCGCACAGCAACAGGATCACCAAGTCCGTGGAAGCCAGAGAGGCCAGCAGCGCTTTTACCTCTGAGCCTCTTCCATTTTTGAAGTCACGGATGAAAATCAGCAAAACGAGCAGATTTCCAAGAGCTCCGGACACGCAAATGCCCACGAGGATGACGGGCATGGCTGTCCTGGCGTCCTCTCCCTGGAGGAGTTGGACTCCCCCAACAAAATCAAAAAAGGACACATTAGCAGGTCTATCAATATCCATCTCCTCCTCCTTGCCGGTAAACTCAGTGTTCCTTACAGTTGTAAAATGCACCCAAGCAGATAAAAGTCTTTCTTCCTCGCCTCTCCTGTGCGCTACTGACGGGGTTGCGCATCGGCGAGTGGGTGCGCAGGCGGGCAGGTACAAGCTATTTCAAGTGCTGCCATTTAACGTCGTGGGCCACTCACGTCACTTCATCAGTGTGGCTCCAGGCTGCAGCTTGCACAAATGTGAGCACAGCGTGATGTGATTTACAGTCACAACCGCGGAGGGATCAAAACCGATGTCAGAGACGTGTCAAAATGACAGGTCAACCTACTTTTCTCGATATCTGTTCATCTCTTTATATAGAGACGAAACTGTAGGCCTATCTATATGAAAGGCGCTATATAACTGCAAATTACTATTATTATTATTATCATTATTATATATACACAGACAGGCACCAGAACTAGTGTCTTGAATGCCCTGTGCATCTCATTATCCACGTTTTATTTGTTAAGAGTGAGAGAACTGCGACTGTGGACCTCTAGAGTTTCAGCCATTTAATTTTCTTTTTTATTTTATAAAGACAGAACTCCTTCCTTTGAAAAAGGAGAGGAAATAAACTTGAAGTTATAGCAAGACCCAAAAAACGCCATGCATGTTCACAAGACTCAAAACAATCTAGAATCACCAGTCAACAACTCATGCAAGCCTTTGTGCCATGGAGGGAAGCCAGAAATGTTGTTACTGGTATTAGGATAAAAGAGGGAACAGTTCTGACCACCAAGAACATTCCAACATTTATCACCCCTTCAAATGTGCTAAAGGAGGATTCAGTTTTCCTTATTAGATGCCAGTGACACAACCTGTGTGATGGGTTGAACTTGTATTTTTAACTTGCTCAATACTAAGAACTCGAGTATTATTTTTTATTTGCTAGGATGCACATGATGTCATCAAAGCCCCCAGAAGAATAGGGGTAGATATTTGCATCAAGCCAGTGGATTTTAAAAATTAATAATTTTATCAAAGCAAATTCCTTAACAGATTGTTGCTTTAATTTCAAATGACTGCTGGCTTTCCAGGACAAAGTGTTCTTCAAAATTCAACCCAACATCAGGATATTTGATCCTGCATGGGACACATGGCAGGGAAAGAAATTGTCCAAGAAGGAAACAAGACCAAAATTAAAATTTGCCACTGAACAAAAGCTACAGCAGGGGTGTCACATCATCACCATGGTTACCATTAAAGGGGCAATTATTCAGTCATATTTCCCGCTAAGTCGTTGAATCTGACTTAAACAAACAATAACAAACAATAACAAACAAATAACAACAACAAAAATAAAAATGAAAATCAAATATTTTTTCTTGTATAGCAACAAATACAAAAAACGTTTTTTTTCATAAAGAAATAATTTTGTTGTAAAATGGAGAATATTGCAAGGGCATTTTTTCCATATAAAAATATTTTTTTGTCATAAAATCTTTAACTTTGTAAAAAAAAGAAAGAAAGAAAAGACAAGTGAATGTTTGTTTTCTTGGAAAATCATCATTAGCTGTTTTTCGTATAAGA
>JBAMYA010000015.1:15953159-15967976 GCA_037176975.1 Arrhamphus sclerolepis
GTGTGTATTACAGTTTTATCATTCCATTTAATGATATACTGCTCAGTCTCAATCTACTGTTTGTTTTTTGTTTTTTTGTGAGTGAGAGTGTGAATGATTGCATGTCTACATGTGGCCCTGCGATGGACTGGCGACCTGTCCAGGGTGGACCCCTGCCTATCGCCTGAAGTGAGCTGGGATAGGCTCCAGCAGACCCCCGTGTCCCTGCACTGGAAATGACGGGTATAGATGATGGATGGATGGATGAATGAATGAATTAAGTTATTTTTTTCTTTTTTTGTGCTTGACATCATATAAAATGACTTGTCTGCCAAGCAGATGAAGTGATTTAGTGTCCTTGGACACAAAAGTGTCCCAGACCACCTTTGAGTGCGTCCTGATCAACCAAATCCGAGTCTGTCTTGGAAAAAGCTCAGACTGTGAATTAGTGTTGACTGCTTATGATCAGATAGATGTGTTTTAATGCAAGGTCTGAATGGGGTTCTGGGCCCAGCATGTTTTGAGGTAGAGCTGTGCAATTAATCAAATTTTAATTGTCATTTCAATTTTGGCTTCCAACAAAAGCAAAATAATGTAATTTTGCTGCACATTCTGCCTGTCCCATCAGTCACGCAGCCCCTCCTGCAGGTGGTGGACCTGCGGGTGCAGCGTCTGCAGTAACACAGACTCTGTACCAGTCTAGAGTTGATCCAAAAGGCAGGGTGACTGGACTCTCCCTTAGAGACAGGAGACGTTCAGTCATCCAGGAGAGACTCAGAGTAGAGTCGCTGCTCCCCCACATCGAGAGGAGCCAGTTGAGGTGGTTTAGGCTTCTGGTGAGGATGTGTAATGGACGTCTCCCTCGAGTGGGGTTCCAGGTATGTTCAATCAGGAGGATGCCTGGGGGCAGACCCAGGACACGCTGGGGAGATTACATCTCTTGGTTGGCCTCTGTATTCCCCGGAGGGGGGTCGGAGGTAGGGAGGTCTGGGCTTCTCTGCTCAGGCTGCTGCTTCCACGACCTGGAAGTGTATAAGCGGAAGTTGATGGATGGATGTTGTGCTCTGTTTCTCTGAAATATTGACCATAGTATATCAGACATTAAATTAAGAACACAAACACACGTTGTGTCATCTTGTGAGAAAAATTATCTAATTTAGGCAATGCATCATTATGCAGTGCCAAAATAAGTAAAAGCAGCAGTAGCCAGCTGTTTAGCTTTAGAGCTTGTCTGAAGCAGTTATTACACTGACTGTGTTTCATTACAAGGTGATAATCGCAGCATTTATCTGATGTGAATGTTGCAGGTGGTACAGACTCAACTCTAAGTCGGGGAAGAAGGAGAAAGAGCGGGGAGAAATTCAAGTCACCATCCAGTTCACTCGAAACAACCTGACGGCCAGCATGTACGACCTCGTCATGAAGGACAAGGGGTCGTCCACCTTCAGCAAGCTGAAAGAGCGCATCAAAGGAAAGAGGAGGTCCAGCGATGACGACTCCTCGTCGGCTGTCCTTCCAGGTGGGTACGGGTCTCTCTACCGGTTGCGCCAAAGACTGCCAAGTGATGGAGGTGGAGAGGAGGATTATGAGGATGACGAGGGGGGCGAAGCCCGGCGGAGCAAGATGAGGACCTTCTTCTTCAGGGGAAAGTTGCGGAAATCATCGGACACTCGGTCCAGCACTTCTCTGGGCTCGGAGAGCAGCGAGTCGTCGCGGGGGGGCAGCCTCAGCCCCACAGCTGGTATCAGCGTGGTGGTGTCAGACCTGTCCAACTCTCCCAGTAACAGCAGTAACCTGACGGTAGACAACAGTCCAGGTGAGAACCGCTGGGACACCTTCTGGTGGATGTGGGATAATCCTGCTGGGTTTGACCCTAACCCCACCCCCAACCCTCTTTTTAAGGAAAATCTGGTCTCAAATTGAAAAAATGAGTTACAACCCACTTAGTTGGTGAAAGGTCTTGACAGGTCAGTGTGTTCTCGCTGTTAGATGTTATAGCTTCCTTGTTGGGAGCATATGCTACTTTTAAAACCAGAGTACATTCAGCCTTGATGTTTCCTTTACATATGAATAAGATGTCTACTCCATAGGCACTAACTCACCCTCCAACCATCAGAGATTCAGGAAAAAACAAGCCTGGAAGGTTCCTCTCCTTTAACCTGAATTAACTGTGTGTAATATATATATATATAATATAGATATAATCTGGTTCTGAGCCCATGCAGTGATTTCCATCAAGAACTTTTTTTTTTTTTTTAATTCTGTGGGACCCGACGGCCCGAAAGTGAAGGCTTTGTATCCTGAGTGTAGAGATTTTTCCAGATTCTCTGAATCTTTTGTCAATTATTATGTTTTCACAGTTGTGTGTTGAGGAACATTGTTTCACAATTTCTAGATGCATTTTTTTTCCTTTTTTTTCTTATTAACAGAGTTGTGAACCTCTTCTGAGAGACTCTGCCTCTTTAAGATCATTTCTCAGATCTTTTGCACATTTAACATAATTAGGTGTTTTATTTTCTTTTCTTTAGTACCACTTACTTTTCCAGCCTTTTGTTGTCCGTTTTCTACGCTTTTTAGATGTGTTGCTGCTATAAACTGAAATGGTAAAATGTCTCAATTGAATTTTTTTTTTGTGGAAAATGTGTAAAATTAGCATTTAAAAAAAAACTTAAAAAGTTTAATAATAACTTAAATGTTTAAGCCATGTTGAATCATCCAAAGAACTTTATTAATTATACATTTTTCCTCTTCTGTTCACTAAAGCCGTAACCTAGTTATCCCCTCAGTAAGGTTCTCAGAAATACTGTAAACCACTGGTGGCATGTTCTTTTCTCTCTGACTCAGTTTCTTTATTTCTTTCTTTCTTTCTATCCCTTCCTCTTTGCAGAACACACAGCAAACATCTCACCAAAGTCGCCCTCTTTTAAATGTGCGTTCGGTGACGAGGCTGGTGAGATCACCATTGCAGTGCCTCAGCCCACTGTTTGTGTTAACGGAAGCCATTCTTACAACGTCCATCTGCTGGACCCAGGCTCAGGAAAACCTGCAGGTTCGTTAGGCCTGGGACCCCTGCAGAAGTCCTTGCCTCTCTCCGTCTCCCTGCAGAACCTCAGCACTCGGGCGTCCATGGACCTCCCCAAAGGCCCCGCGGGAGACGGGCGTCGCTGGTCCTTTGACAGGGCCGGCGAGGAGGAGAAGGCCGCCATCGCAGCAGCCCTGGAGCAAAGTGGCCCCATGATGGGCGAAGGAGGAGAAGACACTCAGCCAAAAGATGCCTCGTCGTCTTCTGCTTACAAGGCGGAGGCGGAGACCCACAGGAAAAAGCAGAGGAGGAACTTGTTCTCGCATGGGTGGAGCGAGCCTGCAGGGAAGGGTCAGAGTCAGCCGAAGGACGAGCCCCAACAGGCCGCCGCTGCTGAGGAGAGGCAGAGGGGTTGGTTCGGATCAAAGGAATCGCACAGCAAGCCCAGGTGAGATCACATAGCAGACTACATACACCGACAGCTTCATTTGTTTGAATCAAGGAGTCCAAAAGCCCTCATGGGCAAGAGAGTAGTTGAGCTGCTGAGGGTTAGATTTCTCATATCAGAGGTTACAGCTTCTAACTCTGTGATTCTTACACTTCTGTCTAATTTAGGCAGAAGTACAAAAATGACAGAAGATGTCAGCGGTACAGGTGAACTTACATACCTGCGTAGGGTGTTTTTGTGTTACATTTTTTAAATTTTCAAACCTTCACTGACATCTTTGAAACTTTTCCGTAACCCAGCAAAATAAAAATATGGTTTGCAGTTAGTATACAATAATGCTTTTCTTTGTGACTTTTCATTAAAGAATAATGATTTATCCAGACAATAATGCCCACATATGATGAGTGACATGTGTTTGTTTGCACAATAAACCAGTTGACGCATATTTCTGACCTTTCCACGGAGCCAAACTAGTAATACCTGTTTAAGTGAAAAGTTAACAGCCTAAGACACAATCATGTTCATCATAGATGCAATACAGTAAATGCTGTGCCTCTCTAATCCGAATAAGACGCTTTTGATTGGGTTACGATTGAAGTGTAGCCATTAAAGACCGTGTTGCGTTTCACCGTAGTGGTTTAGCAGCATCACATGTGGAAGATGGCTCCAGCTCTGCACACATCCCTCCTGGTGTCAGTCTCTGGTTACAGCACGTATCTGCAATGCAGATGGAGGTTGAGGTTGAGGGACTGTTCTTGTGAAATTAGTTTTGTGCATCCTGTCACACGGGTCAGTAGTAAAATCGGTTTCTTTGCAGACATGATGGTGTGAGCTGGAGGACACATGGCTGTCTTATAGGTTGCGGATGAGTGTGAAGGCTCCGTGTAGGCAGATGTAATGTGTGTGAGGGCAGCGTGAAAGGAGGGAAGAAAAAAAAACAAAAAACATCTCATTTTATTTTCATATGTAACAGAAGCACTGGCTTCAAGTGGGTTTTCTTTTTTAAGGCTTCGTTGGCTCTAATGTACTTTACCCTCCACTGTAGGTTGGATTTTATACATATTAATCACTAGTTCAGGGTTTATTTTATGAAACCAAATATTGGACTGATAAGCACCTGCTGGTTGAAGCAAGGTCAGCGGTTGTGAGCTGTAGTACACATCATCCTCTCTGCCAGCTCTGTAAATGCACATTTTTACTGCCTACACATGTTTTTAGATACTCAGGTGGGCAAGTGCCAAGTTGGCAAAGGTAGCACTTGGTAATCACTACACCCACCTGCACGATCTGCAAATACATGAAAAAACAGAGGACGTAGAGGAAACATGGCCGCCACAGACGTGAAAAGTACCGTGGTTTGACAGGTTGTATGTTACACTCGTTGACGTCAGAGTCTGTTGGATTTGTTGGAGCTTCTTTTTTCTTCTCTGTTTGCTTTGCACCTCCGCTGCCACTAGGGGGCACCGTGTGACATCCTCAAATTCAATTCAGTGCTTTTAATTAAAACAACATAATGGAACTTGAAACGACGGCAACAAAAGGTTTCTAATAAAATTCTAACGAGACAAGTCGCTGAGCGCGTCCGCAGCTCCTGTAAGTTGGCGAGCGACCCGCGCTCAGGAAGACACGCCTCCCAGCTGCCAATCAATGTGTAAAACTAGTTTTGCAACTTGTCACAGTGTTTGGAGTTAGCCAGACACTGACTGTAAAATGAAGCTGTTGAACATAAATTATCAGTACGATTGTCATGGTAAAGCTGGTGGTTCTTCACCGCTTCTTCTCTCGCCAGCTGGTCAATAAATGTACGCGTTGCTCCTGGGGAGGATTCCACAGTTCCCAACCAGTGAGGGGTTGAGAAGTGCAGAGGATGGCGTTGCTTCAAGATTATCATCAAAATTATTTAAATTACTTAGTTTAACGTAGAAGGAGTTAGTGGTGGTGATGAACAAGATATTCTGGAGTTCTTCTGCATCCAGCACTACTCAGGAGTTACCAAAGATTACAACAAGATGTCTGGAAATGAGCATAAAGTTGCATAAATCAGCCCTGGGTGAATTATTAGATGGTGAGAAGGTTAAACCTTCGTCTAGACAGCGAGAGTGTGGAAAGACAATTTTATAACTAGAACATTTCTGAGGAACTTTCAGTGGGGCTGCACATTTGATTCAATACTGACATGAAAAAGTGGAGAAAAAAAGCCATAATTTAAGAAACGTTTGCAAAAGATTTTACAACAAAAAGATGATCATTTTGTCAAAACTCAATTTTTTTATTTATTTTGAATTTTAAAAAATGTGAATTTTGGAGAAACAGTAGAAAATATAGAAAAAAATGGCAATTTTACAATTTGTGATTTTATTAAAAAATGTTGCAAAAAGTTAATATTTTCCAACAATTTTTAAAAAATTTATATTAAAACTGGCGATTTTTGTAAAATTCAACAAAAAGTTGAATTTTGGACTTTGAGGTCAATACGATAATAATGATAATAATGATAATGATGATGATGATAGTTGCCAATTACATATTTATAACAGTTGTATCTTATGGATCATTTACAAACTTGCTGCTTAGAGACACAGCTAAAGAGGATGCGCTTCCTCCTCTTGTGCTGTATTTTCTAAGACTGTTTGTCAATCAACTTGCAAGCTGAAGGCAGATTTTTTTCGTCAAGTCAAGAGACAAAAGAAAGTATTAAATCTGAAAAATAAAAATGTGGTTCACGGGTGGTTTTACAGATTATAAAGATAACTTCTCAGCAGCCCTGTAGCTGCTGTGCTGATGGATTTTTTCGTCTACAGAGGCAGATATGTGAGGTAATGGTGGCTTTTTTAGTCCTGACACCCACATGCTAGTATTCGCCGGAGCCTGAACGCTCTCTGCTCAAACTGTAGCTCAAAATGAACACAGCAAAGTCAGAGGAAACAAGGACGGTGTCCCTGCAGAGCGATAAAACATTACTTTGGTATTAACCTGTGTTTTTTTATGTCTGTTCTTCGTAGCAGACAGATTATCTTCTAAGTTCAGTTTAGCTGTGTGAAGATAATAACTAATGGAGAGGATTGTGTGCCCTTCCTTTCACAGCCTGGTGTTCTCACCTAATCTAGAGCCCAGCACTGACCCCCATCCACCACCTCCTCCACCTAGACACCACCCCTCGCTTCCCCTCGTAGACTCTGACTCACTGCACCACACTAATCCCTTCTGTCACTCACAGTCCACACCACCCCTCATTTCCTCCTGCAACCCTTTCTTCGCTCGTCTGCAGCGCAATCCTTTCTACGAAGACGTGCTAAGTGCTCAGCCGCTTAAACCTGCGCCGCCTCCTCTGCCTTATCTTTCCAGTTCCCGGCCCCCCATAACTCAGCTCTTTCCGCAGCAGAGCAACCCCAACCCTGTCCTGACCCACAACAACCCAGCCATGGAGGACCTCGTCGCCCGAACTGATGCTGAGAGTGAAGTGATGAAGAAAGCGAGACCCCTTCCTCCTCCTCCCCCAGGTTGTAAAGAGGCTCCGTTCATGAAGACACCCAACCCATTTATATCGGGGGAGAAGCTTGATCCAGATTCAGAGTGGGATGAATGCTTTGAAGCGTTTGCAGCTGGCAGGCTGCAGTCTCCTCAGGACCTTTCCTCAGACTGCACGATGCAGCAGAACACAGTCAGTGACCATCCACTGGAACGCTGCGACAATAAAGAAGAGTTATCATCAATAATGGATGCTGATGAAGACACAAACGGTAATGACTCTCTACATCATCTTTGGACAAACAGTTCATTTGAGGAGCTTGGAGTCACCAGCCCGGTGACCAAAACAAATTCACGTCACCTTGACGCTTTTCCACAGTTCCTTGAAACGATCCCAGAGCAGAGAAGCTTTGACAATGACATAACTCTAAACACTAACACTAATCCTCCAGCACTGTATGCTTGCACGGAAATTAAACAAGACAATAAACCTACTAATGATTTAACAGACACTAACGCAAATCCATCTCCCTTTGACGCGTCATCGACACAACTCAGCAACAGCTCTCCAGATCCGGGGTCTTCAGGCTTCTGCAGTTTAGCAGAAGAAGAAGGTCCTCCAAGTTTCTTACCTGCATCCTCATCTGAGGAAGATGGAAGCAACGCCCTCCGCTTTGAGAGCTCTGCTGAATCAGCTGTGGTGAATGATCTAAAGTCCTCAGAGTCAGAAGATGGCATTGCTGATGGGTCAAATGATCTGTCTTTGGTTGATGTTGCCCAACAGACCGTCATCCAGCGTGAGGATGACGATAAAGGAAAGTCAGACAATGAAGCTATGCGGGAATTAAACACCCCTTTCAATGACAATTCTGTGACGGCTCCTGGCACCCCGACTGATGAATTCTCCCCCACGCTACCATCACTGTGCATCACAACATCATCCCCTGATACGGAGCGTGATTCGTTGGCCGTGTCCATTGACGCCGCTGCTAACCCATACTCTAATGTGCCGTTCACCATTTCTGACGATTTCCTCAACATCAGTCACATTGCTGACAGTCCTAGCCAAGACCTGGACCATTTGTTGCATGCACAGATATCTGAACAGAGTGGCAGCAGCTTATTTCAAAGCCTGTATGTCAGCGCCGACTCGCAGGATTACCAAACCTGCGATTCTCAGCCGTCCTCCAAGCGCTCCAGCGCCTTGGAGTCGAGCAAGATGCTGTACTCTGCAAACTCGACGCTCTGTGGTGAGTTAAGTGACACTGAGGCAACCGCTAGTACTGATTTGGGGCTAACAGATCCTGCAAAAACATCCATGTCTTCCAATAAAGAGATCAGCCAAACTTTTGCAACTTTTGAGACCAGCCTCAGAATGGGAGATGGACCAAAAGTCTTCCCTGTGTCTCCACCTCCGTCCGACGCGAACGTTAGCTTCAATTCAAAGAGCCTGGTTGGGAATGAGGCAGACATATTTCAGAAATGCATGCAGGCACAAAATGCTACACTACAACGCTCCCAGTCTGAAGGCACACTGGCGCCTGTCTTTGACGAACACCTTCTGCCTTCTTTTGGGAGTGACCCTTCCTCTATCCAGGAGTCTTCCTCGGCTCAACGAGGCCCCGACTTCCCCTTTCTGATCCCTTTCGATCCTGAAAGCATTAGCTCCCCTGTGGCGTTCTGTACCCTCCCTCCCCTTGCAAGCGTTTCAGCGACATTCCTGCAAGATACTGAGCCAAAGCCGGCGCCAGAGGACACAGAGCAGCAGAGGCGGGCGGCCTTGCAGCAGAACAGGTGAGGTCGCACATGCTCAGTGCACGGTGGCGAGGAGTTTCTATCCTGTTGTTTCTTCAGTCTCCTCCTGTGGCTCTGCTTCCGCATGCCTCTTCTCCAACCCTCGGGGGCAATCTCTTTTGTGGTGTGACCTTCTGCTTTTCATCACTTTGTTGAAAAACACACACACACACATGTTCTGGTGTTAACAGGAGTCTTCTGCAGATTTCTTGTGTGTGTCCTGGCTGTGGAGCAGGAGGGGAAATGATGCCTCAGACCAATTAGCAGTTATTATTTTGCTCTGATCTCTACCACACACACACATATCCCTCCTCCTAACACACATAAATATACATGGAGACCCCTTCCCCCTCCCCCATCCCCACAGGGCCAGCTTGTGTTGTCACACAGCCGCACTCATTTGCCAATATATCAAGCAGAAATCTGACTCTTTTTACACGACAGAAAGGTGTTGTTTTGTCATTTCCTTTTCACCTTGGGGTAATAACACTCTTAACACAGTTCTGATTACACCTATGCATGCATTTAAGTGTCTCGGTTTTAAGGTAATTTGGGTTTTAATTCTCACCACTTTTACTGGGGAATCTTTACATCTGCTTCTGATCTCAATCACTAAAGTGTTATTTCGAATTTTAACGGCTCCCTGAATGTCTGTTGTTGTCTTGGAAGTCTTAGAGAACAATATGGGCGCTCAGATAATGACTAACCCTAAAGCACTGAGTCAAAAAGTAGCACTGCTAGTGACTGTAAATGTAGGTCACCGACACAGGAAATGATCCTTCTTGTGCTTTTGTAAAGTCATTGTCTGAGACGATTCTTCAGGTTTGAGCAGTAGGAAGATGCTATGCTGTTGTTGGACTGCTGTTTTCCTAAAAGGAAACTAGTGTTTCAGAAAACAGCCATTGTTTCCAAAAACAAAAAAAAACTAATTGTCCCAAAGGAAACCAGCGGCATTGTTAGAGATTTTCAGAATAAAAGCTCAGTTTAAACTTTCAACTTGTAACTACTAATAACTGAAATACAGTAATCATTATGACACCTTCAGTTTAACTGCTGACTGTCTTTCCAGCATTTATTTGCCTCTCACTGGAAGACTGTTCAGGTCTGAAGGGAAGTCTCACCATTTGACTGGGGAAAAAAAGGAAAGATTTAAGGAAAGCAGGAAAAGATTTTGTTCATCCATCCATTATCTATACCCGCTTCTCCATATTCAGGGTCACATAGATCTGTTGGAGCCTGTCCCCTGCCAGGGACAGATGGTTTGAGAAAGGAGTGAAGAAAGTTACAGAAGTTTAAAAGTTGGATAAAAAAAGACCCTAATGACCCACAGGTGGTGTAAGTGGGCCAATGATTTACTTCCCAACAACAGTCTAAGCTTGAAACTTCTGATGCATCAGTTAGAGATGAAGAAGCCTTTCAGATGAGAGCTGACAACCGTGAAAAGAAATCCAACTTTCTATTCTACCGTGGCTAAGGCGTTACACCTCAGCAGGTTTTTTTCTTGTCTTGAGGACAATGACGTAGAGTCTAGAGCCGTGGGAAGAATGAACCTCGAGTATCACCAATCAGCAACCGTCCCACTTCCAGGTTGACGCTCATTAAGGAAGTTCATTTTGTTGCAGTTAGTCAACTGACCACTAGGTGTTGGCTCCAAAACAGAGCAAATACCCATGACAACTGTACGGGGGGGTGAGTGTTTGTGTAACACATCAGTTAAATTTATATTAAGCAATAAAGCTGACCGGTCAGATGCCTGGATTTATTTAACGTGATTGACTAACATCCAGCCATTTGCTCTGCCGTTGGCTTTGACAGCTTTGTCCCACCTCTTTGCAGTATTTAAAAATGCGCTTCAAAGGCTCTCTGTATAAATCTATGGCTCATGTGACCTGATAGTTGGTCCAGTATTTACAGTCAGTGAGTATCACCTGCAGATACATACTGTTTAATTTTATTTAGGCTGTTATATGTTAGTGGCCGACCCAGCAGACCCCTGCGACCCTGGATAGGATTGAAGCAGACATCGACAATGAAGGCACTGATGTTCATTGGCTCTTACATGTTTATATTCTGATCATTTCTTACTAATATTATATAAATATCAGTCGAGGAAGGAGAAAATGTTAGAGTTTACCTGAACTGGCTGGTTAAACAACAGCAGACTTCCAATATGGCAACAGATCTTTTTTGTGATCATGAAACTGAACAATCAGAGGTGTTGTATCATGTTGTGTGTGTGTGTGTGTGTGTGTGTGTGTGTGTGTGTGTGTGTGCGTGTGTGTGTGTGTGTGTGTACTGTTTGCACCCCCGGCTTTCGTCCTGTCCAGCCCCCACCCAGTGAAGCCTCTGACAGCTGCTGTTCTGGCTGAGGAGAAGCGGTCAGTGCTGGCCACCGGCCTGGAGAAGCTCAAGTCCACCATCCACCCGGGAAGGAGCAGCCAGCTCACTGACCAGGAGGTGGACAAGAGGAAGGTATGGACACTGGTTTCTACCAGCAGGGCCACCACAGAGTTAGGATATGTCTGCATGAGTCATCACAGGAAGCAGCGCTGTGATAGGTCTGGTACATTCTGGATGTTCTCCGTGTTTGATTGACCCCGTCCTTGTCCCTCTGGTTCTCCTCTGACTCTAGACTCTGACAGAAGGAGCAGGCTCGTACTACCACCTGACTCACAGCGAACTGGTCGCCCTGCTGGTGCAGCGCGAGGCGGAGCTGGACAAACAGAGAGCGGAGTTTGAGCATCAGAAACTGCTGCTAGCTAAGCGGGAGCTGGAGCTGAAGAGGCTGAAGCCGCAGGTCAGGGACCTGGAGGACTACATCGACACGCTGCTGGTCCGCATCATGGAGCAGAAGCCCACCCTCCTGCAAGTGCGCTCCAAGTTCAAGTGACGCAGGAGAGAAAGGGGTTGCAGTTCAGTCCGCATCCGTTCACTCTAACCCCCACAACAGCTCTTTAGTCTTTTCACTGCTATGCTGTCCTTTTTGATACAAATATTTAGGCACTGAGAGACGTCGAGACCGTGTTTTCCAGTCTTGACTGTACCGAAGAGCGTCCTCGGCGGCAGGTTTGGTTCGGGTGGTTTTGAATGTAGCGCATCCTCAGGTTGATTTGAGGTTCACAGAGTTGGGTGGCGGGTTCCAGACCCAGAGATGCTTCCAATTGTGGAATCAGCGAGTCCTTATTTTCACTTCACAAATCACTTCTATCACCTCGTCACAACAAAGAGAAAGTCGCAGGGTTTCTATCCACAACAGCATTTATCCAACTCACTCCTCTCTCAGCAGATTGACAAAGTTGACACATCAGCGTCAGTTAGTTCACAGCGTCCAGTTGGGTTTGGGCTCAGTTCATCACGATGGCACTAAACCCAAAGAGGGAAAACAAAAGAGTCGAACTAGTAGAGGATGAGAAAAGTGTGTTCAGTCTGAAAAGTGTTAGTTTATTATAGTACCTGATGATGCCTTTACATTCCATGTGATGTTCAAAACCCAAAGACATTATATGTGCAATTTATGATGGGTAAAACAAATTGGAAATGATCAAACTTCACAAGCTGTAAAACAACAAACGGATCTCCCACACTCCTCCGTCTCTGAAGAAACTGTAATTAAAAATAAAAAACCCACTTATTTTCAGAATCTGATAAATTTACGAATTATTAGAGCTCTATAATGTTCGCTTTTGACACACATGGGATGACATCAAAATAAACCTCCACCTGCAAGCATGTTGCACACTGGGAACACACCAGTAACAACTGTCAAGTTCAGCCTTCACAGAGAGGAAATACGTTGATCCAAAAGCTCAAATATGTTTTGGGAAATAGTTCAATTCTGGCACCAAAGTGGTTCTGTTTGATCCCTGCTGTGCGATGTGGATCTGTTTTGGATTGAAATTCAACAAATGCTCCTTGATAAATGCGCTCTGACTAGTTCTTGAAACTCCAAACCAAATGAGAAGCGGGAAAGTTCAGCCTTGTCACGTGCACATTACTGGAAACTGATTGTAGCTCCTGAATGTTCAAAAGTGTTCTTAGCCAACAAGTGAATGGTTTTATTCTCAACACAAGATAAGTGCTGTGCTATCTTTTGCTTGTTTCTTCCTTTCTCCTCCTCCCTCTCCCCTCTTCTTTTCCTTTTTTCTTCTCTCTTCTATGGGCATGTCTTGAAATCACCCACAAATACTCAGTCATATAAGCTAACTGATTCTCATCTGGGTCACAGTGTTATCAGGTGAAGACAGTATCACTCAGTATCAAGATCAGGCGCCGCAGCTTCTCTGATCTTTGTGCTTTTTTTCTCCTCCCCCCTTCCTTGTGCACATATGCGTTATCAACATGACGGCGGCGTGTTGAGAAGATGCCTGCGACATGCTCGTACCTGACCTTCCTCCCTCAGTGTCTGTGTGTCACATCTGCTTCTGCTCCAGCACGCAATATGCTTTCAGGTGTTACAAAGGGATATATACCGCATTATACAGCATATATGCCGTGTGGAAATGCCAAATGCTGCCTTATTTTTGTTCTGTTTTTTTGACGTTCGTTGAGAATCTAGCACTTCCTTGTAGTTTTCGGGGCTCGGGGCAGGTTTTGAAGAAGCAAAGCCATCTGTTCACTGAAGGTTTTATTGTTTGTTTTAATGCTTTATGATATTGTTTAGATCACTGCACAATAATAAATTGTATGCATACCAGTAGAAATTGAGTAATAATGATTAACTGTGAATACAAGGAAAAAAAGAAAAAAAACACAACAGAACACAAAGCCTTGAAACTTAATCTGTAGAGCTGATTGATACACCATTAAGTATTCTGATATGATGCCACTTTTGACAGCATTTGTGGATGTTCTTGCACTACTTAATAGTCAGAAGAAAAAAAGAAAAAAACTCTACTGTACCTGTCTGTGTGATATCGGTAGAGTTAGCTCAACTTTACACCGTGATGCACTTTCTAATCGCTCTGTGATTAAGCACCTGGCCTACTCTCGACACCACCGAGCTCAAAGCATACAACATCCAAAACCACATCGTCACCTCTGTTCTGCTGTGTGATTGCAATATCAAGAGCATAGATGACTGTTGAAACATATTATAAATATGACTCAGCACTTACAAATTAAAGAATAGACATCCTCTTTCATGTCTTCCATTTGACAAGGTTTTTAAGTTTGAAATGATTGTGTTTTATCTCAGTTTTGTGTGGCTGGTGGAATGGGCTCAAGTTGGAATATAAGATTGGAACGTTTACAATCTGTGATGCAAATCTGTTTCACAAATTTTGTATATTTAATAAAGAGTATTTTGTGTTCCCTGCTCACCGTATGTTTGTTTGGATGCACTTTTGTGATTGAGCTACAATTCATTGCATTCATTATTAAAAGTTTAAAGAGAAACGGTTAAATATCCCGAACACAGAGTATTGATGTAAATGTGTGTTAAAATTAATAACTGCAGTTAACAATAAAAATATTGTTTTGCTGAGATGTGTAAAGAGGGTGAAGATGCAATTAATACTGTTTTTCTAAGCGGTAAACTACCACCAGGGGGCTATATTTTCCTCTATAAACTCGGACATCATTCCCACGGGCTTCATAATGTAACAAGAACACTTTTATCTATCAAATCCAACCTTTTTACGATTCTCTTTTTTTATAAGCAAAATAATGCACGCTTTTAGGGAAATGTAGTCATATTTCAAGAAGGAGGGTGTCGCATCTCGATCTAAAGTAGCATGTCTAAAACTACATAACCCATAATGCAGTTTGGGTACTGACAGTGTATGGCTAACGCACAGCTGCGAGTGTTTGTGAGGGGAAAAAAGGGGGTTTTATAATCTCACAAAAGCAGAAGTCGGACTTCTTTGACAGCATTTTGTGTGAATTTGCAGCAACATGTCTGAGTATCCGACCTTTCAGTACGGCAAGTCTCGTTTCAACCAGGTACATTTACTTTTAATTCGATCAAGTCAATCATAAACTGTTCAAATAAGAGGCAGCGGTGTGGGTGGGTGTGTGTGTGTGTCTGCCAAGTTAGACTTGTTTAACCACCTTTCTGAGTTCGTAAAACTGAAAATGCACTTCACTTGTGGGGTCTGAAAGCATTGTG
>JBAMYA010000015.1:15968076-15987080 GCA_037176975.1 Arrhamphus sclerolepis
TATATATATGTATATATATGTATCAATAAATACATATAAACAAAGCATTTATTATCTTCTTTTAACAAATAAGTACATGGCAACAATGTTTTTCCTTTTTTTTAAAGAACAGACACACATCTGCCAAGACCAATGAGAACTGGAGATAGAAAAGAAGGATGGGAGCACCACTCAACCTCACTCTTAAATTTCTCATCTGATGACTCAGAAAATAAAATAATAATCTTTGTGTCAATTGCAGTAGTGAGTAGTGGGGAAGAAGAGCTGCTCTTGTCAGTAAAGCACTGGAGTAGGGAATGTATCCTTAACAGATGTTCAGCTTTAGAATCTGGTCTCCTGTACCTGGTCCAGATGTTAAGCTGTAGGAACCTGTCACAGCTCTGAAACCATCTGTACCTGGTCCAGATGTTCAGCTGTCAGAAACCTGTCACAGCCCATGTAACATCTGTAGCTGGCCCAGATCCTCAGCTATAGGAACCTGTCACAGCTCTGGTACCATCTGTACCTGGTCCAGATGTTCAGCTGTAGATCTGGTCTCCTGTTGCCTTTTCAGATGTTCAGCTTTAGTCCTGGTCTCCAGTAGTTGGTCCAGATACTCAACTGTAGTTCTGATCTCCTGTAGCTGGTCCAGATGTTTATAAATGAGGCCCAATGTCTATTGTGAATGAGAAAATATAGTGCGCACCAGACAGAATCTCAAGTGCTTGAGAAACTTTCTGCTGTGCACCAGAAAACATCTCATGAGCGCCAGAAAACTATCATGTGCACATGAGGGGCCTCGTTCACGAATATGAGCGTGGAAATGTTCCTATTTCCCTTTAAAAATAAGTGTGTGCGCAAAATCACGTGGGATTCATGAACCTGCGTACCGACCAATGTTGTTCTCGCCACTGTGTGTATGTTTGTGAATCAGACTTGTTCTAAATACACAGGCGCGAGCTCGCAGTTCCTGATTAGCATCCTGCCACGCCCCCATTTCTCCAAATAAGGAAACCGCCTGCCTGGAGTTGATTCATGAATGAATGAAGCGGTTACCAAGGAGACACGTACATTTCACAGTTTATTAGAAGAGATGGCACCAAAAGACAAATAAGAACTTTACAACCACAGAAATCGAAACAGTTGTGTCCAAGGTGGAAGCCAGAAAATGTATATTTTCCAGTGTCTCCTCGGTATGAAAAAAAAAAAATTAAGAATAAATAAACAAATAAAAATGCTTGGACGCATTATTGCAATAACTGGGGCTGTTAACGTAGAGTCCCCAGATCAGTGCACTGTGGTGCGGATGAAAAAAAGTGAAAATAAAAAAACAACAAAAAAAACAAAAAAACAAACACGTATTCCTGCCGTACTGTTTTGCAAATTAAATGAGCTGTGGGTGCTTCATGGCCAGCGGGGACAGCGTTGAGGACATGACACAGATCATCTGCATGTTGATGGAGTTTTTTTTTTTTCTGTTCATGTGTTGAGTCAATCGATGGAACTCTGATTAGAGCTGTAATTGGGTCTTAAAAGTTGGACCCGATATATTTTGATTTTCAAAATGTAATTGCCAGAGGTTACCAGTCTTTTACAACACAAGCTGGAGTGCAGCTAGAGTCCATGGAAATGATTGAAATTAACCCGTTGGATCCTGTCGGGTTCAGAAAAAAAGATCTTCAGCTTTAGCTTTGATGCACAAGGGATGACCCGTCTCAGAGAGAGCTGTGAAACCCCAGCCTGGGCTGTTATTTCTCTCTGTAATGTAGCTCCCTGTAGCCATGGAAACCGAGTGTGGACAGGACTTACATGAGCGACGTGTTGGATGATTTAGATGCTCCAGAGAATCACAGCTGCAGCTACATACACAATCGGAAAACGTTAATAAGCAATTCATCATTTTCCTTAAATAGCCTATTTTAATTATTTAAAAAAAGTTAATTAAAACTCTTTAATGAATGTGATTTTATATACTCTGCATGTTCTTAAAAGCTCTGTATTTGCTTTTCCTGAGTCAGTTCGGCTTCCCTCATTTGTGCGAACGTCTGGTCTGAGGAACTTCTAAATTTGTTTGCAGAGTCAGAACAAATTCAGGAGAGAAAATATTGATGAATCCCGAATTTGTGAGTACGTATTGTTAGTGAATGAGGACCGAGAACTGCATATTGGACGAACCCACGGAATGATAGTTGTGCACAGGAAACCATTCACTGCGAGGGACTTTTATACAAAGACATTTTAGCTTTGCTTTTTTGATATCACGTTATTACCATTATTGTGAAATTACAATAGAAGTCAAATATTCTTCAGAAAGTTCTTCCCAGCTCTGCTGCAGAGGTTCCCAAAAATGTGTAGCACTTTGAAGTTGCTTTCAGAAGTTGCCCTGGAAACTGCATTTTTTGTATGATACTGGAATGTACTTTTTTTTTTTTTTTTTTGATAACCTCTGGAAGTTCACTCATTACCATTTTGAACTATTTTTGGACTGGGAACTTTTTAAAAATTAATAAGAGACTGGAATAACTTTTCACTGGTAGTGTACTTTTACCTAAATGTAGCACAGAACAGTGCAGGAGATTGTTCTTGGTATGGTCTTCCGATAGATGCTTTATTTTCACCCCCAAATGGTCAGATGATGTAGAGCAACAGACTTTCAATATTCACACAACTCTTGCAATGCATTACTATAAACACTCAGACTCTGTTTGTTACATATTTGGTACATATTCAGTAAGACACTTTACTCAAAATAGTTTTTTTTTTTTATTCATCTTGATTATTCAGTCCAATATAGAGATTTCCTCTTTATATTGAACATATTTCTAATCATATTTTACTATTACAGCAGCAGCTGGGAACCACAATATAGTGCATCGTGGTCGTTTTCACACTTGTAAAAATAACTCATGTGACTTCAGGAAGTTTCTTTTGAGCTTCCAAATATAATGCTGCTCCAAACATTGTTCTCATACCAACAAGAAAAATACTGGTTTGTGAAGCTTTTTAACATTTTTGTGATTTGAATTTTCCACTAGATGGAGCCAACAGATAAGATATGTTGAGAAGTGAACTTTGCTTTGTCGTCTTGAAGCTGCAGTTCCTTTTAACGGCCTAGTCCGTGAGATGAAATAAGAAGGAAAAAAAAACACCTTTTACATTAAAAAAAAAAAAAAATTAGAAAGAACAGATGACAGAATAAGGACCAAAGATCTGTTGGCCTCTTACTTACTTGTGTTGTGCAGAGAGACAAAAATAAACGGAACAAAAAAGGGAAAAAAAAGATTTTGGGCCTGTTAATATTTACTAACATTGTCTTAATGTTTCCTACACTGTTGCAATGTTTTGTCAAATAGGATGTGAGCAAATCAGAACATTAAATATCTATCTATAAATAATCAAAGTAATGACAGTGACAAAAAAGAAACAAATATTTGTGACCACTTATTATATTTTCATCTATCTTTTTCATTGTAAACATAAAACTAAATTTGAAAATGTCTCCCAACAACATGTTTATTTAATTACATTTTTTAAGGATGTAGTGTAGATTATTTATTTGCCTTATGGCATCAACAGAAATGAACCATTAGCCTGTGGTTTACTTCATATAACACACACTTATACTTTTGTGCTATCGACTTGTTTTCCCATCCATTACCTCACAGTACTGTTTTCTGACTGAATATTACTGTCACTGCACAGATTTCTCAGTCTTATTTGTATTTAAAAAAGAAAAAAACATTACCAGGTTGGGTTCGTGACCTGCCTCTGCTTCTTCAGACTGACAGCTACATACAGTAGTGACGTATTTAGCATCCAGGTGTACGTTCCGCTTCTCACTCTTTGTGTGTTTATGTCTTCCTCTGTTTTTGCTTGTTATTTGTTTTGTGTCTTTCATCCTTAGTTTGTTGTTTAACACATCTTTCAGTTTTGTGACTGTGTGGCAGAGTGTCTTCGTGTGTGTGGAGCTGATGGGTGATATTTTCCATTGCAGGTGTAGGATCTCGCTCCCTTGACAGCCTCTTTTATGACACACAATAAACAACTCCTCTCTGATTTTACCTGCCTCCCACACACGCTCATACACGCCTTAACGTCCACCTCTGTCTCAGCTCTGCTACTCGACAAGCTAATTTAGCCAATTATACGCAGGTGTGATGCTAATTTCCCCGAGCTGGCAGCCAGCTACTGTAGGAGGTAAAAATAGCATAATTACACTCATCTGTCCCCCTGCATCCCGACAGGCTCACCCACTGAGTGTCGACTCCACTGCCACCACAAAACACACACAACAGTGAGAAAAACACAAACTGTTGGCTTTGATGATATAGGAGAAAGCAGTGGACAGTCTGAGTCTATGTATGTGTGTATGTTGAAGAATTTGAGCTGCAGTCACAGTTGTTTTTTCTTTTCTTTGTTCAAATCGTTCAATGGATTTTCAGCAGTACACAGTAATTTCCTGCAAGAAAGGAACAACAGACTTTTGGTGCAGCAGGATAATTATATAAAGTGGCTTTGCAACAGCATTTGATGTTTCATTGTTAGATTTTGTCTGTGAAGAGAGGAGGAAGGTTTTTCACAACTAAAACATAAAACATAAAGAAGTCAATACAGAGTAGGGTTCAGAGGTCTGTTCCATCACAAATGGAAAAGCGGAATTTCTCTTCACACAAATGACACATGAGGTGCAAGAAACACCCAGCAGAGCAGGCAACTCTATTAATGATGAATATGGACTTAACTAGAACATTTTTAAAATTACTTGAAAAAAAACCAACTAAACATTGGTTTCTCTTATTCCCTTTACTTACAAAGAATGTTGTTTATCTCACAATATCAAACTAAAGAGTAATTTGAAGTTTAAAAAAAGAAAAAAGAAAATGTTTTAATTAAGCAAAATAAAAATTTCTGCTCAACAAAAGATACAGACAAAAACCTTTTCACTACAACAAAGGCAAACAGAATGAATCTCGAGAGCAGGAGGATTCTTTTGTCTATACCATATTATGACAAGAACTCTGGCCAAGGTCTCAGCAGGGTGTTCATTGTGGAATTACCAGTTGTTGAGAGGAAGTCGTGGATGATGCTTAAAGACAAAAGATGGCAAGGCTCAAACATGAATGTATGCTTGCTCACAGTAGGGTAAGATGTTTTGTGCCCATTTCCAGAGTAAAGCTCGTGAAGGAAATGGGAATCAGGAGACAGGCAGACGTGAAGCTTAGTCACTGCCAGAGGCTGAAAAGAGAGGACACAAGAGTGGAAAATAATTCCCAGCCTCACAGGGTCTGAACCTTTGATAGGTTAACCTGAACAAAGGCTATTCTGCGTCTGAGACACAGAGACGTTCAGCGGTATAATATTAAAGTTATGCCAAGATATAAATTATTTAAATGATTTAAAAAAAAATGCATTTAATGATTTTTTTTTAACCAAGGAGTGTTAAGAATTAATAAGGATATTACTGCTTCAAGGTTTTTGATGGATGTAAATAGTGTCCACAGATTGTGAGTCAGATTAGCACCTTGTCTTTTAAAATAAAATATGACAATAACCAAGGGCCCAACCTAATGCTTTGAAATGAAAGTCCAAAATACTATGTTACCTAAATAAGCCACCTTTTGCTTTCTAGAAGTCAGATTTAAGATTAAAACAGAGAGAAAAAATCTCTTTAAACTACAGAAATATTGCCAGAGATGAGATTCAGAGGAAAACAAAAACAAAACAAAAGGTAATCTCAGCTGTAATCACCCCTTCTCTATTACCAGATAAATAAATTCTGTCTGAATGGGGCTGAGGCTCAGTCAGCGGGATGTTCTTCTATTAGCCTTCAATTTCCTGAGCCAGGTCCACATGATGAGTAAGTTTCTGTTGTGTCACAGCAGCGAGTCATTTAGTTTGTATGAGATTCTTGAAAATATCTAACCTGGCAGCCTCACAACCCACATGATTTTTTTCCACCACAGCAACACCTACCAATATCTACAGCCTGCTAAGAAGTGTATGACAAAAATAAGCACTTTTTTTTAACCACAGGAGATGAGAAAAATAAACAAGGTGAGAAGGTGCAGAGGGACTGATGGGGCTGATCATTATGCATGTAGCTGTAGGACCACCGCACACCTCAGTGGACTCAGTTGGTCTAGATGTAAATACAGTTTTCGAGGATTTCATTACTGTGACTTGCTGTAATGTGAGGCACATTTTAGAGGCCCCCTTCACCCTATCAAAATAGAAATTATATTAAAAATCTAGCATAAAATAAATGAATAGCTTGATTCTCACATGAGACATTCTTATCTCCCTCCTTGCTCATGTTTCGTATGGAGAGTGTGTGATGGCTCCATCCATACAGATGACACTATTCTATTATCTCACTTAGACAAAGATGAATCTGTCAGTCTATTTGTCATACAGTGATGTGCTCCGAAGCCCACTGAGAGACATTACATTCTGACAAGCAAAGGTTCACAGGAACTTAAGAGTCCTGCATCAAAAATATTCAAGGTACAATGGCTGCAAAGAGCAAACTATACACTTTATGATGATTAAAAAGTAGCTTTTCTACGTGTATTTTGACTAAGATAAAAACAAAAACAAAACAATGATGAGGATTTAATCTGCATGATAAGCAAATTCAGGTTTAATTCATTTAATGAAGATAGTGCAAATAAATAAATAAAAGTAAACTCAGGGTATCTCAAAAAGTCCAGTTGCATAATTCTTTTTTTCCTTTCATCTGTTCCCTTCATAATGAATCCTCTGCCTCCATCTAACCCTGACCTCTGCATCCTCCTCTCTTTCACCAACTCGCTTCATGTCCTCTTTCTCTCCATCCATAAATCTCCTCCTTGGTCTTCCTCTAGACCTCCTGCCTGGCCGTTCCAGCCTCATCATCCTTCTACTGATACATTCACTATTCCTCCTCTGGACATGTCCAAACCATCTCAATCTGTCCTCTCTGACTTTCTCTCCAGAACATCTTACATTTGCTGTCTCTCTGATGTCCTCATTCCTGATCCTATCCATCCTCATCACTCCCAAAGAGAAATTCAACACATCAACCTCTGCGACCTCCAACTCTGCCTCCTGTCCTGTCAGTCTCTAAACCATAGAACATCACAGGTCTCACCACCACCACCTTGTACACCTTTCTTTTCATTTTTGCTGATATTCCTGTATCACACATCACATCGGACATGTTTCTCCATCTGTTCAAACCAGCTTGGACACGCTTCTTTCCCTCTTTTCCAGGCTCTCTGTTGCTCCGGACTGTTTACTCCTCCACCTTCTTCATCTCCGCTTCCTGTAGCCTCACTGTTCCTCTTAGGTTCCTCTCATTCACACTCACATTTTCTGTGATGCTGCAGCTGATCTTGACCAGTGAATTAATGCCAGCATCATGTTAAAAAGGATGTGCAGCTTTCTCTTGTCATATTCTGAAACATTTGATGCATCTGATGGTTTTTGGCAGTATCCATCATGATTTTGACTCATACAACAAAAATCCAGAAATATTTTCTCCAACTGCTAAACTGAAGAGTTTTATATCATCATCATCATCATCGTCATCATCATGCACTTGATCCATGATAGTGATGTCTCACTGTCATATAAAATTCTTTTCATATTCGTATTAACTAAGAAAAGCAACATATATTTATTTTAGGTAACGAGTGGCACAACATTAATTTATTTATGTTTTTGTCGAGATTGCAACTTCTCAACTTTTAGATTTTAGAGCGTCACAAAATGCCTGTGTATATTCATGTCTATTTATTTCTGGTCTTGGACACAACGGGTTAGGGGGTCATCATCAAAGCAGGGTTCCTCGGGGCTGCACTGCCTCAAGCTGCTTTTGAAACTGTCATTTAGCAGTTTTTCAGTCTTGATACACTATGTCGGACTCCATAAATCAATTTTTTCTTTTCTTTTTCAGGTCAGGTTCGCTGGCTTCATTTCATTTCTCCAGGACAGATTTTAAACACGGCGCTGATGCTCAATATATTGCTTTGGGTGCGTAGCTGTACATTGTTTTGGTTTTTACACCTTTGTAATGTCTCTTCTGCTTATTTTCCCACTTTCCCGTCATGAACCTGTGTTTTAGTTCACCTTTCAGTTCATATTACAATTTCAGAAATAGTATTTAATTGGTTTGGTATGAAATAATTAGCAGAGAGATTTAGATAATTCAAATTATAGCCACTGTAATTTGATTCTGAATTTTTTTTTTTCTTTTTATGAAAATCCAATTTTTTACCTGAAAATGTACAATAGGAAATGTGGAAAAGTTTGATATCACTTCACCAAATTACTTAATGAATGAAGAGAATTCCAAGTTGAAAATTATTTTATTAATATTATTTTTTAAATTACCAAACACTGCGATACATATTGCTGTTTTTATTCATTTTTAATCATTTTGAACAGTTAAAGCATTTTGAAAAAGAAGTAATAGTCGACAGACAGTAGATGACAAGTACAGTAGACGATCTACAGTCAATGGCTTTCCTATGTGCGTCCAGGGGCTCCAGAATATTCCGACTTACAGAGTTAATGATGTTTTTGGTTGTCCTCCCACCTTTTTATAAGTAAAGAACCCCCTTTGCATCACATGATTTAACAACCAATCACATTAAATTCAAATATAAACAGCCAACATTTTCTTTCCAAACAAGTAGCAGCAGCTTGTATTCAATTCCAAAATGTAGTTTCTGCATCCAGCGCAAAAAAAAGTCATCAAAGCGCAATTTTAAGTCCTCCGATTACCAAAAGTGTTCCAGCAAAGATGGCAGCCTTCTTAAAACCCTTGACATAAAATTAATTAGGAATGTTTCCAGTAAACAAAAGAAGGAAGAAAAACTCTCACTGTTCTGTCATTCTCAATGCATCTCACCACGTCTCTGTCAGATACGCTAACGTACAAACAATGACAAAGTTCGTGTCAGAGCTCAGGGTATCCACCCTTTCATGTCAGACCAGCTGAAGAGAGAAGCGTCTTCATCCCTTCCTTATTGTCACAGAGTGAACTGTGTCTATCTTTGTATTTCTGCCAGTCAGGCCTTTGCTAAGTACCTCCATGTTTCGTTCACACACCCAGAAATCAGCACATCTGAGGAAAGATTTCAACTGAAGTTCTTTACAAAAGGGACAGATTTACAAACACGTCTTAAACAGGGTTGACATCATTGGCAGCTGGCGGCAGTCTAGACCACAGTGGCTTCTTCAAATTTGAGCAAAATCCCTCCTTTTAGACAAAGACATACGAATTACAGAATTACATGTTTCACACAAACCTTTTGGCTTTTTGAAACCTGAGCTGCCCCCGACAGGCAGCGACAAAGAAAGGTAAGATGTTTGTTTGGAGAACAAAGAAGTGCAGCAGAGGAGGGTTTTGTTCAAACTTTTTTTCAACAACATAGTTCTCTGTATCACACAATGAGGCGATACAATTTAAAAGTACCACTTGTGCCACAGCCAGCGGTCCTGGCGCTCTTTACAATGGGGTTCTACTACACATGAGAGATATTCCCTGACATCATTGTAAATCACATACACTTTGTCAAAAACAGGTTGTAAAGTTTAGGTACAGAATCACTGAGGAAAAGCACACAATACAACTGTAAAGTCAAGCCACTATGGCAAAATAGAAAGTATTGAGGAACTAGTCTTTGATTGAAAGTTGGCTCGTATCCTTTGCAACACTGAGGAGTGCTTTGGTCACTCTAAGAATGACCACATTGCTTTTCTACAGGCAGTTTAAAGGAGAGGACAACAAAGTCAACAAAACACTTTGTAAAATTCAATCAGCACAGGCCATAAATACAATTAAAGAGGTTAAAAAAAAAACATCAGCAAAGTGTACACACTCCTAGAAGCTATTCAAATCAAATTACAAAAGAGAAAATCTAGATGAAAAATGCTGAGAGAAAGTCGTTGCTCCTCAGAAATTCCAGTAGAGAACGCTGACCTCGCTTAGTGATTTATTTATTGATTCATCTTGGCAGAGTGCAAGTGTCAGCCACATGGCTTTTTAGACGTTTTCAAAAATATATATATATCTTAGAACTTCTTGTTGTAGTCACATCTAACACGATTGCCACATACAGGCATTTCTTTATTCAGAACAGTCAGTAAACAAGTTGACACTCTGGAGTTGAAATGGTGAAAGGATGATGCCTTTTAGGATTGCCACACACATGATGAAAATTGTAAAATTTCACGCTTTAGTAGGATGAGAAAGAACGTGGTGTAGCACTTGTGAGTCCCCACAGAGGAGACCGCTCACATGGTCAGCTTGGTCTGGACTTTTCAGTGTGCTTTGAAGACACTTTCGGGTGGCGGGGTGGATGGGCATTTGATCCTCGTGTTTGCGTTCAACCACAGTGTTCGTTATTCAGCCGTGCCCCCCCACTCAAAGTGCCAGAAGAGTGGGCGAGTTGAGGGAGTCGGAGGACTGGTCGCCGCTGCTGCTGCTGCGCCGATGGGCCTTGGAACAAGACTCAGAGGGGGGTGAGGGGCTCTCAGGCTCCAGCATGCTTGGGTAGGTGAATATAAGGTTGGGAGCGTTTGGCGTGGCAGCTGGGGTGGATGCCACTACCACCGGTGTGTTCAGGCTTTCTCCATCTGGGCAGTACATGCCACCGCTGCCGCTGAGGCAGATGGGCTTGATTACGGAGCGCTGAGGTTTGCCCACTTCCTCCTCCTCATCTTCTGGTTCTTGCTTCACAACCACTTGGTTCATCTGAGCCCTTATGCCCATGTTGGTGCGCATGGTCAGTGGGAGTGGGGCATATTGCTGCTGCTGTTGCCCCGATGCCTGGTGGCGCTCACCGATGGGCAGCTTGCACACAGGATTGTGGGCGACAAGCATGAACTCCAGCTTGTCTTTCTCCTTCTGCAGGCTCTCGATCTCCTTCTGCAGGTCAGCCTTTTCTTCCTCCAGCTTCTCAGTCTCCTGTTAAAGAGAAAAGAAAGAACATTAAAAAAATCTGCAGGCAGAGACATCATCAAGAAACCATCAAAGTTTGTTTTTTTTATGTTGAGATTTATTGACAAAAGAATATTGTTCCTAAAGCTGTACAATATGAATTTCAACCTTATTCAAAAATAGTGGCCAGATTGTATCTGTGCTTCTCTTCGGTGTCAAGAGAGAACACTGTGGTTTTTATTAATGTGCATCAACACAAAATCAACACATTAAATAGCAGAATTTATCAGGTAAACTTGTTCTATGCTTGAATTTGAGCATCACATAATGACTATTCTGTTCTTCTGTTGAAACAGTTCAGCTTCAAGTCAGCTCATTTATATATAAGTCAGCTCTAGGCACTTAAACAGAAAACTGTTGTTGTAATATTTACATCAACAGTGTTATTAACCTGCCAACCCAAAGATAAGGACAAAAAACTGTTGGTAGACGTGAGACAGACAAGTATAGGCTGAACTGCTGTCTGAGGACTTTGACTCATGGGCAAAGGTATGAGGAAGTTGTTCAGCCCGGAGAGGAGGTTTCAAGTAAGACTCTTAAATGATATCAGCCAAGGTGTGGTACAAATGTTTCTAAATTTCCCAAGAAAGCAGGAGTTGCTTATTTAGATTTTGATCAAATTAAGTCTTTTGAAGAAAATGCAGTTTTTCCTCCTCTGTGGTGTGGTTGTAGGTGCATGTGTTCCATGTCTCCATGTGAGATGGGCAATTTGCCCCTTTACAAAATGTCCTGCATTCATGAAGACAGCTGCCTACAGCAAATTCTATTTTTTTAATGACCTGACAAACTCAACCTGACTGTGATTGGACTAATTAGTCCATTTAGATGCTGTTACTGTCTTGGAGGCATGAGCCAGACAGCCCTACCTTTGTCTACATCTGCCAGAGACAAAAAGCCTTTCATGGCCTGTCATCTCTTCACTCAGACCCTGCACTTAGAGGCACGGTAAGAGTCAAACCAGTCTAGTGAGGTTGTACATTAAGGCGTGGAGCACAGTTGCCCTTAAAGAAAAGAAAGAAAAAAAAAAGACTTACCGTACTTCAGAATAACAATGATTTTTCTTTACCCATTTGCAAATTATTTTGGGATTTATTTTCACAAAATTACCAAATATGATTAAAAAAAGAAGAAAGGGTGTTGTATTTTGAGTTTGTTGCTGTATACAAGGAAGAGGATTAGTGTGGAATGGTTGTAATCTGCTGACTTCTGCATTCTGCTTACCCCTTGCAGCATCTCGGTGAGCTCTCGCCTGCGGTTGCGGCACTTGGCCGCAGCTAACTTATTCCTCTCACGCCTCACCCTTCTTTTCTCTTCTTCCTCTGGGGTGAGCTAAGGGCAGGAAAACAAAGAAAAACAGACACCAAAATAAGTCGCTCAGCAATCAATATGACGTAAAGAGGATTCTGCCATGGTAAAACTAAGTGAAGAGCTTAATGCAAATGTATTTGGTCTCCGCTTAATGTTTTGTTTTTCTTTTTTTCGGATTCCACAGATCAGGTCATTTAATCACCTGTTCATCCCTCTTGCGGCGGCTTCTGGTGTCCCCGATGGAGCGAATGACCCCGGGTCGAGCCAGTGTGTTGTGTGCCAAAAGCCCCGGTCCGTTGGTCAGGTGATGGCCGTATGGGTGTGAGCGGGAGTAGGGGTTGGACATGGAGGTGATGACGGTGGGCTGCACCATCCACTGCAGGTCTTGGCTGGTGGTGATTGCATTGATTGTGGGTATGAAGGCACTGTTGGAGCCAGGCATGTCAACCCTGTATTTCTGGATAACAAGAGCAGAAGAAGGCCACGATGATGCTTGATGGAGCATAATGCTGCTGAAAAGTGTTCTGGCAGCTACATGACCTGCATGTTAGCTGATGTACTGCCAAAGCAGTCAACTTCATTCCACAAGCATCTAACTTTTTTTTTAATTGCTCACAGCACAATCACAGTGATGCCTCTACCACCACCCAGTATGATCAAACTCACACATTTTTCCACATTTCAAGCTTTTAGTCATGATTCAATCCACATAGACGGTTTGTTATCCCTGGAGTGGAACAGTGACACATTCTGTGATTCATGTAGGAAAGCCCAAGGTGTCCACTGCATCTCATTTACAACCATAAACATGAGATAAATAGTGCACTGGTAAATTGTTGATGTCTGGACTGAGGTGTGCAAGCTTCACTTTGGTCATTGCAGATCAAAAACCGAAAGGAATATTAAATGGGAAAAACAAAAGCAACCCTCTAAACCCTTAGCACAAATAATAGAATTCAATTTACAATTGCCTCACAGATTCCTTCACAGGGACTGAAATAAACATCCTTGTTTATAACAGAAAAAGACACAACTGCAGTTATGTATCACAGTTATGAGAAGTGATAGAAGATGTCTCCAACTTCGAATTTTAGGGTTTGTCTGAAATATTTGCAAAACTTAGAAGTGGTGTCAGATGAGTTTTGCTTCATGTTTCTGTTGTCAACACACGGAGGAGCTGTGTGCCTGAATTCACACACATCCCCGTTTTTCCTGACTTTCCGTCGGATATCCCGGCAGCCTATTGGAACTTTGTTTATCTGGTGAGTCACTATGTATGGGATTTGTTAAGCACATGTGAATTTCGCTCACTTCCAGTAAGAGGGGAAGCAATCCAGGCTTGTTATCCAGAAATAGGCGAGTGGAATTTTTGTCCATCTTCACTTTAACACTGGTTATGATGATGATGATAATAATAATAATGAGAATAATAATAATGATGATGATAATAATAATACTAGTAATAATAATAATAATAATAATAATAATAATAATAATAATAATAATAGTAATAATAATAATAATAACAATGATGATGATGATGATGATGATCAGAAGTTGAAAGACACAAACTTCCACTGGAGTTGGTCTAATACCCTTGAAATGCCTCGTTTTCATTTGCCTCAGTAATGAAGAAGTCATGTTCCAACATGCTGAAATAGAAAACAGGCAGCCAGGAAGTGATTGCAGAGAGCCAAACCTACGACAGATACGGGCCAAATGTCGTTTACTGTAATGTTGCGTGAGCCTGACGATGCTTTTCCACAAAAGAGCTGGGAGGAAACGACAAGCCTGTTCCCGGATTTATACCCTGGTATGTTGGAACACAAGGACATTTTACAGTTTATGTAAATATGTTCTTCACAGTCTGTGACCTGTGAAGAAACGGCGTACATAGTCGGAATCCAGTGTTTTTTGGCCAAACAAACCCGAGAAGTGCCATTTGCCTGTGTAAGGAAATGAAAGCCTGAGCTCCAGGTCTGAGCGCGTTTCCCGCTGGAGGAAATGTGCCATGTGCATCCGGGGACCCGTCTACTCAAATCAGACCTCATTTTAACTCTGCGACATTTTTCTAACAGTGCGCACACGAAAGAAATGAGCACATCTGACACTTGTTTGTTGAACCTTTCCTACATTCTGCTACACAAGCCGACGCGGCTGCTAGAAAGCGACGTCTACACGGAGGCAGCCAGCGGTGCGTGCCTGTTGCATTCACAGACTATAAGCTTTATCTACAGCCTGTTAATTACCACACTGTTCAGAGTGGCTAAAGCTCAGTCTCTGGTGTCCGTTCTGGGCCCATCTGTCCGTGCACGTAAAACGAGTATCCACTGGCGCAAATGTACCACCGGTGTTCCTTTTTTGCGGACAGATGGCGGAATAATGCAGCTCTCCAGACTCTGGATTTGACATCTGTGAATCAGAGGCTCTGATACACACGTCTGTGCTCCATTCTCCCAGAATGTTACCTATAGCCTCGTTGGAACCGCATTTCTTAAAAAAAAAAATGCGCATCCTTGACGTTTACTGTGCACCGACCAGCGCTTAAATATCATTGTTCATTCAAATATAAGAAATAACATAGATCAAGTCTCACATCTGTCACAGATACAATCAGCGTCACTGGGCTTTTTTTCTCCCTGGCGACCGCTGAATTATCTATTAATAACAAGAGGCGCAGCGACATGTTGAGAAATAAATTACGTATTATGAAATTCTAACAGGTGGTGTACCTGATAGAGCAGACGCTTTTACATTTAACCACCCCGTCCTTGTTTCAGCCTACCTGGTAGCTTGAGGTAGAGATCGGACTTCCGATCGTGCTGCTGCCGCTTGTGAAGGAGTCTGGCTGAGCTGGAGAGGTGCTGCTGCCGCGGGAGGAGGTGTCGTAGTTCCCGGAGTAGTCCTGGTACATGATCCAGGGGAGCGGGAGGTTTCAGCGGACTGTTTGAGCTCAGGAGCCTTTCTTTGAAATCCCCACAATAAAAAAGACACCAAACAGAGAAATCCTCTCACTGGAGATATCCAAAGAAAAGCGCAATTATGCTTGTCAAATCTAACCTAGAACATGTTATTGAAAGTTGTTCTTTTTTCCTAGTCCGGCTCGGATTTTTTTTCTTATTGTGCTTGTATAATTCTGAGTCGCAGGTAGACTAGCTACTCTGTCAAAGATCCTCTCACATGCGCACACTCGGACGGAAAGTCACCTACAGGAGTCCAGCAGAGACAAGTGAACCTGGAGATTCACGCACGTTCACATTCGCTTTAAAGCCTACTGCCTGTTTTTAAACTTCTCAGTATTTTCCGTCTTCTTGCCTAACACTCTACTCTTAGATCTCTGCTGTTCACGGAACAGTTCTAACTTTTTTTTCCCTTTTTTTCCTTTTCACCCCACTTCCTAGAGATGACTCACTTCAATGGCACTATGAAGAACTGCAACTGCTTTTCAATAGCGACGACACAACCTACGTCACGTGTGGGCGTTGCGACTGCAGCCAGGGAGGGGTCATTTCTGGATAAGGCAGTAAAACACTGAGATCCTTCTCCCGGTAGACACCGGAGATGTTAACGAAGCTCTACTTTACAGATTAAGCGGCGAAAATGTGTCTCCAGATGACTTGTTCCGGACGTCAGTGCCCGCGCTCAGGAGTTCACCATTTGTCTCACTTGCTTGGGTCCATTGACGCATGTTTCCTAAAATGGGCAGTTGCGTCAGAGAGCGCGTGTGGGTTTCCTTGGTAAAAGAAGCGTCAGACTTTGGAGGGATTCCCTCCCCTACGAGCTGCAATCCGGACACAGAACTGACTAGATCTGCATCCGCGTTCGGCACCTCAAAAAAACTGGAGAGTAAACAGCAGTTAAAGGTTTATGCACACAAATGGAGTCATTTTAAATCAGGAAAAGCAGCTTAGTGCGGCAGTAATATCAGTATCTGCACCTGAAAACCCACCAGCCTTCATCTGCAACGGTTTCTATTAAATGCAATCAGACATGCGGGCGTTTGTGCACAATTTAATGATTTTCTTTTTCTTTCTTTCTTTCTTTCTTTCTTTCTTTCTTTCTTTCTTTCTTTCTTTCTTTCTTTCTTTCTTTCTTTCTTTCTTTCCTTCTTTCTTTCTTTCTTTCTTTAATTAGGCACCGACGAATTGTGCGTAGGTTAATTAGCAGAAAGCATGGTCACACTAATGATGAGGTCAACAGGATCTCTGACAAATGGAGACTAGTTGGAATGCGGACGCCCCTCATAAACAAGGGCAATACGCCCAGAATATGACAAGTTGCGCGATACAGAATTCTGTATTAAGTCAAATCCAATTTTTTATGGTTCCTATTTTAGTCTGTAGCATATACAGCTGTTTATGCTGAGCTCCTTCAAAGCTGTTTGCCGCGCACATTTTGCCAGAAAGAGTCGCTCCCGTCAAAAAAAAAAAAAAAGTTTCATTCTTCAGATGGGGAAAGCTGTGTGGAGGAAAATAATGAGCAGGGGGTTTCTGAGGTGACCACTGACTTTAGATGTGCTTGCTCATATCGGGAACACGTCACTCACAGGACTGTAGGTACTCTTGCCCTCCGATATGTCACCCTTTCCAGAGTTACTGGGTGTCATTTTCGCTGCATTAACTTTTGACCTGCGCATTGATCTGGAGTCTAACTTCTCTGAAAACACCCAGAGCACTGCTGAGCACGAGTCCCTGGACTCCTGAACCGGAAACAGAATGCAGGCAGATGCTGAAAAATATTTATTTGAGTAATGCCGGTCATCTGCCAACTGCAAAACTTCAAATGACTTAGAATTTATGGGGAAATCTAATCAGCCATAGTTCTATAATTAATGATTTTATGCTATTTATGATACATCCATTGGCGTTTCTCTGCTAACTCAACGTTGGACACAAGATTGGCTCAGTTTAGATCAATCACATTATCTGTTTTTTATGAGTCATAAAGAAAAAGCCTACTTGTCAACAACAAAAATATATCTGATGGCTGTCACTCAGACGTCACTGTTCTGATCTGAATTACAAATGTTAATGAAGACATTCTAGACACGTTAGCGTTTTAAAACTGCTGAAAGCCGATCAGTCCCCTTCACGCTCAGACAAGATGACGTAAAGGCTAGTGGGTCAGTGGCGCACTGATGGCAGGTACTTGCGCAGGTCGCGCGCCACTGACGCGTCGATGTCCCTCCATCACATATCATAAAGTATCAGCTGCACAGAACATCTCATCCAGGAATTATGTCCCCTGACAGTGTGCGCGCAAGAGGCTTACCTGACGTTACAGGTGCTCGTGACGCAAAGGGACTGAGACCTAATGCTGCTTTCAGGTACCTCTTGATAAATCGGAAGAGTGTAACTGGAGACCAGTCCCACATTTGCCCCCGATTAATAAAAAAAATTATTTGGCTACAAAAGAATTTATAAGGAGATCGCGATCTGCTTACTAACACTTTTAGAAGTTTACTCAAGATTAAGATTCTAAAGGAAACAGCTTTAGTGTTCTAAAGGGCTAGGAATATAAATGCTCAAATGAAAAACAGTTCTTGAACGCTCTGTTTCTGACTTTTAGCAGGACAAGGTTTCTGTGGTTATGCAGGAAAAAGGTCTATAAGGCTACATCAAGAAGGTTTCCTGTAAGTCGCAATAAATGAAATAAATAAATACATTAAAATAACTATTTTTACTACTTTTTTTGTATTCCCAATCATTTCTTAGTAATCTCTGTTAAGAGTGAACAAATTCATTGTCAAGGACTGTTTTAGTCATTTTCTTCTGCAAAACTATATAAAAGTGTCAGTGAAAATAAGACGAAGCTGGTTGACACTTTTACACTATATGTTTTAACTTAATACCTTTAACATGCTTATTTTACTGTCTCAAGCTTACGCACAATGCACGTTTCTTTCTCCTGTTTACACTCGATGGTCTGTTTTCTTATTGTGTAAATAAACAAATCATTTTTAAAGATTGCCTCCAAGTTTTTGTTTTAAATTTTCTTTAGATGAACCATAAGCTATAGCTCTTCAAAATCATTTTTACATCTTTTGAATTACTTTATTACTATTTCAGTTGCAAACTGGTGAGTGGAAGGAAGAGGAGGAAACAAGCTCTGAAGTGTTATTATGAACATTGTTTTTCAACCAGCTGGATTCTTTGTTTTCCTTTTCCTCAGGTGTCATTTACCTGTCATGTTGTAATACCTTAACTGGGATAATAGCTCAACATGATCAGCATGGCTAATCTCTCAGCTCAGGTGCTGCCAGTAGGACACACGTAGGATCCAAAGTGCTGACTAGGAGTGTAGAGAGTGCTTTAAAGAGAAATCAGAAAGACTCGCTGTGGGATTTAATACTGTGCCAGTGACCTGTTATCACACTTAGAGCCAGATTCACTGTCAATTTGAGCCCGAACCCCCGTTTTCCAAGACAGTTACTGTTGGTGCTTGAAAATAAAGGAAACCCAGAGACCTTTGTACTTTTATTGACTCTGTGGGATTCCTTTTACAATTTACTGCTATTTGCACAATTATTAAGAGTTTTGGGGAAAAAATAAGACAAATGACATGGTTATGATAGCTGGTGCAAAGATGATGCAGAAACATACAACATATTGATTTCCAAGCTACATTATTCTTAATTAGAGTAGCTTCATAACTTTTTCACCCCAAAATGATGGTTTAAAAATAGATAAATAAATAAATAAAATTAAAAAAAAAAAAAAATATATATAAA
>JBAMYA010000015.1:16006517-16058793 GCA_037176975.1 Arrhamphus sclerolepis
GGGGGAAGGGGGGTTTTCCACCCCTTCCCCCCCCCCCCCCCCCCCCCCCCCCCCCCCCCCCCCCCCCCCCCCCCTCCCGAATCCCCTCCGTGGATTTTGCCTGACTTTTTCCCTCTTTCTCTTGATGTAGAGAGTGTGAGGGATGCAGTGGGAAGGAAGGTGAAGTTGTCACTGAGGAAAAGGGTCAAACTGGAGATAAAAGGAGACAAGACAGAGAACAGAGTCTTGGTGAGTCAACTTCAGCTGCTTTCAAACTACCTCTTCTTCAAAGGTTGTAAGATGTGATCTGTCTTCTTCACCCCTACTTGCCTTTTCTTTAGATGTACGTTTTTTTCCTGAAAAACAGCATCATTTCTGTGCTTTTCACACTCTTATCTTAATATGTGCGTGTGTATATGTATGTTTTAAAACCTACACCAAAAGCATATTTAGGTCCTAATGGTTTCATTTACTGTTGTTTTTTCTTGCTGAGTTTTCCTCCTTTTTCTTTTTTGGCCATTGTTTGCATTGATCAAACTACACAGAACAACATGTGATGGTTATCTGGAAATTTCTAGAGTTGTGAGAGGCACCCTTAACTGTAAAGTTTCTTACTTATTTGATTTGGATATCAGACATGTCCGGAGAACGTACAAGTCACACTGAGTCTTAAATATTACTGTTTGCATGCAGATTGTGATTTGACTGGAGTTTTGTCTCCAAGGACGATGCCGTATGATTTTTATGCAGTTGAGCAATATGGATTTTAAAATAACGTATTTTTGAAAAGACTCGCTTTAGTTAATTCCATTACAGCACAACTATCAGTCCCACCCGTGCTGATCAAACTTGCAACTGTTTGTTCAACTTGCACAGTGGGTTAAGTTGGACACATGAGACCCGTATTAACTGAGGTAATCCATTCACCTGATCACATGTGCTTAAACACCAGTTTCCAGTGAGTCTGCAAGCCAAGTGGAAATAGCATCTCCAACTATTAACACTGACTAAGCAGTAAATACACCAGCTGCTAAATAATTAACTCCTAGTGAATTATTCGTCAGTTAGTTAGTAATGATTTATTCTGAGCATGTGATATATACACTACTCACAAAAACTTAGGGATATTTGACTGATGGGTCGCATTTATGGAAAATGTAAGAAGTTCATGCTACAGTGATATTATGTCATGAAACTTGATTAGAATCATGCAGTTGTTGGAAAAAAACAGTGATTCGTGGACCAGACGCTTGTTGTGAAATTTCATTCAAAACCCAAATATCCCTAACTTTCTGTGAGTAGTGTAGATATCTATGATTTATATTTTTATATACTTAGGAGAGTTAGTCAACAAATAAGTTCAATGTAACGTACATATGGATACTACGTGTACTCTATATATAAATGTCTGCTTGAAAGGGAGTGAGAAGACGTAAAACTGGTTTATTTCCACCTCCACTTCATTCCCACATGTAAACTACCTTAATTTACAATTAAGTTACAACCAGATAGGCTACAATAAAGTATTACATTAAGATAACAATTATAATTCAGTAATCATTATATGAAATCTCAATAATAACAAAATTCTAATAAGTATTATACACTGTCATCATCATCATCATCATTATCATCATCATTATTATTATCATAATAGCTAAGACAATATTAACTTTATTATCACAACCATCCCATAATATTTTCACTCCATCTGGACTTAAATTGTTGAACGTTAGCACATTGTTTGCGCTGTCCCCCTAAACTATTCCACAATTGAACACACACACACGTGCCCACACCCACCTACGCACACACACACACACACACACAAATGTTTTCTTATTGTTGTGACTATGTGACTTCCAATTGAGGAAGGAAGAAGGGGTTAGGCACAGCTGACTCACCTACAGCTGGTTCATTATTTTGGAATATTTTTAGACATAAACAAACTCTTTAGAGCGAATGCAATGTTAGTTGAAGACTGAAGTATTTCCCAAAAGGCCTGCCTGAAACAGACTGTTGTCACACCTTCTCCTTTTCATCCTGCATCATAGTAACTAGCTCACATACATACCATTGCTTCGTCAAAAATACATTTTGGTGCACTCATTTAGAAGTTTGCAGAAAAAGACTTCAGGGAGTCAGACTGGAGAGTGGAGAACAGAACATTAGTATAAGCAACAGTAAATCAGAGTCTGAAAAAAATAGTTGAGTTGGAGCAGAGCATACATGCACATATTCAGGAACCTTTAGGTTGAATTTACACTTGATGGTCTTGATGGCTAATTCTGATTTATTACTTCTGATCTTTTTTCTCTCTTTTTTTAGTTCAGAATCAGAATTGTTTTATTGCCATTTCTGTGAAGATGTTCACAGATTGGAATTTGTTTTGTTGTAGTGTAACTGAATAAAACAAATATTCACAAAACAAAAGTCAGGCCTTTCAATCAGAGCTGTAACTCACAGCTCTTAAAACAACAGGACATGGCAGAGCAGTCATAGCACCGTTTCATGGACTGCTGAGAGTCACAGTGTGCTATCTTGCAAATACAAGTGAACGGTGGAGTCTCCCTCTCTGAACTCGCAAGCATAGTCCAAAATGTTCTCAACCATTTACCTGTAGGAGTTTCTCTAAGGATTTTAAGAGGACTACGTAATTTATGGCCAAACACCAATTCAGCTGGACTAGATTCCTGAGTAGACTCTCGCTGCAAACAAGGCAAAAGTTATGCCTTCATCCCAGTCCTTTTTAGCTTCAGCACAATATTTTCTTAGCATTGACTTTAGCATAGACGTCTGATGTCAATGTTCTAAAGCCCCCTAAGATTCAGGATGGTATTGTAACCCAGTACAAAATCAAGGTATTTTGTATTGAGTTAAGTTCATATAAACAGTAATAATTTAAACTGTGATAAAAATGTTGTGTTATCCATCCATCCATCCATTATCTATACCCGCTATTTCCTGTTCAGGGTCACGGGGGTCTGCTGGAGCCTATCCCAGCTCACTTCGGGCGAAAGGCAGGGATACACCCTGGACAGGTCGCCAGTCCATCGCAGACAGTAAAAACATTCTTTGTTTTTTTCACCAGCCATTTTTATAGAACTTTTAGATAGCACAGATTGGATGATAGACTTATGTGTCAGTACGTATACATCTGCTAAAGCAGCGGCAGAGGACAGTGAATCCACCTTTTGCTCATTTAAATGTTCAACAACACGCTCAAGGAGACAATCTTTGAACTCCTCTAAAAAATCGAATTCTCTTAGGGAGTTAAAATTTGGCACCTTATTCGAAGCACACCATCTGTCAAAGATGCTTCCCTTCTCCCTGGTGAACTCTATAGGTTGGGGCTTTTCTAAAGACCTAAATTTCTGCCGTTAAGCCTCAGGAACAAGCTCATAGGCTTTCAAAATGGCAGTTTTAACCACCCCATACTTAAGAGTGTCATCAAGAGGAAGGGTGGCTACAATCTCTTGTGCTTTACCGTGGATCTTCCACTGTAAGAGTAGGGACCAAACATCAGGTGACCATTGTAAAGCTTGTGCTATCCATTTAAAAGCAGGAAGCCAACTTCTGTTTTTCAAAACTCAGGTACTAAAGCCACGTATTTAGTAACGTCAAAGGGCCTAACTGAAGAGGACCCACTCAAACCACTAGCATGAGTCACAGTGGTGGTATTATGAACTTTGGACCTCGCCTTAGATTCAAGCTCTAGCTGTCGAAGCTTTAGAGCTTTTTCAGTTTCAATTTCCAGCCGCCTGACTTCAAGCTGGTATTGCCTTAGCTGTGCTCTCTCCTTGTCTTCAAAATGCAGTCTGGCGAGATGAACTTTCAGGCGAGCATCAACCTTGGAACTAACAGATCCACTGGACACCGAGAGGGGATCAAACCAAAGCCAAAGTGTGACAGGAGTCCTAATCCCACCAACAACCTCTGCATCCACCTCAGCACCTGTGGTTCCCTTGCAATTTTATCAGAGGGGCCAGTAGACGGCGACTCAGCAGGAGGCACAGCAACAGCTGACAAAACAGATGATGGCAAGGTCAACAAATTCATCTCAACCAGTTTGTCCATAATCAGGTCCTTTAACTCCTTCTTAACAAGCTGCTTAGAATAAGAAATGGAAAAGTGACTAACAATCAGGGCTAACTCACAACAACAAGCAAGTTGATCAAAAGCAAGATGTTCCAAAAACTAGTCCATGTCAAACTGAGCCATTCTGAACCAAAAGCACAAACTCTACAGATGCACCCTCCAATCACAAAAACCAAACAACTTCCACTGAACTTTAGTCACAGGATCGTATTAGGTTTCCTGGATGAGCCCCCATTTAAATGTTACAGCTGCTGTCTCAACCAGGGGGAAGGCGAGGTAACAAAAAAAAAACAAAAAAAAAAACAACAAAACACTAGTAAAAAGTAAAAATTAATCAAAAGTCAAGAGAGTCTTAAAAATCAAAATACTGAATAAAACAAATATTCACAAAACAAAAGTCAGGCCTTTCAATCAGAGCTATAACTCAGAGGTCTTAAAACAACGGGACATGGCAGAGTGGTCATAGTGTTGTTTCATGGACATCTGAGAGTCACAGTGTTCTTTTCGTGCAAATATGTGAATGGAGGAGTCCCTCTCTGAACTTGTGAGCATAGTCCAAAATGTTCTTCTGGGGAGAATCATTGATCTCAATCAGAGCTGTAACCCAGAGCTCTTAAAACAATACTAGACAAAAAACAAACAAACCTTAGGATAACAAACCAAGTGGCTACAAACCAGTAGCTGTACAAATAACAACATGTATATGTATATGTGTATATACAAATAGATGTATTTATTTACTATTATTATAAGTTGTATAAAAAGGTTATGGTAAAATGTGCAACACAAACTGTGCATCTTGCAGGGTCACTATTTACAAGACTACAACTAGATTCTTTTAGTATTTTCCCCACCATGCATTTTTTTCCCATCATGCTGTCAGTAGAAAACCCAACAAGAGGACACCCTACCTGGCCTCTAGTAGATACTGAAAAAATACTCAAAGAGCGTCAAAGACAGGCTGTCATATTCAAAAATGACAAAGTAGCTTTACAAACCATACATTTATTTAAAACATCCCTGTTCTGTTCAAAATGAAAATCTTCTAAAATGTAAACATAAATAATGCATCAAGGCCAGTGACATATGATGAGGTTCATGGCTGGTGAGGCTCTGACTCCATCAAAATCAGATTTACAAATGTGTGAAGCCAAAAGAGTAGATTATTCACCATTTGATCAGCAGTAGTTAGCAGGTTATGTTTCATATATTAGCACCTTTTTTTAAAGATTTTCTAGTGACCTTTATTGGATAGAGAGAAAACAAGGACGAAAAAGGGGTAAACGCTAGAGTCAAACCTGAAAAGACAAGACTATCTGACAGCTGATGTTACCTGATCTTCTCATTTATTTGAAGTAAGATAAAAAAACAAACAAACAAAAGACACATTTACCCAGACTAACATTGGAATAATGCCAGCGGCCCAGTGCAGCGCTTTATTATAAACATTAATGATCTGTAGAACAAATGGAGTTAAAGCCAGACATTTTACGGAATTATATTTATTCTTGTTCTTGTTCTGACTGTCAGGTTTCCTGTCTGAGATATTGTCACACCTCAGTTATTGGTTGTTAATTGTGTTACGTCTCTCCAACTTGCGATACTATCAAACACGTTTGATATTGTCCAAGCCCAAGACTAGAAAAAGACTGGTATGAAACGTTGTAGATAATCACCTTAAACCTAACGATCGAGATGACGGGAGTGTGCTGTAACTGCAGTAAAACTCCTAAGATTTACTAAAGACTTTCTGTTTTTAGTCTGGGACTGTCAAAATCATTTGGTGCAAGCCCAGCACAAGATAGACGTCTCTGATAACAACCCAGCCGAGGTCAAGGTGCCCAACAAATGGTTTATTCTGTGGGCCATTAACTAGCTCTGGCACTTTGTGAAGTCATGGCATTTCTACCCAAGAGACAGAGGATCTGGGCGTTCTTGCCAATGGGTGAGATTTTGCGTGTAATGAACCTTAAGTGAAGATGACATGGTGTAGCCTCAGGTGAAGGTATCTTGGACCAGTCACCTGGAATCATGTTGCATTCCAGCAATGTGAGGAGATGGACTTTGACATGTCCATCAATTGACTCAATGATAAAGCCTTTGGCTTTCCTTCCACTTTCATGATGCCTGAGCACATGTAGAGAGTAAAACATTCTGTGCACTTTCCAAAGTTGAAGAACTCTGAGCATGCAAGGGAGCAGTTACTTCGATCATCTAAGACTGTGTAGACTTTGACCACTTTGTCCATCTGACCTGATAGATACACTTAAGCTAAGCAAATTTTAGCACATGATTTTGAACTAGGGTTGTCACAATACCAAATTTCTGTTTCAATACTGATACCAATATGTATATGTATACAACACTCAAGTGTCAGTATTTTTCCTTTATTTTAAAACAGACTTTGAGCCAGGAGCAAGAGACTTCTGTAACTGGGAGAGGGAGGTGGTACAATATTTTAATTAACGTTGCCATTTTAATTTGAATGCCATTACTTTATTTGACTTGTTCTCACTGTTCAAAAGGTGTGTTTTGAAACTACATGAAACATTCTAGGATAAGTGATTGTCAGGCTAATGGAATGTTTTACAAAAATATGTTTCAATATATTTCATTCATGTAATGCTTTACCTTATTGGCTTATGCACACACACACACACACACATATACATACAGGGGGTATGGAAAGTATTCAGACCCCCTTATATTTTTCACTTTGTTATATTGCAGCCATTTGCTAAAATCATTTAAGTTCATGACCATGTGAGATTTCAGTTTTTCTTTTTTAATAAATTTGCAAAAATTTCAACAATTCTGTGTTTTTCAGTCAATATGGGGTGCTGTGTGTACATTAATGAGGGAAAAAATGAAGTTAAATGATTTGAGCAGATGGCTGCAATATAACAGAGTCTCCTATCTTTTGAAGAGTGCACGTTTAATTACAGCTGGAGCTCCACAAGTCTGCAGCAGGCCTGCAGCAGCATCATGAACTTGTACATAGCTGATTTGTTTGGCCTGTTTTGAAGACTGGTCCCAGCCACCTTATAAGGAGGTCAATTTCTTCTTTGTATGTGGAGCATAAGTCTCTGATAACAATCAAGAAGCAACTTTTCCATAATCAGTAATTCTGTGAGTTGGCATCAAATATCTGCAAAGTGGCTGGAACTAGCTCTTGTCTCATGAGGTACTTTACAACATCAGTCGATGGGTCATGGGAAGCAGATGATGATGTACGTGAGTCACGTTTGAATGTTGGAATTGAGTTGCACATGTGTCGAATAGGGGCTCAATCATAGTTGTGGCTGAGGGGCTGTTGCTGGTTTGGTGCTGATTATGCATATTTGTCCTCTTTCAGAGTGTGTATTGTGGGGAGCTGCTTGTGTGACTGTGTTTGTATTTTCTCATGAACAGAGTGATGATGGGTGGGTGATGGGTGTCTCTGTTGCAGAGTGAAAAGCTGTGTGACTGTCTATGGTGCTTGACTTAACATTTATAGTCTTGGACTCCTTGTTGTCTGCAGGGGTCACAAGGAGGCTTTTGTGGGAATGTGGTTCTTCACTTCTAAAACCTGAGCTTGGGCTGATATAGCAGCAGCCATTTTCTTTACCTGGATGATGCGAAGCTTAGCACTGATTTTGGCTTGTTTCACCATGGCTTCAGCTTCATCTTCTGCACTTGCAGCCTGTGCTTTGGTGTGTGGTCTGAACACTATAACAGTATCTGAAGACCTACTAGAAAGCTTTGATGAGCCAGAGCAATGTCATCTTATTTTGAATATCTCCTCTTCCATATTCATCCCAAGACTGCGTTCAGCTTGGAGATTTAAATCCAATTGCTGTGACATGGCTGAAGGAGATGTCTTTAGATGAAACTCACTTATAAGCCTTGTTACTGTTCTGTCATCATATGACATGAAGCTGATTGAATGCTTATCTTGCTAGACAGACAGTGAACAGTCCATGGAGTTACTTCACTGAGTTTGTAAAACTGAAATAAACATACAAAAAAGTTCATTAGTGTGTCTCACACTTCGAAACAGCTGACTGTCTGCTGATTAACTATTATGTAAACGGGATAAAACAAAGAAAAACCACATAATTGTACTGTGCATGTGAACGTTAGCATAATGGTAACCGTAAATGCTAACTTCTGTACAAACCAATGGGAAACGATTACCCTGACCCGCTAGCATGCTCATGCTAATTCTCATTAAACAGAGTCCTTACAGCTTATGAACCACATACACATTTATCATAGCCTCATATGTTCTTATCAAAGAAATTACAGGTTCAGTATTTAAACTCACAGGCTTACGCGAGCCAAACATCAAGCAAGAAGACCGAGCTCTTTCATATACAGCTGTGCCGGAAGTTTCTAATTCCACTAGGGGGTGGTGAACATACAAAATGAGACACCCACATTTAAGGGCACACATACATTAAATCAGCACCCACACAGTGATCATAAACTTAAATTTTCAACTGTTCCAATATTGTAAACTTAAACAAACCTCAGGCTGAGTAACCAGCATCGATTAACAGGATTTGAATCCATTCAATTTTATTCATATAGATTACTCAGGTTGTCTCTGGATGCTTTGCAGAGACCAAAAGCATGACCCTCGAGCGACGATGGCCAGCCAAACAGTGGCCAGAAAAAACTCCCCCTTTGGAAGAAATCTCGGGCAGAACCTAATACTCAAAGAGGGACAGCTGAAGGCTTGAGGCCAGTAGGGCAAAGGAGAAAAAGAGGGGGGAGACAGGACAAAGAGGATGACAAATAGAGTGAGGTAATATAGAAAATAATAAAAGATGTAAAAACTAAGGTTTAATTGCAAACTGACTGTGATGATGACGATTTGCCTCATTTAATGTAGCTATTATTTAATTTGTCTTTTTTTTTGCCCGTTCTGTTAAACGTTGCATGTTGGTGAATAAAAAAGATGCTACATGTATACATATCTATGTATGTGCAAGAAGTGTGTAAATCACAAAATATAGAATGAAATAGCCTAACAAATGGGAAAGACACCAGAAGAAACATCTGTTTTGTTTCATGCCACATTAACTTCATCAGCTGTACATGTGGCCGAGCTGATGACTGGGAGCACCATTCAAATCGTGTGTGAGATGGATGTAGAGGCCACCCGGAGCTACTTGCTACAAACCCCATCTGTCTTTCTGAGGTTCTAATTTCTCATTCTGTGACTTTTTTCCTAGAGCATGGCTACTTTTGAGGCTATGACATTAGCGTAATTCCACATGGCTCTGGAGTGTTAATCAAATGTCTTACAGATGGTTTGAACTCATCCATTTGTTATAATTGCTGCCTGCCATAGTGAGAGGAGGTCTAACCAACACACATGATGGACAGAGACACAACACAACCAGTTTGCAGCAAAGCAGCCTCAAATGTGATCAGGCTATTAACTAATTACAGACTTTGGTCTGCTAATGATGAAACCAAGCAAACCATGTCTTCTTCAGGGAAAAAAAAAGGCCACAGTGGGCAAAAAATGAATTCCTTCACTGAACATCTTCCTCCTAAGTGGAGTGGAAGTAATATTTCTGCAGTTAATGTGATGACACTGGCCACTGCATTTAATAAGGACAATAAAGTGAATAACTATAATATAATATGCTTAAAGTTAGTGGGATCCTCAAGTGTATGAGAAATGTTAGACAGGGATGGTTGGCAATGAAAGAATAATGAAATAGAGGTCCATTAATAAAGTAGCACATGCAGACATTAGAGAACAATGACTGAAGCTCTGCTCACTGCCACATCTGCCCTGTCGCTGTGTGGCATCCAAAAGTGTTGCCTGATGAAATCAACTCACATCAATATAGTGTGCATCAGTAAACAAGAACTGCCCTTTGCCTCACAGGCGCGCTCACGGCTTCTGTCACTGATGACAAGGGACAGATGGGAACATGCATGGAGATGTGGCTAAGGGGGATAGTGGGATTTAGGAAGACATTGTTTTTCTCCAGTTTGTCGCTGTCAGGTCTTGTTCACATTTTCATTTTGATCTAATGGATACATTCTTTGGATTGGGAAAAATAAACAAATGGATGACAACCAACATCAAGGTGAGAGTGCCAGAAGATAAGTATGGCACAGCTGTACATGGGCTGCAGCTGAAGATCTCTCAGTTCAGTCAGACCGAGGGGTGCAGTTTGAAGGGAGTCTCTTTGCGGAATGATTCAGACTCATCTTGTCCCTCAAGACAGCGAAAAGCTGTCACAAGTCACATTGCATCAGTGAAACAAACAAAAAGTAAAGGCGTACTTGTTAAATTTCAGCTAATGCCATTCTAAGTTAATGTTCTGTGCAGAGCTGAACACAGACAGAAATAGTTCTTGTGTAGTGGAGTCTAACTAACACACTCATTTTATAAGTCAGCCATGTTTATCAGTTACCTTGCCATTCATTGTATTAAGTGTTATTAAAAGAAAGGGGAAAAACAAGTACAATCACACATATAAAAACAATTCACAGCATGTTAGATGCTTCGTGAGGATGTTTATAGGTTACGGTGCTTCCACCTAAATGTTGATTCAAATATTCCAAGATGCTCACGATTACTCTCTATAACATGGTAGCATACCATATAACATCAAACAGACTCCCCAGTGCATTAAGAGTGAGGTGGATGTAACATTAAGATAACTATTTGCCAGTGCAGATTATATGATTAAGTTTATGGACTAAAGATGTAAAGGACAAAGAGCTAAGGGTTAGGGTTACGGATGAGATCATGTATACATTATTCCCTTGGGGTGTTTTGTGAAAAAAGTGAAGTCTTTGCAAAATGCTAACCCGCCTTTTCTAAGGTGAGTATATCATGAACATGGACTCAAAGTTTTCCTTACCTACTTTAAAGGTTACTGCAAACTACGAAGTTACGAAGTTTAAAAAAAAGAAAAATTGGTAACAACTCCTCCTTCATGTGAGCAGCAGTATCTGTTAGCAGTGTGTCTAATGCATTAGTGTGTGTGTACACACACACACACACACACTAATATGCAGACAGAGTAGTTAGTGTAGGAAATGTTTGTGTTGCCTGGCAACAGCCTTGCAGTTGTAGAACTAATTGTGTTGGTGGAGCTAAATGAATGATAATCTCTTGTCACTTATTACTATTAACTAATTAAATGCGTTTCTAGAACTTTTGTATAACAATAATATCACACTCATTGTCATGCTGTTGACTTGAATATCAGCAACCTCAACAGCGCCACCTCCAGTGTGATATTACTTAAATATCAGAGCAAAGCTGCTTCTCAGCTTTCAGAATCTGTTGGAATTATGTTGATAGAGCAAACAGTTGAAGAGTTACAGATATTTGAAACATGTACGTCTTCCTGTTGTCTCCAACAGCTCCGTGTAGAAACAGCTCAGTCTCACTAGCTTGAATGTGGGAGGAGCTCAGTGGATCTGCACTCGACAATGCAGCCTAGGCGGAGTAGTCGAACACAGATCCACTGAGCTTCAACACAGAGCGCATCGTGAGAAGAGATGTTGATAAAATAAATAAAAAATTCTGTATCGTTGGATACATGTGAGTACTGGGCCGAGAGCTCTGTATTGAACGCTTCAATACAGATACATGGATTGTTGCAGCCCTACATATATGTATGTATGTATTTTTGTATGTATATATGTATGTATATACGTATGTATGCATGTATTTATGTATGTAAGGTGGTTTTGGAGTGTAAAAACTTCATTTAGAGTTTCAAACTCTGACTAGTTAGACTGGCTTCTGAAAGACTGACGTAAGTTCTTCCTCAGGTTATGCGTCTACTTACATGCGTGTACCAGTCTCTACTGGTTTTTACTGGTCTTTACAGGTTTCTAGTGTTCTCAAGTGGTTTATGATGGTCTTTGCTGGTGTTTATTGGTTTCTGTTGGCCTCTACTTCTTTTCTACTGTTCTTTAGTGGTTTGTGGTGGTCTCTACTGGTTTCTGCTGGCCTCTACTGGATTTTACTGATCTCTACTGGTCTCCACTGGTTTTTACTGGTCTCTACTGGTTTCTATTGGTCTCTGCTGGTTTCTACTGGTCTCTACTGGCTTTAACTGATCTCTTCTGGTTTCTACCAGTTTTTACAGGTCTTTACTTGTTTTTACTGTTCTTTAGTAGTCTTTATTGTTCTCTGCTGATCTCTGAGTGTGTCCTGTTTTTTTGTGGTCCCTACAGATCTCCACTCATTTTTACTGGTCTTTACTGGTTTTTACAGATCTCTACTGCTTTCTACTGGTCTCTCTTGGTCTCCACTGATTTTTACAGGTCTCTGCTGGTTTTGACTTTTCTGTACAGGTTTTTACTGGGATCTACTTGTTTTATCGGTCTCTGCTGGTTTTTACTGGTTTCCACTAGTATCTGCTGGTTCTTACTGGTCTAAACTGGTTTCTACTGATTTCCACTGGTTCCTACATATAGGTTTGGAGCTGTAAAACCTTCATGAAACTGTTTGGAGTTCATCCAGACGGAACACAAATTTATATGAATATCTGGGTCTTTTTGGCTCATTGCTAAGCTACCTGCTATGGCTAGCTCTGGCTAAAAATCTTCAGCTGGGCTTAAATTGTAGACCCTCCCAACATTACATTAATTATGATCAAACCTTTCAATCATCTTCATCTCAAACAACATTTTAAACGTTAACTATGGCTAGCACCAGCAGGATGCTACACACTCTCTGGATTTTGTATCGGAGCGTAACTCCTAAAACATTTTAAAAGTTGACCATGGCTAAAGATCCTGATGGAGGTAGACGTACAGATCTCCTATTACATAATAGAAGATAAAATATGATATAATAATGATATGTATTATTATTTTTATATATAAACTTACACTCATTGGATTGTTATTGATAATTTCTTGTATGAAAACATTTTGCTGTCAAATGTGAAGTTATTTTAGTGTAAAATGAATGTTTGTTAACAGAATTATTTTTGTTGTAAAAACCCAATGTTACCATCAGACAGCTGCTGAAACAGCTGGTCAGCGTCATTCAAGTGGCAGTGTTTGAGTGATACAGTATTCATCGTGAGCCTTAAATCTTTTCTAGAACCGTTTTTAGATTTAAGATAACAAGGTCTCTTTGTTGTTTCTCTGCAGGAACTGGTTAGAAGTTTGAGAAGTCAAAAACGACATACGAAACACTGAAGGACCTGTAAGAGAGAGGGTGTGAAGAAAAGAACAGCGATGGGGAGGAAGAAGATTCAGATCGCACGGATCATGGATGAACGGAACCGACACGTAAGCAGACTACTGAGAAAACTGAACCCTAGTTTCTGCATGAGGAGTCCCTCAGGGCTCTTTACTGGGGCCCCTAAGTTTCTGCATGAGGAGTCCCACAGGGCTCTTTACTGGGGCCCCTAAGTTTCTGCATGAGGAGTCCCACAGGGCTCTTTACTGGGGCCCTGAGTTTCTACCAGAGGGCTCCCACAGGGCAACTTTTTGTGATTACCAACTATAACAAAACAGGAACTTTAGGTCCTAAAATTGCAACATTTTGTTGTAAAAGTGTTTTTGACGTAAGTTGCGCATGTGTCATAAAATTGTGAATTTTGATTCATTTGCAAATTTCTTTCTAAAAATCGGGAGGTTTTTGGTGTAAAATTTTTGAAACATTTAATTGTAATATGGTAATTATGATTAATTAATTTTAATTTTCACTTTTCTACCTCTAAAAGTATGACATTTCAACTGTGAAGCAGCTGATCAGCGGTAGTATCAAACAGACATTGATCAGGTTGGAGTGATTGATTGGCTGATCACCTGATCAGTTCATGAATACAGTAACTGCTGCTCTTCAATCCTGTAGAAGCATGAAGGAGGCACATAGGAATCCCCCTGTATTGTTCTTTGTTTACAAAAAAAAAAAATGAAGTTGTTTTTTTTTTAATTCATAAACATTGAAACTCACAACATGTCACACCATGTGACCATGTCACACTGGCGCAACCTGAGCAAGTCAACGTCTTTGACTGCCAGTCGCCTCAGTAAACGAGGCTTTCATTGCCGTGGAGATGCTTGCTGTGCTGTCTCAGCTGAACATTGGGGGGGGGTCTACTTCCTGTTTTGACAGGAAGTGCTCCACATGTGCTTCCTGACTGTCACAGACCGGACTGACCTCAGCGTTACTCACCATCATCATTCTGATTGAAGACAGTTTAAAACAACAGAAATCATCTGATCTGAGAGATTTCAGCTGATAACTGGTCTGGTAACACAATGCCAGCAGGGAAAGATATGTGGCTTGAACACTGGAGCAACACTGTTGGAATGTTTCCAAAACAGTACCGGAACATTTCAGCGACATTGTTGGAATATTGCCAGATCATTGCAGTAACATCGCTGGAACGTTGCCAGATCATTTCAGCAATATTGCTGGAACATTGCTGGAATATTGCCAGATTGTTGCAGTAACATTGCTGGAACATTGCCAGATCATTGCAGTAACATTGCTGGAACACTGCAAGAACATTGCCAGATCATTGATGTAACATTACTTGAACATTGCAGAAACATTGCCAGATCATTGCAGTACAATTGCCAGATCATAGCAGAACATTACCAGATCATTGGAGCAACATTGCTGGAAAATTGCCAGATCAATGCAGTAACATTGCTTGAACATTGCCAGATCATTGCAGTAACATTACTGGAACACTGCAGAATCATTGCAGTAATGTTGTTGGAACATTGCTAGGTGTTTCATTACTGACGTTCTAGGCGCTTACATACTGGCTTTTATTTGTGGAATATTTCCACATTTTATCAGTCTCTATGTATGTAATCGTCCTTTTCAGAAAGGCGTAAAATCAGAGATAGAGAAAAAGACATGACAAAGATGTGAAAAAGGAATAAAAAAAAGAGACACTACTTGTGTATGTAGGTACACTGACTGAGACGTCTGGGAGTTTCTACATGTTGAAATAAAAAATATCGTAAATATCAACAGCAGTGGAAGAGGTAGAAGGAAACACGTTTTTTAGCTTGTTCATACTCTTCTTCACTCTCCGTCAATGTAACAGAATTGAATTGGAGTGATGAAGAGATTAAAGAACTTCTAACTCTTAAGAAGATTAAATTAGTTAATTAACAAACATTTATCCCATAAACGAAACAACTTTGTTTTGTGTTTTTTCTTCCGTTGTTTTAATTTAATCTTTGACGTTGAAGCTGGTCTCAGATTTATTTCTGGATTGTCTTCCTTTCTCAGGTCAGAACATAAAATCCATCGAGTGTTCCCGTGAAGGTGTTCCTCCAGTTTTACTCTGATGGCTGATGTCACTTCCTGTTTGTGCTTCAGGTGACGTTCACAAAGAGGAAGTTTGGTCTTATGAAGAAGGCGTACGAACTGAGCGTGCTCTGTGACTGCGAGATTGCCCTCATCATCTTCAACAGCACCAACAAGCTGTTCCAGTACGCCAGCACCGACATGGACAAGGTCCTTCTCAAGTACACCGAGTACAACGAACCGCATGAGAGCCGGACTAACACTGACATCGTAGACGTGAGTACAACCCAGGTCTGTTTCTGGAAACTGGACCTGCTCTGATTCTGGAGAATGGACAAGATCTGGTTCTGGAGACTGAATTGAATCTGGTTTGGGAGGCTGGACCTGGTCTGGTTCTGGAGAATGGACCGGATCTGGCTCTGGAGGTCTGACCGGGTCTGGTTCTGGAAGCTGGACTGGCTATGATTTGGAGACTGGACCAGGGACTGGTTCTGGAGACCGGACTGGGTGTGGTCCTGGAGGGTGGACTGGGACTGGTTCTGGAGACTGGACCTGGTCTGCTTCTGGTGGCTGGACCAGTTCTGGATCTGGAGGCTGGATTGGGTATGATTTTGGAGACTGGACCAGAAACTGGTTCTGGATTCTTGACCGATTCTGGTTCAGACCAGTCCCAGTTCCAGCCAGACTAGTTCCTGTCAGACCAGGTCTAGGAAGACCAGTAGATCCAGCTGTTTTAGTTGTATAGTTGATCCAATTGATCTGGTAAATCCCATTAAACAAGTTAATTTAGTAGATGTAATAAAAGCAGTAGATTCAGAATAACCAGTTAACCCAGTAGATCCAGTAGAACCAGGTAAACCAGTTGAACCAGTAGATCCAGTTTATTTCAATTTTAGCTCTCCTCACTCTCCTGTCAGGTCTTCAGAACACTTCAGAACCTCATACAGGTTCTGCTGGACTCTGGTCCAGCTCTGAAGCCTGATGGGGGTCCTGGAGGAGGTTTGTGTTTTGGACTGGGTTCAGGACCAGAGAGGAATGTTTCTGATCCAGACCTGGTTCTGAACCAGCAGATGGAGATGTGGAGCACAAAGGCAGTGCACACTTCAGTCAACTCGCTAACGTGCACCTGGATGGCCTCTGGTTCTGGTCCTGGTTCTGACTCTGGTAACAGCTGCAGTCTAGCCTCCAGCTGTAAAAACACCCATGTTATTAAGTATAAGTACTGATCTCTGATCACTACTTATCTCTGATCACCATTGATCTCTGATCAAGAATGATCATGATCACCATTGATCTCTAATCACAACTGATCCCTTATCATTATTGATCTCTGATCGTTACTGATCTCTGATCATTACTGATCTGATCACTATTAATCTCTGATCATTATTGAGCCCAGATCCCTATTGATCTCTGATCATGACTGATCCCTTATCACTGTTGATCTCTGATCACTATGGATCTCTGATCATGACTGATCCCTTATCACTGTTGATCTCTGATCACTACTGATGTCTTATCACATCTGATTCCTGATCATTATTGATCTCTGATCATGTCTGATCTCTGATCATTACTGATCTCTGATCATTACTGATCTGATCATTATTGATCTTTGATTACTATTAATCTCTGATCATTATTGATCTTTAATTACTATTAATCTCTGATCATGACTGATTCCTTATCATTATTGATCCCTGATCACCGTTGACCTCTGATCACGACTGATCCCTTATCATTATTGATCTATGATCATGTCTGATCTCTGATCATGTCTGATCTCTGATCATTACTGATCTCTGATCATTATTGATCTTTGATTACTATTAATCTCTGATCATTATTGAGGTCAGATCCCTATTGATCTCTGATCGTGACTGATCCCTGATCATTATTGAGCTCTAGTTCTATTTCTCTGTCACATTGAATCGCTGAGTCAGAATGATGATATAACAATGTTTACAATGTTTTATCCACAAACGTTCCAGAAGAACAGGATTTTTGGAACAGCCATGAAGAGAATGTTCACTTGGAATAATGGAAGTAATAATAAAATTGAATCAAAAATAATAATACTAACAATAATAATTAAGAACATGCAGAATCATAATAAGAGATAAAGAACACAAGAAATATATTTACAAATGTACAATGTCCAGAACACAAGTGTGCAGATATCAGATGTAGAAGGAGTCTGAATCTTTGAATCGGTGATTCAGCTGGTGTTTATGAGTCTGATGGCTGAGGGGAAGAAGCTGTTTATGTGGCAGGAGCTTCTGGTCCAGATGGACCGTAGCCTCCTTCTGGAGGGCAGGGGGGTTGAACAGGCTGTGTTCAGGGTGAGAAGGGTCAGCGCACTCCAACCTGCACATCCTAAAGTCCTTGAGACGTACAGGTGTGTGCGTGTATGGGTGTGTGTATGTATAGAGATAAGCCACAGTTCATTGGGGTGGTATTTGGATCTGCTTTGCTTTTCCTGGTCCTTTTTTTGTTGTGGTCTGGTTCCACAGTTGTTTGGGTTTGGGTTCCTTCAGTGGTCCACATTATGTGCCCCTTGGTTAGGATTAGGGTAGGGTAGGGTTAGGTGGTGGGAAGGGGGCAGGATTCTGGGGGTATTTGGGGACTTCAGCGTGGGGTGCAGCGCTGGTATGGATGTCCAGGCCCTTGGTGGCAATGCTTAGGGTTTGGCTCGGGTGTCTCCGGAGCCTCTTGGTTGCCTTTTGGCTCGGGTGGCTCCCATTGCGTACATTTGTGTGAATGTGTATAAATGTGTGTGCACAACCTGTTTGCACAGTACTATGTATCAGTATGCACTGGTTGAGGACGATTATGGAGCTACTGCTATAATTTATGCACTGTTGAATATTCACTTGACCTGTTTTCATATCACCTATCATCCACCTATTACCTTTACTGTAAATGATGTTATTGTTAATGTTTATAGTCTGACATTTAACGCACATATCCATCTGTATAATATGTTCATAGTACTCAATCGATCTTTGTGTTTATTCTGCCCACTCACCTGGATATATACTGCACTAATTTTGTAAATTATATAAGGTTTCACCTGTACAACTGCTGCCATCTGAAAATTTTATGTACGTATATCCTACCTGTACATATTCGTATATGGCACATGATTTGTACTGCGCCAACTTATTGCTTATTGCACTGCTGGTTAGATGCTGAATTTGCTGTGGACACTTTTAAAAAGGAACTTAAAACTTTGCTGTTTAGACAAGCTTTTTAGACTATATGGTATTATCCCGTTTATTTATTTATTGTTTTTATTTATTGTTTTTACTTGATTTTATCTGTATTTTAGGTTTATAATGTGAAGCACTTTGTGACACCTGTCTGTGAAAAGCGCTATACAAATAAAGTTACTGACTTACTTACTTACTTGATATTCAGTAGAATCATGTTTTGTTTTTTTGTTTTTGTTTTTGTTCTTTGTTTTTCTTGGGAGGGGGGGGGTTGTTTTTTTTGTTTTTTGTTTTTTTTAATGCAGTGATGTCCAGTAGAGAATCAGGACTGTTTTGAATAGAGTGATGTCCAGTAGACATCTGGACCTGAAGATCACCAACATCTAGCTGAAACCATCAGTCTTGTCTCTTAAACACAGATGCTCCTCCTGATTCTCTGACTTTGTTAATGATATTATTTACTGTAGATGGTGGATCTTTATAGTCTTTATAAACTGTACCTAAATTTTTAGATGCAGTTTGGCAAATGATAATCTGTTTATTGTTCATTTGTTCCACTTTTCCAGCTTTCCCAGCCAACTTTCTAGAGACGTGTTGCTGCCATCAAAATCAAAATGAGTAAATATTATCCGTGAGATGACTTGAAGACTTTAGCCTCTGTATATGGGCGTCCCAAATTTTCTGGAATTGGGGTTACATTTCATGCTGGCATTTGTCTACATTGTTAATATTTGTGTATTTCTAGCAGCTGGAACATTTCCTGAAACATCTCTGACAGCGTTATCTGTGAACTTCAGCAATGAGTTGGATCACACACACGATCTAAAGCAGAAACTGGACAACAGCAGGCATCAACTGGAACCAGGAACTTAAAACAGCGCAGATTCTCCTGCATCAGCAAATGCTTCAGAAAGTCACCTGATCAAGTGTTTGTTTACGCGCTCCTACAAGGTCATGTGCGTGCGTGCTTATGTGTATGTGTACGCACGTTTACATAAGCGCATGTGCAAGTGTGTGTGTGCGCATGCTTAGGTGGTTGCATGTGCATGTTTATGTGGTTGTACGAGTGTGTGTGCGGGACAGCAGAAAAGTACTGATGCTGCAGAAGAGGAGCCTTAATTGACAGTCGTTATTTAAACTCATCAACGGTCCCAGACGGTGCAGCAGAGATAAGCTCCTGATGTCATCTCCACCTGAGAGCCTTTCTTACCTTACGCAACTGAAAGTCATGTCGTCTCTGTCTAAAAGCTTTTCTTACCTTACGCGGTTGAAAGTCATATTTGACACAGTGCTGAAAGCCTTTTCCTTTGGACTTCAGTGACGTCACGATGAGACAGTTTCCCACAAAGTGAGCAGAGTAACCGATTCCTTTACTCGTGCGAAAACTGTGAAAGATTAAGAAAAAGTCATTTTAGTAAGAGTAATCTTTTTAATTGAAAGTAATTATTGTTAATGCAACAACTGAATTTGTGGTTTCAATTCCTCATATTCCATAAATCTGGTATTAAAAAAGGAAACAAAGCATTTTCAGAGATAAAAACACTCATCACATCACTGCTGGAAGATTGTCTTTCCCCCCAGCAGGACAGGGGGTCCCAGATCACGTCACTAATCCCCCTCCCCAGTAATATTTCTCCTCCCACATGTGTAACATCCGTGTAGAATATGCTCTAAAATAGAGCCAGCGTGTTTTATCAGACGTGTAGCTGGAGCAGCAGCTGCATCTGGAGGAGGATGATAAGACCTGGGCCCCCCACCATGAAAACCTGAAAATGGTTGCTACGGAAACATCGGGTGACATCGTTCATGTGATCAGCGTTCATCTCTGTGACGCTTTCTGAAGCGTTTTTCTGTCAATAATGAATGTTTGAGTTTGCAGCTAGTTATGGTCGCAGAGCAATGAGGGGAAGACGTGAGCTAATGAGCTAACGGCCTTCAATTAAAGAAAAGGTCAAAGCTAATGAAGCTTCCCACTGGATAACGGTGTACACTTACATCACTAACAGCGTGGCAGTGATGTCCAGAGCTCATAAAGGAGCGTCTTGACATTTAAAGTTTTGTTCTAATTTATATGTTTATCCGTTAATTACGGTTTATGTAGTTCGGTCCTCATGAGTTCATATTTATCATGTTTAGGTCAAAAACAGAACTTTCTGAGCAGCAGGACGTTCATGCAGACCAGAGGTGTCAAAGTCATCACCAGCATCATCTTATTCTTCATTTTCTCAACCAGGTATGTTGTCAGATTTCCCACTTGTTCCCATTTTTTTTTTTTTAAAAAAAAAAGCACAAACAAAAAAAACAAGTAATTTCTGTCATAAAATCTCAAACTTCACAAAATGATATTTTTTTTAATCATATCATTTACACTTTTGTACTAAAGTGATTTCTTTTTCTTTTCAAATTACAACACACAAAAAAGTTGACTTTTTGGAAGAAAAAAAAAAAAGTTTTAAACCAAGACTTTTTATTGGACACTCACAAATTTCACAAAACTGTGACTTTTTAACTTAAAAATTACAATTTTTGGGTTGGAAAATATCAACTTTTGCAACATTTTGACATAAAATTAAAGGTAAACTGTAAATGTATTTTTTATCACAAATTTTTATTCAAAGTAAATTTTACATAAATCAGGAGTTTAGACAAAACTGATCAACTTTTAGTTTACTAAATCCTGACTTTGACATAAACCAGCTGCTCTCCACCTCAGTTGTTCCACTCTTTGATGTCAGTTCTGAATTACTATTATTTTTATTTTTAACCTTTATTTCATCAGGCAAGCAGCTAAGAACAGGTTCTTATTTACAAATGCAGCCTGAGACCAAACATTTTCTGAATCAAACGTTTTCTCTAAAATGTTCTCGTTAGAAGTTTATGATTATCTTTAAATGCTCTCATGGACCAGATAAGATGAGGTGGACCAGATCTGGCCCGCAGGTCTTGAGTTTGACAGCATTGATGTAGATGATCCAGTTCCTCAACATCCAGGCTCTTTGGTTCTCAGTGACTGGTTTCACTGGAAGCAGCTGCTGTTCATCTTAAAAACCACATGTGACCTACTAACCGAACCCCTCCTTCAACACGCCCCCACTTTCTTTTGACTTTAATTTTTCATGAGGGCTGGTACATTAAAGGTCCTCCTGTCAGTGTCAGGGTCCAGGCCCAGGGTCTGAATGGTAGTCTACGTACCAGTAGAGATATGGTTTGTCTTTGTCCACATTGATGTTGTTCAGGGGGTCCTGTCTGAACCAGGTATTGATGGTGAAGCCGTTCTGGTATGGCCATTTGGCTATTGGTGGCAACGCTATAGCCTGGTGGAGAATGTACACACACACACACACACACACACACACACACACACACACACACACACACACAACTTGAGTTTATGTGTAAACAAACACTTCCTGTTCAACGATTGTGTCTTCAGGAGTGAAACTGAGGATGAGCTGAATGTAATCAATCACAAACAATAAAATAATTACATATGAGTGTGTGTGCGGATTAATAATCAGTAGTGGCTGATTTATAAATAATTACATGTGAACGTGTGGATCAATAATCAATAACAACTGATGGATTAATAATTACGTGTGAATGTGTGTGTGGATCAATAATCAATAATAATCAATCATCTCACTGCTGCGCTGCGGCCTGGGAAGTTGAAGAAGGTATCAGGTCCGTGTCTCTGTGGCATCTGGTTCAGAACCGACAGCAGCTTGATGGCATGACGAGGCTGGAGGAGATAAGGAAGTGAGGAGAGGAAACAAGGAGGTGAGGAGAGGAAATGATGAGGTGAGGAGACAAGGAGAGGAGGAGGGAAAAGGAGGAGGTGAGGGGAAGAGACGAGGAGGGAAAGGTAGACAAGCAGGTGAGAAGAGAAGATGATGTGGTAAGGAGAGGAGAAGAGGAAGTGAAGAGAGGAGAGAAAATGAGGGGGAGAGGAGAGGAGGGGGTAAGGAAAGGAAATGATGAATTGAGGAGAAGAGAAGGTGAGGAGAGGAGAGGAGAGGAAACAAGGAGGTGAGGAGAGTGTTATCATCATGTGACCGTATCTCTGCCTATCAAAGTGGAGCCTCAGGAAAGACATCCCATCGCTACAACAAGCTAGTGGATCAATAAGTCTTCCATAACCCTGAATAGCAACCAGAGACTTCTCTGGAGGATGAGCAGATGGACACTTACTGGACACAGGAGGAGATGGTATTGATCGCTGATCAGTGACCAGAGGTCATCGATCGCTGTAGTAGCTACTTCATCAGACCAAATGATCTACAACAGCCAAAAATTGTCCCGGTATTCCTCACAGATCATTTCCAGAACGTTTCCAGGAAATCTAAATCTTCAGAAGCTGATAAATGAGGACTCTGAATGTCCTCTGAGAGACCAGGCTAATCAATAAACACAGGACCGCCTGAATGTCCTCAGGGACAAGTAAACCCTCACCTGCAGTAGCCCTGAACTAAAAAAACTAAAGCTGCCACAATCAGCAGATCCAGAACTACCAGGACCAAAACCCCAAAAAGATGCCAGAACAAGGGGACCTGAGGACGCAACGGGTGGCAATTAGACAGACCAGCAAGAAGACAAGACCCAGGTCACAACGACCTGGACAGATGTGGTCAGATGTAGACAGAGTAAGAGTGTATACAGTATACTAGTTTGTTTTTATGCCTAATAAAATCCTGATCTGGAGTCTTTAACTTGAAACCATGTTTGAAGACGATCATGACTCCAGTCGGTGGTTTATTTTAATAAAGAGGAACTTACCCAGACGCCGTTGTCTCCTTTCAGCATGCTGAACAGCAGCTTCAGCTCCTTGACTGTGATGCTGTAACTGGCCATGACGCCCAGCATGTCCACCAGCAGGTCTGAGGACAGACAGGAGACAGTTTATCTCTGATAAACGAGACATCCGTCCACCCCTGAAGCTCAGCTGCTGAACGCCATCAGATAATTGAAAGGCTTAAATAAATACGCTAGTAACACCGGAGCAGTTACAGGTCACACTAGGGTTGATCATGTTGAATTAAACGTATTATATCAACAATAGAGTTATGAATATTTGTGTTGAAAGCTACAAGGCAAAAAGATAAAAGATGAAATGAAATTTGTAAGTTTACGTGGACAAACATCAGATTTCTAGTTCTGGTTTCATAGAATATGTTAAATAAAGATTGGTACTGAAACAAAAGTGTTAAAACTAAAACATTCATGTATATGTCCCACTGATTCTAAGAAGATTTGTCTTGTTTTGTTTCTTCTATATTTCTTTTTCATTTTTTTGAAGTGTTGTTGGCTCTAGTGACCTTTATTTGAGTTGAAGAGACAGGAAATGAGGCAGAGAGAGAACGCGAGAAGGCAAAGGATGTGAGCGGTGAGTCTGCAGGAGGACTGTAGTCTCCGTACATGGACTACCTGTTTACAAAACCACACTACGCAGAGCCCCATAGTGTTTTACTTATTTATTTTTTAAATTATTTTACAAATGCTTCCTTCCCTCCAGAAAAAAATGAGATTTTTTTCTAGTAATAAACACTAAATTCTCATATTCAGGTGCTTTAAATGATCAGTTACGTTTCTGATGCCTGGACTTTAGTTGCAGTTTTACGTGAGTTTTACTCCTCAGGAGTTCGCTGATCTCTCTGCACATGTACAAGACATTGAATATTTTTTTTTTTTAAAAGATATAAGACATAAGAAAAAAGAAGAAGACAATAAAAACAAACTTCAAACGTATACTGATTCTGGCTCCTAAAAAACTGCATTTGAGTGCTCAGAATTAAAGTGAAACTATAACAAGCAAACTTATTAGATTTTTAGCATCAAATAATGATGATGATGATGATAATGATGATGATGATTACCATCCTACTCAGGTCAGAGGTGTTTTTTATATTATTATCATCATTATTATTATTAATACTTGCAGACGTGGCTGACGCAGCAGCTGTGCAAAATACACGAAATACACAAACTATAAAACATAATGACTATTCAAGAAAAACATTTGACATCTGTCTGTTTTGATTATACTCTTATCATTAATGGACATAAACCTGTTTCAGGGCAGTAATCCCAAAAATTAATTAGTTCTTTTCAAATTAATGTTATCACACAAATTTATCTTTGCTGGTGTGAATATTCAGATGTGTGCTGATTTATTTAATTGCAGTAATAACTTTTGTTCTAATTATTAATCCAGGGGTCCACGTCTCACCTGCGATCATGTCGTCCACCGTGCTCATCTTCAGCAGCACCTGCTGGATCAGGCCCACCTCGGTACTGGTCTGCAGGTTGCGGACGCTCTTCCTCAGGATGGCGGTGAACATGCTCCAGATCTCCGCCTGGCACGTCACCTCGCAGTGGGACAGCAGCTCCACCATGCAGCCGATGCTCTCCGCCTCCTGGATGATGAAGTTCGTCTCCAGGTCGAACTCTCCGCCCACCAGCTGGGGAGAGGGAGGGACAGGGACAGACAGAGTGATTGATAAGTGAAGCTTTCCTTTCCAGGAGACGGAAGTCCTCTGATTGCTGAAATCGTCTGTTTAATTTGATCATATCATTAAAGAAAACTGTGCTGGGACTGATGGGGTTTCAATGATTTAGTCCTGAATAGCCGTCAAAATAACAAATATATACCTTTAATTTAAGTGTGATGAGTAGAGTCAAATCTGGATAAATATAATCAGTAGCTGCACTATTTTTAACTTAAATAAAGGAGAAACATCCAAAAGTTCCCGTTACAATAACATCAAAAGTTACCCATCCTCTAACATCCTTTATCCATCCCTTTTTTCATCCCTTACCCACCTTCTACCATCCCTTCTCAATCCATGAAGAAAATAAAATGTCTCTACAGTCATCTGCAGAAATAGCTTTCCTTTAGCAATGTCCATCATGGATCATCAAGCATGAAGGTTCTTTATACCAGAAAACCGGCAAGAAGAAAATCAGAAAAGAACAGGAACCAACATTATAATCTGGTACTTCGGAAAACTTCTTTCTAAATGTTCTCCTCACGTGAGACCCAGTTTGAAAGAATGAACAGTGACTCTGAACTGACCACAGGCATACGGGCCTGTTAAATTTAAACTCTTGAAGTTGGGATTACAACCAGTCCTGTGCAGCAGGAACACATGTGCAGCACAACACTACCTCCTCTTCCTTGTTCCCATTTAAACATCACAGATGAGATTGCTGACGCCAACAACTGCAACAAATGGAGTCATAAGACAATGCAGCAAAAAGAAGATGACAGCCAGAGGCATGATGGGAGTACCAGAGAGAAATGCCTTTATTATCTCTTTTTCAGCATCAGCAGCGCTTGGAAAGGTGATTTAGACCCGAGTGACACCTGCAGTAGCCAATCAGGACAAATCCAGGACAGTCAGAGACGGATGGGAGAAAGATTTATAGGATAAAATGTTTTTTTCATGTCAGTTTCAACACAAGTGACAGATGTTGAAGCCCTTTATTAGTTTAAACTGGTCTTCTAGATGTGAAAATAGAAATGCTGCCAACTAAATTAAACACGAAACTGAATATTAAAGTAAGCTAAACCCTAAATACTCAACTAAGCACTAAACTAAACTAATACTAAACAAAACTATAAACGAATTAAACTAAATACTAAAGAAAAATACTAAACTAAATATTAAACAAAACCAAATACTAAACTAAACTTAATAAGACTGATCATAAAAAGCGCTCTGAAGACGCCATCATCATGAATGCAACAAAAGACTTCTAATTAGCTTTCTGAGGGAGCACAACGCTCGTTAGCTTCAGGTGTCCACAGGTCAGTTCTCAGGCACTACGGGAAATTAATCACATAATCACATGAGAATGCACATGAGGTCGTTATATCGTTCCATTGTTCCTCGCCGGCCAACCATGTACAATTACACCAGGACATGATGTTACATGATGCTACATCAAACTACATGATGTTACATGAAGCTATGTGATGCTACATAAAGGTATGTCAAGCTGCGTCCCTCCAGATGAAGCGGCCAGGTGCTGTAAAGCGTTTTCACCTCTGAGGATCTCATCATCTTCTTGGCAGCTGACTGAAGATTTTATTGTCATATATATTTATCATTATATATCAAATTTATAATCCCCATGGTGCAGCATCATCTGCATTTGTTCCACTCACATGTGCACGCTGACACAGACACACTAACAGAAGTGACTTTTGTTTCCAGGAAGTAACCTGAACATTTCCAGGTAAACAAATGCTGGAGGAAATATCAGTTCACAGAATTTAACCTGGAAATGCTTTGGGTTGGATCTACTAAAGGTTTGGGTGAATAGAAACAAGTGCAAACTCACTGCACACGCAAAATAAGTGTACAAATGGATTTACTAACGGTGCGCACTACGGGTTGCATCTTTCAAAGGTGCAAAATAGCGTGTCTACATCCAGTTAGCACATCTGTCACAATAAATATGCAATATTGAGAGTTCAAACGCAATTGTACGTGTGTTGGGAGGAGGATATGTAAATATGTTAATTGAGCACCCACAAAGTGATTTATCAAACCTGAATGCAATTTTGTTCATAGAAACTGCGTCTATACATATATATATATATATATATGTAAAATGTTTCAAAATGAGGTGCAAACAGTCTGTGTAATTGTGCGGACATGGATGTGGGTGTTGTTGCAAGAAGGAGACGTTGAAACAAAACAAGGAGGCGCAGAGAAGACATTATTCACCCTTCACTTTTCTGACTCATTCCAGCGGACGGTAGCTGTTACAGATGGGATCTCCCAGTCCCGTTTTTCAGATGTATGGTCCGAATTCATGAATGCCATGTGGCGCCGGATGGCCACAGTGATGGCCACGCACTTGATATTCATTGAATGAGACCAAACAAGGTCTTTTTTTTTTTCTTTTTCCTGCAGTAGCTGCATTTCCCAGAGTCATAGGAGCGACTGACTGCACCCATGTACAGAGCTTGTGACACTGAGCATGTGTACAGAAATCACAAACGCATTTGTTGAATGTGCAGTGCGTTTGTGATGCCAAAGGCATCATTACCAACATTTTGGCAAAATATCCTGGGTCAGTGCATGATTCTTTTATTCTGAGAAACGGTTTTCCAAGTTGTGAGAAAGTGAAATTGGAGATAGATGGCTTGTAGGTGGGTCAATTTGTGAAATCCTTTGTGAAATAATTTATTACATTAAAACAAGAGCATGTGTCATATTCATTCATGTTTTTTTTAAGGTGACAGTACATACCCCCTACACGCCTTCCTCCTGACGCCTGTTCTCAACCCGACCACTGCCAGAGAAATAAGATACAACAAGGCCCATATTCACACTATTTTGGAGCACACCTGTTCTGTTGTTTGGATCGCACTGGTGCAGCACTGCAGTACAGGCCATGAAAAAACACGCAAAACCCCCATTTAAATGGGGTGTCTCCAACATGTTTTCACCTGCTGCCATTAATGAAACCACTCTTAGTAAATCACCTGCAAAGCATCATTCAGCCCCACATACAAGATTCTAGATTGCACATGCAAATTGGGATCTTAGTAGATCTGGCCCTTTCAGTCTTCAGCTGACTAATCTTATATTTTTGAATATTACTTACACACTTATTTTCATTTTGCAGTCCAACTCGTGTACCTTTTCTTCTTTCTTCTCTACTTAAGCTCAGCTCTGTGACCGTATCAGAGGTGACTGCCAGAACATCTTCACACCATGAAGAGAACGATGAGCAGCTTCTTCCAGCCATAACCAGCTGGAGCAAGAGTTTGCTTTAAAAAAAGAAAGAAAAAGAAGCTGCTCCCTCACTTCCTCTGACCCTCACAAACAGCCCTGCTTGAAAAATCACAAACCAAACAGCAGATTTTTCTGGGTAATAATCCACTGCTAAACACCTAGTGTCACTGGTGTGTCAGTGTTTAGAACCTTTTACAACAAAATAAAGATAACTATCATCTATACATTTATTAATGGAACTAAAAATCATAAACTTTGATAGCTTAACTTAAAATAACAGTAAAGTGTATTTTAGACACAGTTGTTAAAACTCCATAGACTTGGAGTTTTAGGGGTAAGTGATCTGTTCCCACCCCCTCACACATAAAATATGGATTCATGAAGTTTGATAATCATTCTGTTTTTATTTAGATTTCATACATCATCCCAACTTTTTCTGGAATTCATTTATTTTATTGCAGTGGACTGTGGAGTCTCTCAAGGCCTCATTCTTGGACCACTTCTTCAAGCTCTACATGCTTCCTCCAGATCAGATCATCCATAACCACCATGGTGGTCTTCTCTGGAAGACCCCGGAAGACTCTTGTCAGAGCTTGGAGCAGAGAACAGCTGATGACATCAAGCTTCTTTCAATAAAATCACAAGAAGACAGAAATAATTCAGTTTTGTAATTAAATATAAATAATAACAGTTTCTGTCCAGCTTGAATACAGAGGTCTGGAGATGAAACCAGGTCTTCAGCAGCACCATTAAGACTAAAACCGACGGATTCAGAGAAGCTCACCTAGACTACTGAAACGATCTTAAGCCTGGTCTTCAGTTTGTCCAGAACCAGTTCTGGTCAGAACTGGTTCTGAGATCAGTTACATACTAAACAGATTTTAAATAAATCATTTAACATGGAAACAGAATCCAGAACATAAACCAGTACTGAGATCTTCATGGTCCAGCCAGCTGCTCAAACCTCCAGCTAGAACCATCGTTTATCTGCTCTGCTGCAACAGATGAAGAACCTTCTACTCATTTTACACGTTGTCCAACTCTTAAATAAAACCTAAAATTTTATTTAATTTAGCACCTTCTCTGGTTGAGAAGCGCAATTACTTGTCAGCACTGTTGTAAATATTGTCGCTATGGAAGCCGAAGACATTACCACGTCTCCTCACTTCTTTTAGGAAATAAACTCTGAAATAGTAAGCAAACAAAGAACTTTAGTAATACAGCATAAAGGAAAGACTATGACTGACTAACAACCATCCGACTAGCAGCTCATGGCAGCGAGGGGACACCGAACTGATACCGACTCATGCACACTGGTCTAGTACTGGCTCATCCACGCTGGTGCAGTACTGACACGTGTAAGTCAGACCAGTACTGACCCCTATACATCAGTCAACCACTGACTCGTGTACGCCGGTCCAGTACTGAATGTTCTTTTTCTTGCCTCTTCTGATAAAACGCCTCTCTTTCATTGTCGTTTGTAGTGATCATGTACATTAGATATCTTCATTCTATCGTCAGTGTTTGGCTAACACATATTAAACACTGTTACCATGGTTGCCATGCTGGATTACTAACAGCCAGTTTGAGTTGCTCATTTTTCTTTAAATTATCTAACAAATATTGGTTGTCTATTTGTCTGTTTTAGATGTGGACGTATTTCACGATTCCAGAATTGTAATTAGAGACACATCAATGATAAAAACGATAAAGATGTGGAGAAGCAGCTGGTCTGCTTGCAGGTTTCTTTCCGGTGATCTGGAAGCACGTCAATCAGGTCACATGCCAACTTTTAAAGTCCTAGAGGGAACAGACAAGTGCCGGGCTGTAGCAAAAATTTGATTCATCCTTGTGTTGCTCCGTTGTGTTGCTTTAAGTTTATCCTGAACTGTTTTAACTCATCTAAGCTTCGTTTCATACCTTTTGCTGTCTAAAGCCATTTTTTTGTGAATTTTCTTACACATTTTAATTTTTTTTCTTAGCTTCCTTTGCGTTGCCTTCGTGAAATGTTCCCCACAAATAAAGCAGTCTATTTTAAATGTATTCTAATGACTGATAAATGACTATGCAGAGCTGTGACGATGTCAAACGATTACGCCGCCTGATGGCTCTGAGCGTTGATGACTGTGGAGGTGAAACAAGGCGCCTGTAGCTCGTTACGGCCATCAGATAAGAGATGGTCAATGACCTCTTCTTTCAGTGCAGCTTCACAAGTGGCAACTTGAAAGCCTTTCAGAGCTGGAGGGGTGTGGCCACGCCTCTGTTTGTTTGCCGTGTGTGCGCATGAGTGCACGAGAGCGGCTCATTACTCATTTGTGGATATTCAGCTGCTTTGTTCACCGAGGAGACGAGAGCCCCGTCTCCACATGAGATCACAGATTACACACTTAACGCTTCAGGAGAGCTGACGAGAGAGCTGGAGGAGGAAACGAGGGAGATGAAAGAGAGAAAAACAAACAAGAGGACGGACAGAGGACCAGCCGTCATTACGGATGTGACAGAGGACATCAATGGTCAGAGGACCATGGACGGTCCTCTTATTTATCACTTACAGCTTCAGATGTGCAGTGAAGGTTCAGACAGCAGCAGATTTCTGCAGATATGGATTATTATAGTCATTTTATTATATGGATTATGAATTATTATATCCATATTATATTATATGGATTATTATATCCATATTATTTTATATGGATTAGGCTAATCTGGCCACTAAGCACTCAATAATCCACATTCATGACCTCATTTCTGCTGAATCGCATTGATGAGAGCAACAGTTCATTTATCAGAGGATGAACTTCTAAAGCTCTACATTAAACTTCTACTAGGACTCGCTGACCTCAAACAGACTTAAAAAATAAAACTAACATAAAGATACTGAAATGTTTTAATGATGGATGCGGTTTAATTTGGAACTTATGGTTTATTGGAGCTTATTCAGCGTTTTAGAGCTTTTCAAAGATCATTTTTCTCTTCTGGGCGACAACAAATCTGACATGTAGCTGCTAACATCAAATATCGTTTAGTTTCTGATCTAAAAAAAAATAAATATTTATTTTACTTTTTAAAGTGCTATACAGAATTAAAACAGAAATAATAATGATCTCACAACTTTTATTACCAAAACACATGAAAATGAACACTGATGCATGTTTTACACACACACATGCACACACATGCACTTGTAGGTGTACATGTATCTGCATGTGTGTGCATGTGTACATGCATGTGTACGTGTGACTATAACCACCGGTGTCATGGTAACTGGCTGCAGCCTCCAGACGGAGGGAGGATTGGCCACTGAACTGCATTTCCCATGGGGCTTTGCACCAGTGTCTGCACAGATGGTGGATGACACAAGACAACTGCCCCCCCCAAACTCATCACACAGTCAGCAAAATACCCAATCAGCTGTGCAACGCTGCTTCGCTTTTACTTTTCACTTTAAAGGGAAACCAACATATGAAGGATTAAAGTTTCACCACAGAAACATAGCAGCCGTTTCACAGACCACGCTGTGACCCTGTTCGCTATTTTTACAAACATTAAATATCACAATCACCATGATTACAGACATTCATTAACCTCATTTATGTATACTAACAACTCCTGATCTGATCAGTCAGTGTGATTCTATCGAAAAACATTTCAGTCACACTCAAAGAGAAATTAATCACTGTGAAGTGGCAGCAGGTAGATGATAAATTAAGCTTTTGCCCCGATTCAGCATTTATACAGCAGATATAAACTATTTACAATATACACAGCTTTGTAGCTTCACTGCCTTCATTGGTTAGCTTAGCCACTATACGTGGACCGCCTCCAAATCCATACGTAGAAGGAAACGACATTACATCAGTGACATCAAGATTTTATCATGAAATCGCAAACTTCTCCGCACATGATGACACTTTCAAATAATTCAAAAAGAAAAACCCTGAAATTCAAGACAACCACAACAGGTGTGACACAGCGATGATGATGACAGATCTTCATCTAGCTCTGAGAGACTAATGGACCAGGACAGCGTCTCCTACACGTCTCTTAGAAATCCTCAATAAAACACATCACAAAGGTTCAAACACACAACTGAAAATATGACAAGTGGCGCAAAAGACACACAGCAAATGTTAGAAACACGTAACTTATTCCATCTGAACTGTGTGTGTGTGTGTTTATAAGATACAGGGCTGATAATGTGTGCTCAAATGACAAATAAAATAAAATAGAATGTAATATCATGTAATGAAATAAATGTAATAAATCCCAAAATGTAATAAATGGTTGATACTGTAACCAAATGGTTAACTGAAAATGCAAAATTATAACATGTTACAATGTTGTTTGTTGGGGGGGGGGGGGGGTTCTTCATCCATTCTCCCCCCCCCCCCCTAACCCGCTTACCCCCCACCCCCCTTCCTACCCCACCATCCCCCCCTCCCCCCCTCCCCCCCTTTTCTCTTCCTCTTCTCCCTCCTTCCTCGTCAATGCTCATCCCCCATATATGGTATATGGTGTTTATAAGGAGTGGCATTTGTGTACAATACTACACTAAACATTGAAAAGCAATAAGCCCAGTTTAACAATTTGTCACATTTTGGGAAACATCTGTTGCAGTTATTACATTTTGGGCAAAAAGTTATTACATTTTGTGTTTTATTGCATTTTGTTTATAACATTTCAGGTCGTTGTTACATTTCGGGTTGTTGCTCTATGAAGCCCGACTGATGCTCTGCAGTGCGTGGTCCACGTGCACAGAGCTGCATACTTTCATAAACACTGACAGACCACCCCCGCCCCTCCCCTTTCTGACACAACCTGAGATCCAGGTGAGCCCTCAGCAGGAAGGGCACACACTCACTGCGTTTTTGTTGGTTTGCACTCGTGGAGCCGCTGAAGAAATGCCGCTCTGGGCAGCTGTCCATGTCACCTGCAATGACTGTACAGGTATAATAACTGCACACAGCAGAAACTGCTACTGCGCCACATTGTACATCGGCAACAACGGACACCCAGTCCCATTTCCACTTCTTAAAGCAGTCACAATCATCAAACTTTTCCCTGTGATTCATCATTTTCTTCCCCAAACGTTGATGTGATTTTTCGCATGAAAATTGAGGCAGTAAGGAGTCGGCCCTGGCGTACCAATGACTTTTTTAATGACACAAAATATTTTTTGCCGCAGACAAATTAATTTCTTTGGGGAGTTAACAAAAAAAAAAAAAAAAAGGTTATTTCTGAGGAAATATGCAATTTGGCAGAAGATTTCCATGCCTGATGCCTATTGTTGCTGTGGCTGAGAGCGAAAGCTGCTTTGAGCGGAGTGTCTGAAATCTAGAGAAGTGTCAGATTGAAGCTTTTTTTTCCCGCGCACACATCGGTATGCAGGAAATCTGGTGCGGCGCCGGAATGCTATCAGCCCTGCAGATATGTTTTTTGCCTATTGTGAATAAAAAACATTCAAATACTATTCTGCTTGTTGTGTTTTCCTTTTTCTACGTCGTGTTTCTGCTAAGCGTTTTTGTCTTGAATGATTTCTGATCTGTCAGCCTTCATTTAAGTTTGAAGTGAATAGTTTGGTTATTCATACAGAACACTAGAGGAGACAACTTCTGAAAATCCATCCACCAATTACATATACCTGTTAATTCCTGCGTTGGGATTGGCTCTCAGAAACAGTACGATGAAGATGCAGAATATATGCACTGCGCAGACCCTTTGATCACAGGGGTCTGCTGGAGGCTACCCCAGCTCTCTTCGGGCAAAAGGCAGGACACCCTGGACAGCCCATCGCAGGGCCACATGTAGACATACAACCATTCACACTCTGATGCATACCAAAGGGCAATTTAGAAATACTAGTTAATCTCTAGTGCATATCTTTGGGCTGTGGGAGGAAGCCAGATTACTCAGAGAGAACCCACACAAACAAGGGGAGAACATGCCAACTCCACACAGAAAGGCCCGTGTGGAGACTTGAACCAGGAACCTTCTTGCTGTGAGGCAACAGTGCTGACCACCATGCTGCCTATCCTGAAAATAAAGCACTAAAAATGAAAAGCTGATTCAAAAAAAGCCTGATTTATTTATTTATTTTTAAAAGGATTTTTGCTCCAACTCTGTGTTACTCCACTAAAGAAGAGGAGAGAGAGAGAGCTAAGGAAGTCAGACTGGACCTACAGAACCAAAGACACAGCTGAAGATGACCTTTCACCAGAGACAAACAAACTAACAAACTAACTTTATTCACAAGCAATTTAAAGGGGAAAAAAAATCTGCCACCTGATTGGCTAAAGAGGCTTAGTAAAGGATCTAGCAGTAAGCTCCATCACATGCTGGGTCACAAACAGAAAAAACATTTTTGCCTTTATTTTCCTACAGAAGACCACATGATTCTTTCTTTCTCCCTCTCGCTCTCTCTCTAACACAATATAGAGAGACTTTCTCAACCAAACTAAGACCCTGAACCAGAGAAGTCGTGTTGTAGTTAGAGGAGAACACAAATCCAGAAGTTAGATTGTGACATCTACCACAAATAAAACGCTTCTTTCTCCATAAACAGACATTTCTTTTTTTCTGTATTTTTAGCTGATCTGCTTTCATCTCATGATAGCTCTGTCCTTGACAACAGGAAGAGATGAACATTCAAAAAAGAAAAAAACAGCAGTCAAGTCCTCAACTGGAGGCAATTAGAAGATTTTCACAATGGCTTATCATGCCAGAAAGTCCAGAATTGTCTACAAGTCTCATTCACAGCTTTCACAATATTGCTTGGCACCTCATTTCTGTAAAGTACAGTGATAAAATAAGTGCTTGTGAGTATATCAGCTCCTGAAAGCAAACAGATCTGTAGGGCTGAGTCTCCAAAGAGCATCTATCTGTGCGCATCACAGGATCTGAGAGGAAATTCAGAAGCAACCATCTATTCTCCATCAGGGAAAAGCCCGGCCTTTACCACAACAGAAGCATCCTCACACCAGGGGACAGAAAGGTCTGGAGTAGATGAAGAACAAAAGAAAACCGAGGGGAAGTTGGAAAGGCAGCATCAAGGGGAGAGTCAGATCTCAGGATCTGACAAACAACAGAAACAAAGCTGAAATGTTGGACGCTGGTTTTAAGATCGTATCTTCAGGAGATTTTCAACCAAAAATTTTAATCACAATGTCCCCAGAACCATGCACAAGGCACTGACCTTTATCCCTTCTTTTTTTTAAAAAAAAAAAAAACCAAAGCAAAACAAAGAATATTTATCAACAGCAACGATGGTGATGATGGAGGAGCATTCTCCAAGACCAAAAGTGGAGCTCTTTAGCTATGAAACACTCAATTCTGACACATGAAAACCTCATGAAGCTTGTGGAGGACGCTGATGGTTTGAGCATTTTGTTATAAAAAGGTAAATTTCACAGAAATCATTAACTGTGACAAAAATGATCAACTTTTAGTTGTAAAACCCTTTTCAAACATTTACTAAATCCTGACTTTCTGGGGGGGTTCCGTGGCGTACCGGCTAGAGAACTGGGCTGGCAACCGGAGGGCCGCCGGCTTAATCCCCAGCCGGCACCAATGATGTGGGCGGGCAGAGTGCTGAACAAGTGCCTCCCCATGTCCACATCCATGGATGCTGTGTCACCCCCGGGCGCCAGCCCACCGCCCTGGGTCCAGCAGCCCAGATGGGTCAAATGTGGAGGCAGAATTTCCCCACAGGGATGAATAACAGTGTATAAAAAAAGTAATTAAACCAGCTGTTTTCCACCTGTTATTCCACCTTTTGAAGTCAGTACTAAATCAAATGTCTCCTCAGAAATGTTCTAGTTAGACTTTCATGACAGATAAGATGAAGTGATGGATGAGATTTGGGCCACGGGCCTTCAGTTTGACACCAGTGCTTTAGAGGCTCCATCTTCATCTTCATCAAACTCTGCTGTTTCTTCATTTTATTAAAATGAACATGCTGTTATAGTGAAACTCCCCCACCCCTCCCACTCTACTCACATTTAATGATTGTGTCTGTGTGCTGAGGTGGCTGGAGGCTAGCTGATGCTAAGTTCAAAGGTCACCAGGTAAGCTCCGCAGACTGGACTCAGACCAGATTCAGGAGCACTAATCTGTCTGTTTGGTTTGCTTGAGCGTGTGCAGGGGTGTGTAAATGCGTGTGTCAGTACACGTGGACGCCTCTTTGTGCATGTTCACCATCCACTGAAACAATGAAGAGCACTGTTTCATTGAGCCACAACTGATGGAGGATAAGAGGCAGCTCCAATGAGTCTCATTAATCCATCATCATGCACACGGAACAAGGCTGAAAGCTCAGCAGACCATGATGGACTTTCTATTAGTCTACAAAGAAGACCTCACACATGCACACAAGAGGAGCATACGTCAGGTCAAACTACCCACTAATCTGAGTCTCAACTGGTTGTTCGACTTCAAAACTAAAGAGCAGAAATATGACAGCTTAGCAAGATGTTTGGACCAGAAAATATCATCGTCTGCAAGTATGTCTGTGCCACAAGTTTGTCCTTGCATCAGCGTCCTAACCCACACCATCAGAGATGCAAACCTTCGATAGCCTGCAGGATGGTTGCTCTCCTCCTCACTCTGCAGGAAACGTCATCCACGGTTTCCAAACGTATTTTAAATGTTGATTCAGCTGACCAAAAATGCTGGTGAGTGTGGTTTTGCTCAACTGCAGGAGGAAAAGTACCACTTAGGGACAAAGGGACACACCTGTGTGTAGCATGCTGGCGTCACAAAAGCACACGTTCAAACAAGCCAAAATTAGAACAAATAAAGACAACTTGGGGCTTAGAGGGGGAACTATATTGACAAAAAGTGATTTCAGGAAGAGGTCCTCAGTCCATGCAGTGATCTCCAGTAGAATCACGACGGCTTTTAATGCAGGGATGTCTGAGGACCTCCAACATCAACCTGAAGATCACCAACATCTAGCTCTGACCTTCAGTCTTGTCTCTTGAGCACAGACACTCTTCCTGATTCTTTGCATCTTTTGATATTATTTACTGCAGATGGTGAACCTTCAAAGTCTTTTACATTTCCCCATTAATTGTTCAAATGTTTCCCCAGTTACTGTTACATCTTTATACAGATGTGTTTCTGCCATCAAAGTCAAAATTTCCATGAAATGGTAAAATGTCTCAATTTCAACATCTGATATATTCTTTACACTCTACTCAGAATAAAATCTGTCTTTATGAGCATTGCAAAGGATTTCATTCTCTTTTTTAGTTGTTTATAAAGTATTCCCACTTTTTAAGAATTTGGTTCATACTTTCCAAATCCTTACAATCTGCAATAATTTTACTGCATAGGACTATATGCACATTGATGATTACTCAAAGATCAGCCATCAAGCCTAAAATCTGGGTATCAGATGCCTTTTGCACCACCAGTTCCAGGCAACCTAATTTCCACATTGTGCCAGTATAAAGAACAAAAACGCACACAGGTACTTTAAGTGCAGAATATTTCAAGGGCAGTTCTTTCAGAAAAAGAAAAATATTCATGCTTCTAGATTATGAAGTAAAAAAGGTCCTCTCAATCCATTATAAAATAGCATATCATATATCAAATGTTATTCTCAAATTAAATAAAAAATATACGGTTTCAAATGATCATTGATGAGGAAAGTCTTAAATAAAATCAGGAGGATAAATGTCCTGAGACCTACAAGAGAAAGATGAGTGAGTTTTCAAAAAGTAATACTTGCAGATCATAAATCAGAGCTTTGAGATAATCATGCCCGTGAAAATCCAACTCTAGTCAAACACCAAATTAAAATCTGAATTTGTAAATAGATCTACAGTCTCTATAAATCAATGTGTGCTGTCAAACCAGTCAGATCTCAGACTGAACACATCTATACATGAACACGCTTATGAGGCTGTGCTGCTCTGCGTCTAGATTCTTCAGATTCCTCTTCTGGAAGCAGAGCCTGAATGTAGCAGGGTGAGGGTCAACTCAGAGAAGATTATGCTGCAGAATGGGTGGGTGGGTGTGAAGGAGTCTGAAGGTCAGCATAGTGAGTCACCACCGTCAGGTACTCGGCTTGTCTGAGTGTCAAAAGAGCTCAAAGAAAAAGGAAATGTGCTACTAGATATTAATCTGTGGTTTTCTGCTGGCAGAGATGCTATAAAGGAGAGGTCTCACTTCAATAACGAACAGAAATAGATGGGAGGTTTCAGGGATAACAAAGATGGCGCTCTGACCACTAATGTTTTGCTGAACAGAGAAATGCATCCAACGAATCCTGTTGTTGCTCCCTTTAAAACTTAAGCTAGAAGAATAAAGAAACATTAAGACTAAAAATTATTTAACACGCACATATAAAGTGAATATAAAAGTAGATCTTACAATTATATGTTTATTTTGGCCATGAAGGTGCTCTGAATAGTAGCACCAATGAAGACATCATCATGAAACTAGAAGCATAGTAGAAAAAAGAGGCTCGAGGATTTTAAAACATATTTTTTGGGAACAACAGACCGTCCATTTTTTCCCTTTTTTTAATAACTTAATCCCTGGGGATAATGTGGTTTTCTGCATCTTAAGTCAATCCGACAAAAACAAGGTGCTTAATCTGATAATACAGTCAGGTTTTATCCTATCTTTACTGAACACACATCAAATGTTTATGGCACTGAACCCATTTGGAGGATGTAAATGACTCCCATGAGGTCACTAAACAGCATTTAAAAGGGGTTTAAGTCTCGGCTGTGTTGTATTTAGTTCGATGTTTAGCCTCGTTGTTCTGCTGCATCACCCACACAGCCTCCCTGATCGAGAGTGGTCCAGGCCCTGAGCCAGTGAAGCACGCCCAAACCATGATGCTCACACCACCAATCTTCAGCTTTGGGACAATGTTTCCATGCTGGTTGGTTGTACCCCGTTTTTTTTTTTTTTTTTTGGTTTACATGTGTCAGACTACATGTGACAGAGGTCATGGGATCGTGTGCAAATGTCCATCTCAGAAATTCAGTGATTGTGGGAGTGATTTTACTCATTTTTTATTTCCTCTCTCCACCTTATCCCAGTTTAAATATGGCGACTGCGGCGGATCACATAATTGATCATATCTTGAGACAAAATTCAAAACATTTGTCAACATTTAGCTTCACATGGAGAGTTCAGAGCAACAGAAGAGCAATGATGACATATATGACTGCACACGATAAGACAAATAGTTTACTACAATGAAAGTGCCATAACTGCTCTGTTTACTGTTACCATGGTGACAAGTACACGTCTCATTCAGGAGGCAATCTAATTGTTTTAATATGCGTCTCGCCCCACACCACGATTGCATTTAGGATCTCGTCTCATGTCCAGCATCTATTCTATCTTATTTTTTGCCGGCATTGCTCATTAGATTCCAGCACTTAATGTTACGCAACGTTACATTTGAAGACATATCTGGGAATTATTGTCTGAAAATTCTAATGAAAATATAACAAAACACAGAATTTGCTTTTTAACTTACTAAATGATTGCACTATAAAAAGCACAGACACTGTGTACTTTACAAATTATTGCAGATCCCCAGGTAATGCTAATACAGTGCAAAAAGGACATGTAAGAGGAAATGAAGCACTAAATGAAATATGTACTTATAGCACCAAAGGTTATAAAGATGAACAACAAAAACAACTAAATTACCAAAAATAACCCTATTCTGAGAAAAATAAATACCAAACTAGTAGCTTTGACTAGAAATGATAGATAGCAAGAAGCTGCAGGTGACATCAGCTGTAGACATTTGTAGTTTTAAACTGGAACTATTTTCTCTAAATGTTATTAAATGGTCTGCAGCCAACAACTGAATTTATTGAAACTACAAATGTCCATACAGGAGTAAATATGGTATATGATCCATCCGCTACAAAGATCTGTTCTAATGGAGTTTCAACTACTATGTGCACGTGGGTGAATGTGTGGTATGTGACCATGATGGCTGATGGAGGACAGAGATCTTCACACAGAACGGAGATGCAGATCTGATTTATTTTCAGAGCGGACAAGAATAGACGTTGGACTTTTACTCTACCATCCATGTCCTCGTGTATCCCTCCTTCTCTGAGTTTGACAGATGTCTGGAAGGCAGTCTGATGTTTGGGTGGACATCAACTAGTCAGTTTCAAGTTCACAAACTAGTTGACAAGTCAGTCTTTAGTTCACAAGTCAATTGCTACGTTTACACAAATATTTGTAATAAATGGCTGATCGGAATAAAGATGCATCATGTAAACACTTCAATTAGAAGATTCTGATCAGATTCCTCTCAATAGTAAAGAAATTGTGATTCGATCGAGGAGGGTGGTTTATCCCGATCCTTCCATGCGGTGTCCATGTACACACTTCTTTGGATCATGACTTTCCGTGTGGGGCAAAACTGACCTGATTGAGCATGTGTACACTATGTCAATGTGACCCATTTACGCCTTTGCATTTTTTACTGAATGAACACACGTGAACATGGTGGTGGCAAAGCATAACTGATCTGTTGCAGAGACAAATTTCTTACTGGAAACTTTAAAGGAGCTCAGAATTGTCCATAACCTGCAGTGGGACGGACCTGCAGCGGGATTGGCCCTTACCACAAGATCTCCGGAAAAAATATGTACAGAACTTGACTGAGCAGTACTGGGTTGAGGTTATACAAGCATAAGAACCAAAAGAGACCAAACCAACTTCTTCTTCTGTGGTTGTTTTAGGGTAAATAAACAACTCTGCGAATGTCAAAATGCTGCTACTCCAAACAAAGCATGGCGCACGTATACGCACGTCATTATCGGATTGTTTGATTTAGTGCCCATATAAACGGTGTATTCAGAATTAATAATTCTGAAACTTTTTAATCTGATTACGAATTTTGGCCCGTGTGAACATAGCTAATGTCTAGCTCACAATCTTGGGATAGGATAGGCTGCGAAGGATACACCAAACCCATCCTTCAAATTGGGGGGAAAAAGAGGAAGTATTTGTGGGTGGCATTTGAAGGAGCCTTCGAATTGGCACACTCTTTGGCGCATGGCTGTGATGTAATCGGCCTTCAAATGCGGGCTTCGAAGGATGCAGCCGCTGAATTGGGACAAAGTAAACTTAAAGTAAACATAGCAGGTGTCTAGCTCACAAGCTAGTTAATGTAAACATAGCTAGTGTCTAGCTCAGAGGCTAGTTAATGTAAACATAGCTAGTGTCCAGCTCAGAAGCTAGTTAATGTAAACATAGCTAGTGTCCAGCTCAGAAGCTAGTTAATGTAAACATAGCTAGTGTCTAGCTCACAAGCTAGTTAATGTAAACATAGCTAGTGTCTAGCTCACAAGCTAGTTAACAAGTCAGTGTCTAGTTCACAAGGTAGGCAACATGTCAGTGTCTAGCTCACAAACTAGCAAGCTGTAAGAGCATCTGCTTCAGAGCTGAAATGACAGTAATGTCTTGCCGCTCTCACATCGCCCTGATAAAAATGTCAGCCATACTTGAATCTGGTGAACACTGATGGTATAATGGATGGATGGAGGTCACAGTTAACTAAGACCGTCTGGAATTGGAACTTTTCAAAAAGGCTGTCAAAACTCTCTGAAAAATCATATTTTCAAGCTGTGTTTTGAAAAATTGTTGTTGTTGTTTTTTTTTTGTTTTTTTTTAAATATATATTTAAAAAGCTTTTAGAATGTGGTTTAGGGCTTTAGAAATAAGCATTGCTTTAGGCGTCCTCGGGTTTGGTGAAGAGGTCTAACGTTGTTCTGTGGTGTTTTCTTTGATTAGGTTAGAACTGGCTTGTTTTTGACACGTGTCTCTCAAAAACACCAGTGGATGGTTATTGCATGTAAAACAGTTTTATAATCTTGTGCTGTGACATTTGTTAGAGTGTGCATATCAGTAGACACCAGTGACTGACCTCCAGCTTCACACACAATCTTATTTTAACAGGAGGTTACCGTATCACTCTTATTTCCCTCGCTGATATGAGGCACAGCATCTATTTTATTTTTTTATTTATTTTTTCCCCACAAAAGCTGCCTGTGTATCACTGGTGTAAAAGAAAAACTGATAGACAGACTGTCTTGTTTTTTTTGTTTTGTTTTTTCTTTTGACTGTAAACATTACCAAGGTCTTCTTGGTATCAGGCTGAGTCGTTCAACATAAATGTTCCACTGCATCTCTGTCATGACTGAAACAGATTTATTCAGTTAAACTCTTTAGGGGTTGTAGCTTTCACCTGCATTCAAGTAACAAGTCTTCAAGCTGACTGACATGTAAATGTCAGTCCAACTAAAAAAAACTTGAGCTTCTGCCCAGACTGGATGTCCAAATCCGCCTCATGTGGTATTCAATATTTTTCAGAGCTGCAGGGATGTCATGAGTAGAGAGACGTCACACGATGTCAGATGTGTCAAACCCAAGGCTCGCGGGCCAAATCCGGACCACCAATTAATTTTATGTGGACCGCGAGAGCGTTTAAAGACAATCATAAACTTCTATCTAGAACATTTCTGAGGAAACATTTGATTCAATTCTGAGATCACAAACTCAACTTAACATCAAAAAGTTACTTCCACCCACAGAAAAACGCTATTCCATAAAAGTAAGGATTTTACAACAAGAAGGTACATATTTTGTACAATAAATAAATAAATTCTTACAACAGAAGTTTATGATTTTTGTACAAAAAAAAATTGCAGTTGTAAAAATTTGTTGTAAAATTTGTAATTTTAAAACAAAAAGTCACAAACTTGAAAAATTGCACTAAAATTTTCGTAAATCTGTGATTTTACAGTGAATGTCTTGTTTTTTTGAGAAATTTGACATTTTATCACAAATATTTAATTCTTGTTTGCGACAATGTTGACATTTTTATATTTAAAAAATTCACGATTTGTTGACACAAAATTTGTGATTTAATAAAATAGCATACCCTAGCATTGAACTTTTGACACCAAATATGGAGCTGAGTGAGCTACCTTTAGCCAATCTATAATCTTGCACATTACACATTTTTAAATCAGATGTCACAGCTGGTTGAGAAAACAAAGAAAAATTGGTCCTTTGATGGTAACCATGGTGACGATGTGGCCCAAGATGGAAAACGTGCTCTACGTCCTTCATAGAAAATGAAAGTTCCACTGAAACAGAATGAAGCTTCAGCCACTGCAGCACAACGAAGACCCAATGAGATGAGAAGTAGGCCAGCATGAATAGGAAATCAGCCCTGCCAGCAGAGATGTGGCTACCAGGAGGACGGGAGCAGCATGTGCACGTGTTTGTGTGCATCAGAGTGCACATTTCCTGAATGACTAGGACGCTACAGCATTCATTTATCACACGCTCACCAGGTAACTCCAACAAAGCAGCTAGTTAGGATGGAGATGACTGCAGTGCTGCAACACACACACAGCGCGCACAGCTAAGAGACACACTCACACAATAGAGGCCAACACAATAGCGTGAAGCAGCCAGACACAATAGTGCAGAAAGAAGGAGAAGCATGTGGTCTTTATAAGAATCACATGACAAAATAATCTGCCATTTTTCTTCATAAAAATATTAAATATAAGTTCAGATATAGCGAGGGGTTTATTCTGAAAGCCACAGTAACGTTTGAAACAGCAAATGTTTGCTGCAAGAATGACAAAATTTAATTTAATTTAATTTAAATTTAAGGTTGGAGACATGATTTTCTCATGAAGTCAATGTTTAATTCATCTAATCATCCATCCATCTATTATACCCATTTATTCCTGTTCAGGGTCACAGAGGTCTGTTGGAGCCGATCCCACCTCTCTTCAGGCCAAAGGCTGGGGTTCACCCTGGGCATGTAGACAAACAACCACTGACACTCAAACTCACACCTAAGGACAATTTCGAAACACTAACGAGTACGTCTTTGGACTGTGGGCACCCAGAGAGAACCCATACATGCTAACTTCACACAGAAAGACCCCTGTGGGGACGACATGAACCAAGAACCTATTGTGAGGCAACAGTGCGAACCACCGAACCATCCTTTCATCTGCAGTTTATTCAGAAGAAATTCCTAACATATATGTGTATATATATACACACAGTGCAGAGGGCATGGCAGTCATATGCTTCCCAACACACTTTATCAAAATGTGGAGGAAATGTAAAAGAAACCAGAGGGATTTTACAGCACACATTAAGCTCCAGCAACTCAACACAATAAGGAGCTTCAGCCAGTCAGATTCCAGCCAGAGGTCAGCAGGATGGAAATCAGGAACAAAGAAATGGAGGTGTTGTTAAGCAACGATGGCAGACATCATTCCGCTCTCGTTTTCCAATCCCAGATGGTGCTTTCACCCAAAATCTCACATGGCTTATCCCAGGAAACATCCCACCATCTGGAAATGGCAGCTAAAGGAGGATAAGGAGGAATTTAGAGGAGCAAGGCAGAGCTGAGAGCTTTTAGGACACAGAGAGGTGAACAGTTTAACACAAATTACATAAAAACTCACGTCAAAGAAACAGGAATTACAAAGAAAGCAGCAGCTTTATCTGCCTCTGCAACAGATCACTGTGAACACATTTTAATTAAGAGGATTTGTGTAGTTTAAAGGACAACTTGACATTTCTGTTCTTAATTGGATGTTTTTGTGAGATATAGATGGAAATCGTTTCCAGAACAGCTCAGAACACCAACGTGTTTCCAGAAGAATGCTAGCCACACTAACTAGCCGCTACAAGACAAGTGACTGATCAGGAGAAACGGATGGTTAAAAGTCAGAGTTTGCTGGGACCCCTGCAGTATTTCACTCCTCTGAACAGGAGGAGGGTTACCTTCAGCTTGATGAGGCTCTATGGGGGGGCAGAGCTCATCAGACCCCCACAGAAGCTTGGCCACTGTCACAGTCTCCTGATGGACATTCACATTGTCCTCATGATTCGTCCTCATCAGTTCTCCTCATTTGGTGGACCATCTTCCTCCCCCATGGCTGCTCTGATCTTTTTTCTCTTTCTGGCTGATGGGGGGGGGTTCACCTCAACCCAGCTGTGTGATAGATAGCAAAGTCATTCATGACCTTGCAGCTGAAGCCACTCCCTCTGTCCTCCATGTCTTTGATAGGTGAGTAGGGGAGGGAGGGAGTCAGGGGGAGTGTGGGGGTGTGAATGCAGTTAAAGTGGCAGTTCAGCACGAGTAGAAACCACATGGGTCCGATCCGGACTGGACTGGTTGGTGTTTCAGTAGCTTGAGAAGCTGAATGCTTGACTAAAATAATCGTCCATGTGGTTCTGAAGACGCTGTTGTTCTCTGCTGCAACCTGAGGCTGAAGCTCCCAGGATGCATCAGCACTTCTGCCATTTAAGAATCCAGGGTCCAGTGGAAACACAACTAACCCTTGCCTAACCTAACGTCCTCCATCTGGAGTTCAGACCGTTAATTAGTCTGTTAACGGCTCCATGAACTCGTTTACTCATCATCATTTCATATTCAGTTCTTTGTCTCAGGTGAAAAAAGAATGAAAAACATTTTTTTTTTCAGATTTAAGGCCCAATAAAGAATCTCCAAAGCTGTGTTATTTTATTTGTATTTATTCATATTATTCACATTACATTTTACAGAAGGGCTTCTAATTAGACCATCATGACATTTGACACGGAATCTGAATCTGATTAATGTGTTTGTATGTTAGGGTTAACCAAAAGACTTTGTATGTTTATCTTTGATATGTGGTTTCTTTTCTTCATTTCTCAATGAGTGAGGGGTTTTTTCCAGCAAGATGTGAAAAAAATACAACTCTGATATTTTTCTAGCCTTATTATAGCTCACATACTCTTGTTTATTCTTAAGGCCTTGAGCTGAAAGTCGGATAAGACAAAGAAAAGCAGCAACCTTTGTATTTGTCTGATGGAAAAATAAGACAAATTCATTTATGTAACTGTAATATAGTAGTTTTTCATCTTTACTGAGGTTTTAACTGACATAACACTGAAAAACCTGTAGAAATCAATTGGAAAATAACACAGTGATGTATTAAAAACTGTATTTAGAACCTGTATCTGTGCTTAGCTTTGCTTTTTTATTTCAACAGAAAGGGCCTCATATAACAAAGATGTTGTTTAATGTAAAAGGATTATTTCAGTCTGTCAGTAGGACACTTATCTACTCAGCTTCACATAATGACAGAATATTTTCTTCTGCTGTTCAAACTACCTCACCTGGTGATGGCTCTGACAACAACAACAACCCTCTGAAGTCCTGGTAAGTATGAATAAGCATGCCAAAACAGCGTTAAAAACACAATAAAAGACCAAAACATTGTCTTGAATTTATGTCTCCTACTTTCTTTTGTCCTTGCTTTGCTTCTTTATGGTTTTATTCAGGGAACATCAGTGGGTTGATATGAGAGCCTGAGTGTGTTAAATATCCACATCTGGGTGAGTTTATGACACTGCTGCCTGTGGACTCCTGACCCAAACCCCGACCTTGGAGATGGAGACGTGTGGACGAGGATCATGAGATGCTGGCTAACTCATGGGACCAATAACAGGTCAGGAGATGTTACATCTGACTAAGAAAGAAGGCAAATGAGTGGATAAAAAACAAAGAATGACTCACCATTGACTTTTGTACACCAGACAAACAAGATGTTTTGATCCTAGAAAAAGCAGTAGTGAAGAAAAGAAAAGCCTATAAATAATCCCAGCTGATTCTGTACTGAAGCAGAGGCTCTGACAGCAGCTATAACAACCATCACAATAACCACAATAACTACAATCACTATAACAACCATCATAATAACCACAATCTCTATAACCATCACTGTAACCACCATCACTATAACAACCATCACAATAACCACAATAACCACCATCACTATAACAACCATCACAATAACCACAATCACTATAACCATCACTATAACCACCATCACTATAAGCATCACTGTAACCACCATCACTATAACAACCATCACAATAACCACCATCACTATATGCATCATTATAACCACCATCACAATAACCATCACTATAACAACCATCACAATAGCCACAATCACAACCATCACTATAACCACCATAATTGTAACCACAATCACAATAACCATCACTATAACCACCTTCACTATAACCACAATAACATCCATCAGAATAACCACCATGACTGTAACCACAATAACATCAACATAACCACCATCACAATAGCCATCTCTATAACTGCCATCACTTTAACAACCATAACCACCAATAACAATCAAAATAACCATCCCTACAACCACTATCACCATAACCACAATCACTAGAACAACTATCACTGTAACCACCATCACCATAACAACTATCACTGCCACCAAAATCACTATGACCACAATCACTATTGCCACAATCAGTATAACCATAGTCACTATAACCACCATATACCTCTGATGTCAACCCCGCCTTCCTTTACCAAAATACAACATGAGCATGCCAGCCATTTCTACGTAATCCCAGCTTATTTATTCATTCTGGATCCATTTACACTATTTTTTTAAACCCTGCATCTTAATTTGTTTTTGATGTATGGCTCCCAGTTCAACCATCAGAAGCTTCATATATAATAAAGGCCAGATCCAGAGAAAAGTATGTATAAGAGGTCCAGAAGTGGAAAGCGACACCAGGTGGCCCAGTCTGGATGCAGCGGTGTTGCCTTGACAATATGATGCCTTGTTGATGATTATAGACAAGTACCTCACAGCCAGCATCTCACAAAGATATATTTGAAAATGTTATTATTACTGTAAAATGAACAATAACTCATCAGATCCTCTGAACAAAAAGGTGCAGAATTCTGCCCAAAGGTGTTTCTAATGCATCTGTTATTTTTTTCATTTCTATGTGGTTCATCCAAACCAAAGGAAGTATGTCATTCAGAGCAAACAGAAAGCTCTTCTTTTAGATATGTGATTTGCTATGAGCCTCGGTGGGACCTGATCAGAGTCCAGGTGGATGAAGACTGTGGCTGCTTTGCTCTCCAACACCTACTGGAAAAACTGATCAGTTTTTGGGTCACAGGGGCCTCATTGTAGCAGCAGCCACCGCTGAGGTTTCCTGTTTGTTTCAACTCTTTTAATTAAAGTGCTGGGCATCAGGACTCCCTAACAGGCTTAGCTTCTGGCAGCCCTGCAGCCAGAACTGATTGTTCAGTTCAGGATTTAGCAAGTAAAGCTTTGTATGAGCAACACATACTGTTTTCATTGGTCAGGGTCCTGGACCTTTGTGTGCTATTGCATCACCGTGGCCTAAAAGCAGGAGTTTACATGAAATACTGACTGGAGTATTTCAGCTCTGATAGATAGATGTAGACCCATCCAGAGTCCTTCCGCTGCATCAGCTGGTAATTTCTGAGCACATAGCCACTGCAGCATCCCACCTCCTCCTCCTCTTCCTCCTCCTCCTCCTCCTCCTCCATACTCTTCTCCTCCCCCACCCTTCCTCAACCCCTCTCCACCTGCTTTCAAATGCATGGCGCTGCCCTGCCAAACCAGCCTGTACATGCAGCATCACTCCTCTCAGGAGGAGGTCTTGGAGCCCCAGGGATGCTCATCAGCCTGAGCAACCCCTTCGGGGTGGAACTGAAGGAGGTCCTACACTCCTCTGGTTTGGACCAGTAATCGATTAATGGATGAGAAGCAGCCCGAAATGGGACTGCAAAGAGAAAGAAAGGCTGTCTGATGCAAGCTTCCAGAAAGAAAATAGGCCACTGAAAGCCTAAAATAGTCAGCTGCACTGAAATCAAGTTAAAAATATGCCTGTATCATTCTGTTTCCTCCCTGAAGAAGATCAGCTCTAATCAGAGCCTTCTTTCTGGTGGCAGAGAGCTACAGCCACCCTGATGCTGGAGGAGGAAAACAACCTCTACATCCTCCTCCAGCTTTAGTCTCCGCTCTGTTTCGTAACAGTCCCCGCTAGTCAGCAGCCCCAGCTGGATTAAATCCTCTGCTGTGTTGTTGGCTGGGTGAAGGTAGAGGGGGGTGGAACCAGCATCAGCCACACATACATGACTGTTTACTGCACGCCCTGCCTCCAACAAAGGCCTGAGCATCATTTAGTTTTTCTCCAGGATAGCTCGATGCTAGTCGGTCTTTGTTAGACCAGTCTGCTCCAGAACAGACAAGCAGAACTGCATGATTTCGCACTTTTGGAAAAACACTTTATTTTGGTCCTGGAGGTGTGCGCGACGCTGCCTGCATTCATTGTTTCCTGCTTCAGTTCAGTGCAGAAAGCAGCATTCACCTCCAGATTTGCTGGGTCCCCATCAGACGACAGAAGCCTGGTTCTGGGTCTGCTGGGTCCCCATCAGACCACTGAAGACTGGGTACGGGTCTGCTGGGTCTCCCTCAGACCTCTGAAGCCTGGTTACGGGTCTGCTGGGTCCCCATCAGACCTTTGAAGTCTAGGTCCAGGTCTGCTGGGTCCCCATCAGTCCTCTGAAGCCTAGGTCCAGGTCTGTTGGGTCCCCATCAGACCTCTGAAGCCTGGGCCCAGGTCTACTGGGTCTCCATCAGACCACTGAAGCCTGGGCCCAGGTCTACTGGGTCTCCATCAGACCACTGAAGCCTGGGCCCAGGTCTGCGTGGACCCTCAAGCAACAATGGCCCTGATGGGGTCACATGCTCCACTCAGCTCCTCCAGTAATGCAGCTTTATTTATCAGCTTTTAATCACCAAAAATACAAAAGAACAGCTGAATGATCCAACAAACAGATGACATCATCTCTGGAAGCGTCGTAAATAAAACAGCGCTTCAGAACGCACTGGTTTTACTGGTTTCAGCTTCACTCACCAGGTTCAGAACCGTCTCCACGATGTCCCGGTTACTGACCTCCCCCACCTGGATCAGGCCCACCAACACGGCGAATTTCATCTGGATATTCCTGATCGGAACAGCGGGGTTGATCACCCCGGCCGGCAGCACCATGGAGCCGGCTGCAGACACCATCCTTTCCCCGATGGAGCCGGAACCAGCGCCCGCGGCGACCTGCGGCTGCTGGGCGGGCTGGAGGGGTTGCTGGGCGGGCTGGGGGTCTCGGTCCGTGTCTGGGAGAGAACAAGCAGAGCCCGGTGCCACCGAAAGCGGCTTCTCGCTCGACATTTCCCCTCAGAAACAGGGAGGAGGAGCGGCCGCCGTCTCTACACCTGCTGGACACGCTCAGCCGTCTGCGGGTGCGCAAAAACCATCCACTGCGCAGAAGAATGGGGAAAAAAGATTGTAAACAGCGCGATAAATCCTCCGATTTCCCCCTATCCTCCTGAAAACGTGGAGGGACTCATAGGGCTGGGTACAAGGATGGAGACCTGCGGTCCTGTCTCTGCGTCTGTCTCCCCCTCTGGTTGCGGCGCAGGATGCAGTCAGTGCGGCGGAGACAGCGCCATGTGCACGCCCCCTGTCTGCGGGACCGCGCTGACACAACGCATGCGCACTTGTACACTGGACGGGGGTGGGGGTGGGGGTGGGCGGGGGTTGGGTGGGGGGTGTGGGGTTTGGGGGCTGAAGGGGATACTGGTGTGGACCTGAGGACAGGAACAATAATAAAGGAGAAAACGTCTCCAATTGGATTGATGGTGTGGATGTGAAGACAGGGACATAATAAAGGAGAAAAATTCCCAAACTGGACTGGTTGTGTGGATGACCTGAGGACAAGGACAATAATAAAGGAGAAAAAGTTAAATAACTAGTACTAATAACTAATGTTGTTTTCAATTAAACTGTCCTTAAAGTCTTCAGTAAACTGTCCTTTAAAGTGTCTGTGTCTTCAATAAACTGTCCGAGTGTCTTTGTGTCTATATTAAACTGTCCTAGTGTTTTTGTGTCTTTATTAAACTGTCCTAGTGCCTTTGTCTCTTCAGTAAACTGTCCTTTAAAGTGTTTTTGTGTCTTCATTAAACTGTCCTAGTATCTTTGTGTCTTCATTAAATTGTCCTTTAAATGCCTTTGTGTCTTCAGTAAACTGTCCTACTGTAGTCCCAAGCAGTGGTCTACAGTACACCATCTACCACCACTCCATGTTAATAACAGATTGACTCTTTGAGTGGGAAGACACACCTACTGAGAAGACTTTGGTGATTAGAGACTCCATTCTTAGAAACACAAAGTTCTCAGGAGGCACCAACGACTATAGTCAGGTGTATCCCTGGGGCCAGAATGGGTTACATACAGTCAAGTTTGAAACTGCTGGTGAAAGCTAAATGTAAATTTAGTAAAATTGTAATCCACGTCAGCAATAATGACATCTGACTGGGCCAGTCGGAGGTCACTAACATTAATACTGAGTTGATGTGTAATTACACAAAATCAATGTGAGACAATAATTTTCTCTGGACCCCTGCCTAATGTGACCACTCATGATACGTACGGCTGCACGTTGAAATTTAGTCGTTGGTTGTCACAATGGCGTCCAGCTAATAATGTGGGTCTATAGTTAACAACTGGTACACATTCTGGGGAAGACCTGGTCTGATTAAGAGAGAAGGCATTCAACCCACTTTGGATGGAGCAGCTCTCTGATCCAGAAATCTGGCCAAGTTTATTTATAGTCCTAAACTGTCCAGACCAGGGGGCAGAGTTCTGGTCCTAAACTCTTTTCTGTGCTTCAGTTAGACCAGTCACCCACCTTCTACCCCCATTAGTACTGTGTCTGCCCCTGGACCAAATCAATAAGACCTTCCAAATTTTAAAAAATCTAAATCTCCTCCAATTTAATTCCAATTAAAATCAGTAAATTGACTGAGGACAGAAATATGGTGATCCAAAGTGGATTGTTAAACATTAGATCTCTTTCCTCTAAAGCTCTTTTGGTAGATGGTTTGATTACTGATCACCAATTTGACCTTCTCTGTCTGACAGAAACTTGGCTGCAGCAGATGATGATATTAGTCTGAATGAATGGGCTCCACCTACTCATACTTATTACCATATTCCTAGAAGTTCAGGCCGTGGGGGCGGAGTAGGGGCAGTTTATAATT
>JBAMYA010000015.1:16058893-16074150 GCA_037176975.1 Arrhamphus sclerolepis
TTTTCACTGTCTTTCTCTGTTATTTTAGTAAACAGATGAGAGGTTATCTTTTATACTTTTACAGATTGATAAAACCCATCTGATAACCAGTGGAGCTAGCATTTGTAGTTTCACTTCCAGAACTGTGGGACTTGTAGTTCTTCTCTACGTTTTGTATTCTGCTTATGTACCGATTTTGCTGTGCGTCAAAGATTGCAGTGATTTTGCGGTAAATTAGTAAAATTGCTATTCCCCGCCCCATATATTGCGAATTTTAGTTAAATCTGCATTTATTATTGCTATAGCAAAATCTCAAAATCCTGAGGGGACTGATATGAATAATATGAGGCTCTATGTACATCTTAGATATTTTGTAATGCACCAATTTGCACATTTTATTTTCTTCTAACTCTGGTTTTCACACGATATATACATGGAAAAATCTATGTTATTGGACTCAGGTCATGATATTTTCTTAAGTACTTCTGTGTTTTGTTTTTCTCTTAGTGTAAAAATGAGATATTTCTGCTTGAAACATCACCATAGAAAGCTACATTAATTGTGTTAATTGGAGCATTTATAGTGTTGAAAATCATGTCTGCACACCTACAGTAATGAAAAATATTTACAAATAGAAGAATTTAATTTTGTAGCTTAGATCAGGACAAATGAAAAATTAACATTTGTGAGGGCAAATAAGTATCCTCACATCATTTACACTACTTTAACTACTATTTAGGGGACAGGATTTCAGATTCAGCAGAAGAAAAGCCTAATTTTTATGACACCAGCAGATATTGAACATAAAACTTTAGATGAGACAGAGCTGAGGTAGAGGAGCAGCACACACTGAGCATTATGAGAGGAACCTGTAATTATTTTATAGCTCTTAAGATTCCTGAGCTCTTAGTCAGTGTTTACCGTGCAAGGGCAAGGCAAGGCCACAAATTACAACCACTTGCTTTGGCACCAAATGCTCAGCAGTCACGCACAGACTCCAGCTTTCTTCAGAGTGGCAGACGACAATGGAAACTGGAAACAAGTAGCTGAGGAAAGGCAGCCCTTAAACAATATTTGGTTCTTTTTAATTTGTCATGTTGTGACCACAACATGTATCATTAAACTTTATAATCTGCATTAGATAGAAAAAAATGATCTAAACCACAGCTTCTGTCACCTCCCCTGATGATGTTGCAGCCATAATTGGTTGCATTCAACTGTGACAGTTATATGTGAGAAGATCCTCACAGATGTGTGGACAAAGTTGTTTTCCAGGTCAGTGCAGAGAATTGTGAAAGAACGTACCATCTGAAACAGCGGACTATCTTCAGCCACGACTTCTCCAAAAGCTCAACTGCCACGCAGATAGGGAGAGAAAACCACAACAACGGCAACATCATAAGAGGTTGAGAAAGGAGCACCAATTATGTGGCAATTGGGGAGGAAAGCTGCTACAGGCACATGAATCTCCTGGCTCATCTCTTGGTAAGCTGAGGTAGAGACCAAACCCTCACAAAAAGGGACAAGGTGAGGTGAGAAATTGGACAAATACTGTATAAAAATAAGCACCGGTGGTGCACTGCCAGATGGTCATTCAGTGGTGCAGTCTGTCAATCCCAACACCCCTCAGAAAGTTAGCAGGCTGTCCAGAAATTCTGGATAAAATCCTGATAAATCTCTAAATGCAAAACAAAACAAACAAACAAAAAACATCTAAAGGCAGATACGCTTTTGCAGCAGTAGACTAAAGAAGAGTAGAATAAGGATTGAAAAAAAACTGCCGTGTCTGAAGAGTCTCAATTTTGATGCAGCATTACGAGAGTTGGGTCAGAACTTGGATTGATCCTGCCATATATCATAGTTCAAATCATGTCAAACTTATTTTGTCAACATTACTATTGACTCACTATACTCACATGACCTCCAAAGAGTCATCTGAGTACCAAAACCAATTTGACCATATCTGGAATGCATTGGAAAAGGAAATTTACATCATCAATTTGAAGGTGTCAAAGCTACAGCAACAATGTGACGCTACTATATAAAGGTAAGTTATAGATAAGTAGTAGACATGTATGATTCTATGTCATAAGGGTACATAAACTTGTTTATCAACAATTTTCACAAGTTTTTCACAAAGCCAGATTTGCTCTGTTGGTTGTTATGTCCTTAGCTCCCTAATGCAAAGCACATGTGTTTCCAGGAAATTCAAAGATCTAATCATCAATGACTGCATGTACTTCAGGTTGGGTCCTTGTAGAAATATATCCAAATAGCACTTTCAGGGGAATGTTGATTATCACTGTATATACCACCATAAGTTCCAGGACATACCTCCAGTGCAAGCTCATAGGGTTAGGGCCAATATCTCGGGCTATGATGATTTTCAAAGCAGCCACACCCATGTCCATGTGTTAAAGAGGGGGGAAGTAGTGAAATAATTTCACTTCTGTGGGGATAGTTTTGCAAATCCATCTATCACAAAGAAACCAGTACGGAGCCTTTGTAAGGTCTTCGACTACAGCCTCAGGGATGCTACAAGTATTTAACCCAACTTTTATTTAATGCATCAACAACATGGAATTCTACCTCAAATCCTCTTCTGATGTATGATTTTCAATTGTGTAGATAATGGAAAGGAAGGTTATCAGGCATGCAGGTGGCTTGGACTTTTCTTGCAGCCGAAGCAGAGGACAAAACCTGAGCAGACCATGTTTTTCATCCAAGCTGTAAGGATGTAGGATGTGCTTCCTGGTCCGGCAAACTCTCATGTCTGGGGCAAGAATGAGTCACCAGCCTGTCCACTGTTCTTGGCCTTGTACATGTAATGACAAAGTGCTCCAATTCATTGCAGAGGCCATCATCAGAGCCAATGCCAATAAAAAACAAAAAACAGTTCTGCTACTTAAACATCATGTTTGTCAGGCCTGGGGATAAGAATCTGCAAATGTGATGCCATGGTTCTCAGTCAGAAAAAATAATGCCCTCTTGAGGTTGGGAGTGAGGGGCTGCCTCAAGTGGAGGAGATCATGTATGTTGTTCACCACTGGAGGAAAAATGGCTCCTAAATCCTAGCTGCTGTTTTTTTTTTTTTTAATTGTTGCAAACACTCCACCGAGTCCTGCACCGGGTCAGGTACTCACGAGTACTAAGGTAAACTACAGATAACTGTCTTGCTCAGGATCTACTTTTATTTTTTTTTTTGGTGGGGGGTGGCGGGGTGTTATATGACGTTAATTACTCGCGAGAGTGTGGCCTTGGAAGTAACATCACGTCAGGCACCAGGTCAGAGGAGCGTCTTGGAAAACAGGGCAGCAACGTACTGGAGAAAAGGTGGACTTATTAGCTTAAGAGAACTCATGACAGATTTAACATGCGGAGCTGTTGCTGGTGTCAGGAATACATGCAGCTTTCAAATTACCATAACTCCTCAACTGTTTATGCTGTCAATGTAATTCCAACAGATTCTGAAAGCTAAGAAATGGAGCTTTGTGCTGATATAATGTACATTATGGTTGTGGCAGCGATGCCTGCGCTGCTTTGTTATGTAGCAGCAAGAAAGGAGACAGAATGAGAGGAGAGTGGAAATAGTGAATGTTTAGAGGTTTTTTTTAGGGATGTTTTCACGGTGTTCAGATGTCTTCTTGCTATATAGTATTTTCATAGTGAAGTGAAATATTCCTGAGAAAAACGACTGGTCGTTCCTGGACTTGTACCAAGCTGTATAAATGAAATCAAAAAGGTCCACGCAAACAAAGCTGCCTGTGTTGTTGTATTATAGTTGAAATTTCATTTTTCTCATCTCAAAAGCTTTGGATCTGGTCATCTACAGTGTTTATGAAGACAAAACTTGCTGAAAATTCAGTTTCTTTTTTTTAAAATTTCACACAGTTTAAAGAATTTATAACATGTAAAATAGACAATTTCTTGAGAGATATCGAAAGTTGAATTTATCCTGAAAAAAATGGGTGAAAGAATTAACCTAAAAGACATTTTTTTGAGAAATTTATTGATCAAAAAGGAGAATACGGACCAGGTGGACTGTTATTATTATGGGTGTAAAAGGGTTAAATAGACATTTGCAAAATATTAATGGCCAGCTAACGCTAAGTAACATATTGATAGCTCAAGTTAACAGGGCCCAGTGCCAACATTTATTTATAGGCTACCAATATTTATTCAATTTTATTGTTTTATTTATTTTTTAATTTTTACATTCAGCCTTTAAAACACCATTTTCAACTGGCCATTCAATAAATAGGTTGTAAAAGTAATGTCTGTCTGAAGTCAAGTGTTGTTCATGCCAGCACGGCTCCCCGAGCCTGCAGAAAGGAAAAATCCTAGAGGAAACACTGGAGTGGGAGATCCGCAGGTGGATCAGTGATGCACCAGTGGATATTCTTAAGTGGAGTATCTACTGGTCTGTTGTGGTGAAGAGGAAGCTAAGCCAAAAGACACGGCTCCACTTACCAGTCAGTCAATCTATGGCAATAAACTGCCTGAACTGGCATTCGGGAGGGTTTCAGGAGTCCCTCTTGAATGCCTTCTGGGAGCCTCCCTGGGTATGTTTTTTGGGCATGTCCAACTGGGATGAGGCCCCGAGGAAAAAACAAGATACACAAAATATATTTTTTATATCTCTTAGCTGACCCAGGGGGGTGGCTGGGGAGAGGGGCTGTCTAAGGCCTCTGTGCTTAGACAACCAAAACATGGACATGCATAACCAAAATTATGGATGGATGGACTTGTCTCTAAAAGTGTCATTGGGGAATTTTCATGCCCTTCTGCTGATATGTAGCAGTATAACTACCGTTAAGATAAGAAGAGGAGACATGATCAGGATATGAGGTCAAGACTCACATGACACACGCCATTCAAGATTTAGCATAGCAAACACAGGCCAGTTAGCTGAATTTACAGTTGATGTACCACAATTGTTGAGAGGTGATCCTAGAGTTGATATTTAGATTAAAAAGAAATATCAAAATCAACAGGAAATGAAAAGGAGGCACAGAAAAGTCAAGCCAGTGACACTGCTAGAGCGAATGAGAAGACAGCAAAAGCGCCTGTGGCTCTGCTTCACCCTGATTCTCCACTGTCATCTGCTGCCTGTACAGCTCTGAAGGTTACTGCGAGTGTGTGTGGTGTGGGGGAAGTGGTATGAGGATGTAGGACCAAAAATAATTAGAGTACAAATAATGAGATGCAAGTACTCTTGTTGAAGCATGCACAGCTTGTACAGACAAAACAAGGATGGAGGGATGCCCTGGGCTCAGTGTTACCATCCCTCGGGTTAGTTTAGGCAGGGGCCAAGTGGAGTGGAAGGCTTTGCATTAGGAAAGCTAGGGACATACACTAACAATGACCAAATAAAACAGAGGAAAATTTGGTTTTTAAGTAGTTGCTCAAGACTTTAAAAATGTTTCTTGTCCTAATTTTCCCTGATTTAGCATCAAGTTTAGAAAAAAAGCAGAAGCGCCTAACGTAGCATTGATTCCTGAACATTAAGGATAGCTATTGAGAAACTGTGCTAAAATGAAACCAGTTCAAGTGTGGTCAATGCCCAAGTACTGCTAAGATCTAAGGCACATGGGACTTCTGTCTGAACTTAATTTAAAATCATTGTCATTGTTTACAAATGATGACAAAGTCACATTTGTCTTACAAACATAAGAATATATAATACATACTAGAGAGTATTCATACTGTAGTATGTATATTCTTCTTTTCTGTTATGGTCAAACTCTCCTAACTGGGTGAACTCCACCAAATATAATCCAAACCACTGAAATACATATAAAATAGCTTTGTGTCAGAGACTAACCCAATGACACGCTTCAACACAACAATGCAGAAGTTAAATTATAAAAGTCCATCCCGTCTGTGCAAATTTTCAAAAAGAAGTGGCAGCTTAAACAGGATGACATTTTTGTCATGACTTGTGAAAAAGCCTTCAGACTGAATAGACATGGCTGAGCTCCACTAGTGAGTGATTACAGACAGCATGTTGGCTCTGTGGATTCATTTCAATGATAAGTGTTGTTGGCAACAGCGGTGTATTCTGCCATGCCACAGTGCCCATCTCTTTGTTTCAACTCTGTTACCACCACCTACTGAGACACTGTTTCACCTTGGGGTTGTTCACACTCAAAATGCAGTGGAATATTGGTAAAAATAAGTCCTGTATGTAAGGGTCTAATTCTATACAACTCAGCTAAAACTGAAACAGCTGAGAGTTACTGGAGGGAACAACCATATGTCAATGCTTCTCCCTCACACAAGTTTAGAGATTGTGACATAGGTCAGTGCTTGTGGGGGAACAAAGCTCGAGGGAGGTAAGAGGAGCAGGGTAGGGCTCAGTCATCCATTTGGTGTCATTACATGTTGATAAATGTGGACATCAAGAGCATCTTCACATCTACAACATCTTCACATATACTTCAGGTAGTCGAGAATCAAGCATGGATAGAAAGCAGAACATCTTTTAAAGAAAATCCATGGCCCTGGCTTTTTGTTGTGTATTGAACTGTGATCCATGTCATAAAAATTTGGCAGTGTGCATAAATGTGTACCTTTCTCATATGCATTATGCAGTGAAAGGTAAAACACCAGAGCTAAATGAGAGGGACAAGAAAAAGCAAACTCAAATGGTGACAAGCAAGAGGTCAAGAATGATCAGAGAATGAGAAACTAAAACGGTGCCCAGGAGGACTGTATGGCCTTTAAAGGGGAAGAAAACTGCCAACATTCATTTATGTGTAGCTCATTTCCCTTCATCTCTGTTCTCTGCGTCCTTCCCAATCTCTTTTATTTCAACTATGACAGACTCTCCCCCACCTTAAAATAATGAAACAAATAAACTAGCATTCCTCCTTCCTCCCTGAGGCTGGATAGTCCATGCAGGAAGGTAAACATGTCCACTGTCGTGAGCTCAGACCACACGGATGCTTTGCTTCAGGTAACAGTCGTCCTCCACAGCTCTGTGCCCACCAGCAACATCTCAGCATTCACTAGCAGTGCACACTAGACTACGTCTGAACAGCTTTCCGCTTCAATGCCAAACCTTCTCTCCTCAAGCAAGGACATCCATGGATTTGATGGGAAGGCTGATTCAAATCAGGGTCAACAGTATGACCTCTACCTACAGCACCTGGCTGGTGGCTGATATTCAGTTTGAAAGGCATCACCTCCTGACTTCTTGAGTTGTGACTTTTTTGAAAATACCCTCTGTTAAATAGGTTGGAACTCCTCTTGAAGGCTTAGTGGGCATCCAGCCAAAAACAGCCCAGCACTAAAAAAGCTTGTGAGGGCAGGTTTGTTCTGGTAGTCATGAAGCCATTAACTACAGTTTCTATACTGGAACTCTAGATGTGGATCCAGATCCACAGCTTTAAATGTTTCTCAGAGAACAAAATACATATAACACTGCCAAAATAACACAAGTGCAATGGTTAAAAGTAATGTGCATGTCAGAAGAATTTAGTAAGAAGAGGTCTCGTCCATGAAATATGAGTAGAACAAAATTTATGTGTAAACTGTGAGTAGAACAAAATTTAAGCATGCTTTGGCATTCATTCAAATCTTAGTAGCTCAAAACTTTTTGTAGGTATAAACAAAATACACACATGCCTCCAATTATGCATAAAGCTTTGTGTAAATGAGGAGTGCATTGTCAGACTTTACAACATCAGTGCCTGATATGGACAGTGATTTTCACAATATGCAAATAAGATGAGAGGTGTTTTAAGACATGACGGCAGAAGTCTTTATTGTACCTGAACATGTGGCTGCAGAACCAGTTCACCCCCAGTGAAGCAGATATGCCAGCAACTTACTGAATGATTCTACTTGAATAATCTCCCCACCCCATCCAGAGTCATATCAAACAATTTTGTCATTTGAATGTGATGTTGTTCAGAGGACACAAAATTAAATGTCTGCATTAGTCACCTCTTTCCAGCCCTATGCTTTATCATTCCCTGTCACGCCTGCAGAATAAACAGAGCAAAATAAAATGTTTTCTCTTTGAACCACTTCAGTTAATATTACCTCTATTCCTATGACTGAAAAGTGTGCAAATGATCTCACAAAAGTACAAAGATTTCATTAATGAGGCCTAATGTGTCTGTATTTCATTGGTCAAGCCTTGTGTTCCAGTCAAAACTGACATTGGTTAAAGTTTTAAAGCTGCTTCTCCCATGTTTTTATCATTATGACATGCAATAAATCTTTCAAACTTTATGGAACTTCAGGTGAGCACTTGACAGTTTCATACATCCTCTATGGAACTGAAGTGCCATGTGAAGAGAGCTCAGAAAAAAGGTAAACACTGGCCATTTGCAATTTATTTATATAGCGATAAAAATAAAAAAAAAAGACTTCAGGAGTTGATTTCAGAAAGGAGGTTCAACACACTCAGAGACCAGAAACTCTGAGTCTCTGGTTTCAGATCAGGTGTGCAGAGTTGCTTCAGTTGACTCTGAGTGATCGAATATTAACATCCATCATCAATGGAGCTTCAATACCGTGATTCACCACGGCAACGCCAGCAAATGGAAGAGATTCTCCTACTTTTCTTTGTTGATTTACAGATTTTATGCTGCAGCAAGACAATTACAGCGATGAAGGAAAGACAGCTGATGAAGGAAAAACTCAAGAGCGAATGCATCATTTTCTTTAAAAATCTGAGCTTAGATATAGTAGCTGCGTCACTATGGATCCTGGTAAAATCCAGATATGTGACAGGTTTATTACACAGGCTGCATATAAACGATGGAAGGTGTCATCCTCAAATGGATTTTTGTGCATTAATGCCATTTGTAGACTTAAAAACATTTGTCTCCTGGAGACTGATATTCAAAAAGCATAATCTTTTCTCATGAATATGAAGCTAAATGAAGCTAAATTCACTCATTATCACTCTGCTGATGGTCACGTTTGTTTTGTTTTTCAAACCAATGCATGACAGAAGAACTGACTATATCTATATCCACTTCACTGTAGTGTTCGCATCTGAGATTTATTTAAATGCAGAGAAAAAAGTCAACACATACGCTAAATTCACTCCTTTTTATCAGTCTGCCAATGGCCTGATCTTCAAAAACTGACATGTGACCTACATGCACGTCACTGTTTCTGTAATCCTCAGATAGAACTATGTAGTCCAAAAGAGGAGACATCTTTAATGCCAGCATACACTGAAAGACCTCTTGCTCAATCAGCTGAGGCACCACACATCTCTTGAGTGGTTCTACCACCGACCCACTAATTGAATTTAATTGAGTTAGCAAAGCACAAGCATATATATAGTCATTTATACAAATTACCCCATGAGGTCTAATCTGGGGAGAATGAATGATGAACCTCTGATGAATTTCTAAAGCTTCTTCATACTGTATATAGGCTATATTCATCTGTGAATGCGGAAGCCACTGTAAGAATTAATTATTCAAACTCCAGCTGTTCTATCACAGAAAGGAATATCTTGTAGAGTAGATATTTGCAATGCATGAATTCAATTAACTTGAGCTTGCGCACTGACAAGAGCAATTGCATGGCAACTGTCAAAATGAAAATTCAGGTCAGTGGCTTTGGTATGCAGTCCAGTCCAGCTTATATGCACAGTCCTGTTCCACTGTGATGCGTAGGTGGACAAGGTGTGGGCTGACGATGTTCATTACTTTCCACTCTGCGAGGCAATACTCTTCCTCAGTCTTCAAGCACTCCCTTGCTATGTGCCCTTGTTGCCAAATACAGCACATACATACCTTCACAGTATGTGAAGGTATGTATGTGAAACTAAGAAAATTATATAAGGGTGAAAAGAATCCACGTACAGGTCTTTTTTCAAAGAAATATTGCTAATAGTTTTTTGACAACATTGTGTCACTAGTTGTACAGACACAAACACACAGAAGTAAAAGGTCAGACAGCATGTGCCTCGTTTCTGCAAGTGACAGCATCCATTTCTGAGCGCAAAAAAAGAAAAAAAGACAGTGATTCCTTTAGGGTGCTGTCTACAACCTTTCTTTGCTCAAGACACAAGGATAAAAAAAAAAATCCATAAATAAAATCCCAACATGATTTGAAATATGACAGACTTGAAGAGTCTACCCAGAGTCTGCAAAGACAGAGGAGTCTTAGGGCTGCAGGTCTGACAGATAAAGGGACAAATGCTGATGATAACTGCAGTTCCCCATATGCTCACCATCAGCTCCCCTCACAAACAAGCAGTGAGCCAGCTAGAAGAGGCACCTGGGCCTGTGGCGTGCAGCTGCTGACGATTGTGGGAGGGAGTAGTAAAAATATAAATGGTAAGTAAGTAAATGCATAAAAAAATGAAAGAGAATATCTACCTGTCTGCACACACACATACACACACATTGAACATGAGAACAAATGAACACCACAATGACAGCAGAACCAGCTGATGAATGCTCAGGCTCACTGAGTCTGCAGCATTGTCCTCAGGTCTGCCAGGTGTGAAGACGGAGTGTGCCATGATAATGATTGATGTAATGATTGATGATTGATGTATGATTGATGGTTACCTACCTTGAGAAGATAAACTGGGATGTTACTGAAGTCCACAGGAAGTTTGAGAAGGAAGCGGGCTGAGAACTCTCCTGTCTGGAGAAACATTAAACGGAATTGATTAGAAAAAGAAAAAAATTAAAAAACTAAACCTTGTAATTTCATAGGGGTGTGCATACTCTTCATATCTATCAATTAACCTTTTATTACTCTGTCTGGCACTAAATCAGACCAATCTTTACTGTTATAGGTCAGTTAGGATTACCAAAATCATTTCTGTTTGCTAAATGCCACAATAATGATATATCTATATCCATCTATCTACATACATACATTGCGACCAGACATCGTTCTGTGGTCGGACTCAGCAAAGCAGGTCATGATGCTTCAGCTCACCATGCCATGGGAGGAGTGGATGGAGGAAGCCCATGAGCAGAAGGATAAATATGAGGACCTAATGATCAGCTGCCATAAAGGAGGCTGGAGAACCAAGTGCTGGCCTGTGGAGGTTGGGTGTCGTGGCTTTGCAGGCCAATCACACAGTTGGCATAACTAGAGCGAGACGGAGGAGAGCCACTGCTACCACTATAGATGCAGCTGAAAAGGCACCAAGAGAACTCTGGCTCAAGAGGGAAGGTCTGTGGGTCGCTGCTAGGGCAACAGACCCGGGTCTGACCAGCCTTGGTAGGGTTGCCTGGGCGAGGGTGTATGATGTGTGAGATACCCGAAACACTATCACTAATGATAGCATCAAGCACATGATGTATCTAAATGACGGAAGATCACAACCAGTCTGTCACATGACTCTTACCCAGCTGTTCTTCCGTCCAGCATAAACTTCCATGTTGCGGCCGTAGTTTGCATCCTCCAGCAGGCTGTCGTACTCAAACAGCAGCCTGGAGCTCTCACGCAGACGCTGGCACTGGTAGTGATGGTACTGCTGAAGCAGCTCCCTCACCAGCTGGATTAAGCACTCGGGGTTCCCAGCATCCCAATGGGACAAGTGCTGATGTAGACACCAGAGAAGTGAGACGTTAGGACAGTCATGAGACAACTCCTCAATTGAAGTCGATGTGACAAGAAATCTTCAGTACAGGCTACACACATGGACACAACGAAGACAACGACCTGTCTCACAACCTTGAGAAATAGCATCCTGATACATTATCATACAATTCATTTGTATTTTTAAGCAAACTACCACTGCCATGAGGACAAAATATATTGAGAAACTAAAATCTAGGTTTTAAAGATCCACAATGCTTCCAGACAAAGACACTAAAATGAAAAATGCAAATGTACAAAGTGCAAGCCAAAACTGCAGTCGTCAAACATGCAAGCTGAATCATGGAAAAACGTTGTTTCATGTCATCTAAAGCTGTCTTTTTCAACCCTGATCCTGAAGGCCCACTGTCCTGCATGTTTCAGATGTTTCCCTGCTCAGTCACATTTGACTGGACGGCCATCAGCTGGTCTTCAAGGACTACACAAGTCTGTCAATGAGCCACTAATTAGTCAGGTGTGTTTGAGCAGGGAAACATCTGAAACATGCAGAACAGTGGGCCTTGAAGGCAAAACACTGATCTAAAGGGCTAATAAATTGAGTAACCCATCAAAACATGGACAATACTGAGTTATTTTTTAAAAACTGATTCAGATGAGTAGTATAAAGATAAAAGGCAGAGAACACGCAGCTATTAGTAGCTTCTGGGATGAAAATGTTAATGGGATAACTGGTTGTCCCTGAAAGAAAAAGTTAAATGCCTGAGATCAGAAGGAAAGGGTTGTACTAAAGGATGTCCTGTGACCAAACAGAGATTTAAACTGATATGGAAAAGTACTGAACCTGCCTCCTCAATCTGCCACTTTCCTGACCCCTGCTGCCACAGTGACTAATAGCTATTCCTGATAAGAGTTCAGTATGCGATGTGGGACACAGGCGACACCCTTGCAACTTACCATACTCACGTCACTTCAGAAAGCTGAGGTTCCTTTTTGCTATTTGTAATGTGTATATTATATATATATATATTCATATCTAAGTCAACATTTAGGCTAATTTATGTTTACTAGTAAGTGTATCTTGCACTCTGAAGAACTTCTGCATGCAAAAACCTCATTCACAAGTCTCAGTTTCAGTCATCACTAATGGTTTTGACCCCTTTGATTGAGCCAACATTCATAATACACAAAGCTACATTTACAACATAAGCATATAAATAAATTGCTGTCATCATATCAGTCTAATCAAGACAAAATAATTATTGAGCTCTTGAATCTTAATGATTTGAGTGCCTTTAATGTAGCAGTACCACATGTAAATCAAGAACAAAAACACTTTGGCTTGATTAGTGCTCTGTCTGGGCCCTGAAGAGACTGTGTACTCATTTAAAGTAGTGGTTTAAGTGAGGAGAAAAGGGGTCGTGTTAAGGATCTGACATGGACCACCTTTGGAACAATCACTACATTTCCATACGAACATGGAGGATGCTTGCACATCATCTCGGAAGAGATGTTGCTTTTTTTTCCTCAAAAACATTTAATGTAAAAATGATGACAAAAAGAGACACAACGTGTCTGCAGGATGATACGAGTGCAGCCTTGACGCATCATAAAAATGAAAGTGATTCCTTTCTCCAACTCTCTCTTGAAGTCACATACAACTTTTGATTGGATAAACAATAAGCAGTGCAACCTAAATGTTATAACTGTAGTTCCTCAGTAAATGTGTAACTTTACTGTCTTGATGTGGCATTCCAGCCAAAAAAATACAGCAAATCAAAAATAGAAAGACATTTTAATGTGCACTGAGTGAGTAGGAGGCTTAACAAATGCTGGAATTAACCATAAATACCCATTACATTTAGGTGGTGAAAGGAGGATATCTTTGACTTTCAAGAGCTCGTCTCCAAGACTGTCTGTCTGTCTGTCTGTCTGTCTGTCTGTCTGTCAGTCTGGCAGCACACATCAGCCTCAAGGAAAGAGCTTTCATTGTTTCAGAACGGGGTAGGGTGGGGACAAGGGGGCAGTGGCACAGGCAAGCTAAACAAAGACAATGACCTCACCGTCCTGATCCTCCAGTGGTTACCAGCAATGCCAGTATTCCCGAAAAGAGGGGGAGATACAAACAAAGATGGGTATTGTTCAAAAGTGGCAGTCAGAGCCGTGGGGCAGGAGCGAGCTGAAACTGAAGAGACTGAGGAAGTGCTGTGTCAGGATTGTGACAGAGGATATCAATGAAAGTCCAGTGGGGTGGATAAGAACTGGTGAGGAAGGGATCAGATGTGGGAGAGAGGGAAACACAATGCTGTGGAGTTCAGGCAAGTAGGCCAAGGCCAAAAACTGGATGGGAAATACTGAGTTGTAACTAAACAAAATATAAATAACTAATAAGACCGTGAAAGATCTGTTTCTTCTAGTACACAACTTTTTTTGAAAAAGCAGAGGGACAACACTTCAGTATTGTAGCATACTGAAATTCAAAAGGTGATAAGGAAAGTTCTCAGTGAACAAAACCTAACCGCAACATTAAGATTAAGAGTCATGACATGTTTAGTTGCAATGAAATGTGAGAACTCTCTGCATGGACTAGATGAATTACAGGAGAGATAGTTAAACTCCCAAAACCACTCTGGTTGGGAGGCAGGATATTTAAAAGACCAAGTATGGTAAAGTCCTCCCAGTAGACCTATTCACGCAGCCAGCTCAATCTGCCTCTGCAGCCACGTTATCCTGCCTCACTGTGTGTGAAATGCACGGGGGCTGAAAGGATAGCATTTGTTTCACCACTGTTACATCTCTGCAAGCAAGTTTAATAAGGGGCAGAAAAAATACAAGGTTTGTGACCAGAGTGGTTGGAGGGAAAAAAAACATCAGCTGGATTGGTCACATCAAGACCTTTGTCTCTTGACTTGGGGCTGTACTTACTCAGCAAACCCTGTTGCTGTTCTTAGCAACCTGGTGGAGCTACTACCTGCTGTAGCTGAACTGATCTCTGCCCCCTGCAGCTGCAGAAACACTGCAGACACCAGCAGTGATCGTGAAACTAATTCCAGTACTGCTGTCTGTGTCCCACTGAAGCAACCAGGTAGATTTTTTCTCTTTGTTAGCATTAACTCAGCACACAATCAATAAGGCACTCCTTAGGGATTCATTGCTGGCTGTAGACATCAAGTCGAGGAGAGGTAATGTCTCCATACACAAATATACACTATATGGCACCTCCATGGTATCACTGCGGATGCACAGCTGGAGAGTGGAGGCAGAATGAAGATGGGATCTCCTGTGGGTTTTGATATAGTGATCTCTGAAAGTAGGTAGTGTCTTACCTTTCAATCTCTGTCCACTTGGATTTCATTTACTTAATTTAATCCTTAATTTAAGGTGTACCAGTAGACATCATTTGGCTAGGTTGTTAGTAAATACAGATCACTGTTTATGTGCTTCTGTTAATCCTGAAACCTCAACAAAGAGCAGGAAGGGATTTTTCTCCCACAAGTTTAAAGCAGAACAAATTGACTTCATCATCATCATCGAATATCAGTTTTAATTGTCTTACAAAGGAACATCTGATTAATTTTAGGAACTATTATTGAATTCTCAGACCCATGAAGGCCTGTTTTCAAAGTAACTTCTGAATCCCAGGACAGGACATGAGAAAATCAGAAAATCAGGAAAATCAGAAACATCCTGACTCAAGAAGATGCAGAGAAATTAGTCCATGCTTTTGTTTCTTCTAGAGTGGA
>JBAMYA010000015.1:16074250-16086295 GCA_037176975.1 Arrhamphus sclerolepis
AAGAGCCTTCAGCTATCAGGCTCCTCTATTGTGGAATCAACTCCCAACCTCAGTCCAGGAGGCAGACTCCCTCTCTAGGTTAGGTTGAAGACTAACTGGTCTCTTAGACCAGTGTTTTTCAACCTTGGTCCTCTAGGCACACTGCCCTGCATGTTTCAGATGTTTCCCTGCTCGAACACACCTGACTAATTAGTGGCTCATTGACAGACTTGTGTAGACCTTGAGGACCAGCCGATGGCTATCCAATCAAATGTGACTGAGCAGGGAAACATCTAAAACATACAGGACAGTAGGCCTTCAGGACCAGGGTTGAAAAACCCTGTCATAGACAACCAGATGTTTACACAGCACCTTTCCAGTTAATGCATTAATCTCATAAGACTACTAAAATCGTACAATGTGAACCCAGCCTTAGAACAAAATCTTAACATCTTCATGACTGTGTTCTCCAGCTCCGCTTCCAGTCTCTTGGTCAGTTCCACTGTCTACAAGCTCTCTCCACTACTCTTCTCTTCAATCACAAATCACTCCAGCAAAAAACATTAGCAAACACTGGATTTTTAGTGCTTTAACCCCCCATTTCCATTCTCTTTAAAACTGCTCTCACTGTTACTTATTGATCCTTGGCACCTGGTAGTCAACAGATGCTTCATTGTCCACCCTTCTCTCTCTCTCTCTTTCATTTTCCAAAGTACTTTCCAACTGATCATACCTGCAATGTTATGATGACCTTATTGTGGCACTGGAAGGTAAGTCAAAGGACTAGCAAAGTCAATAACAATTACCACTTGTGGATGACAAAAGAGTCAAGACACTTTATCTTCCAGGCTGTTCAGATATTTTGAACTTCTGACTGTGAGATGGACCAAATATCCATTATTGTTGTAAAGGCTTAAAATGACCAGAAATTTAATGTTACAGCCAACAAATGTCATTGAACTTGTTTCCCTCATATCGCACTGAATGTTCTAATTTTGAATTAGCAAGTTAGCAGTTGAATGTTGAAGCAAACATTGGTCAAACAGAGGGAGGAAGAAGGAGAAGCAGTGAGCCAAAAAGCAATGTTCATGTGTTGCAATGTGTGTATGGCTATGTGGAGACATGTGAGTACGCACAGACTCTTCTCTGAATTGATTTTACACGCTCTGCTGAAGGCTGTGTGTGCCAAAACAAATCTATGTGAGTTTTTTTTTTTTTTCATGAATAGGATAAGCCCTGAGGAAAATGTACACATTTAATACATGAAAAAACACAAAAGATGCTATAGTCACAATATAAACAGTTTGAGAGCTCAGATTTAACATTTGATGAAATGAAGTGAAAGAAAAATCCATCTATATGCCCTCTAGATCAGTCTGTTTGGAAGAAACCGCTTTCTTAGGGCTTTAACCACAGGGGGTAAGAATCATAGGCCTAAACAATAGTCCTTGGTTTGATCTGGACCTTATAATCCAATTATTTTGTCACAACACACAGGCAAAACCTGTGTCAGAAGATTTAAGCCTTACCTTGGCTGATGATAAAACCTGTCACTCAAATAAATAAACCATTGATACCTTCCATTTTTTTGAAAATGGTGTTTATCTGTAAGGGCATTTTTATAATCGTATTACATTAAGATATTAGGATTTGATTCAATATCAATGTTAAAAACTGCATCTTAAAAATATAGAGGATTAGCATTGGGTTGTGTATTTTATCATATTCATGAAGAAGTGGCTCCACATCAACACTGATTTTCAGTGTACAGTCACTGTGCCAACACAGACCTAAATATTATAAACTCTGAGCCTTTAAAAAAAAGAAAGTGCTACTTGCAGTTCTTGTACAGTTCCTTGCCTGCAATGAACTCCAAATTCCTGGTCCCAATCCAGGTGCCCGGCAGCACTCGGGTTAGACTATTATGCATCTTTTTTTTAACCAAACCTTGAGGGTGGCTAACTACTGGAGTTTAAGCTACCTGTTATTGATAGTAGCTGTTATTGTCTTAAAGCCTCTAAACTGCGCGATTTTGGGCCGTCACAGACAAAAGATCAGCTTCATGGCGGAAATGTGAGGATATCTGTTGTTGTTCATTGAAATTAGCTGTCCTTCACATTTATGGGGACTTCTGCAACAAAGCTGGGAAGAACTTTCTGAAGAATAATTGATTTCTGTTGTAGAAAGAGTGTGTTCAAATCTTATATCAAACAAAGGTGGCTACTTTGAGTCAACAGCTGGTTTAGAATTGATTCAATGATTTCTGCTTTAAATCCATCCATCCATCATCTACTGTATACCCGCTTTGTCCTGTGCAGGGTCACGGGGGTCTGCTGGAGTCTATCCCAGCTCACTTCGGGTGAAAGGAAGGGGTCCACCCTGGACAGGTCTCCAGTCCATCGCAGGATTTCTGCTTTAAATTCAGTAGCTTATTTGTTCTATTCCTCATTTCAGACTACAATGAGACATTAAACAGCACAATATAAAAGAAATATAAAAATCAGGGGTGCAACCATACATGTATCTGTATTGAACCGTTTGGTACACACATGTATTGAACAATACAGATTTTTTAATTTATTTTATCAACTTGTTGAAGCTCAGTGGATCTGTGTTCGACTACTCTGCCTAGGCTACATTGTCGAGTGCAGATCTACTGAGCTCCTCCCACATTCAAGCTAGTGAGACTGAGCTAATTCTAAACCGGAGGAAGACGTTAATTTTTCAAATGACTGTAACTCTTCAACTGTTTGTGCTGTCAACATAATTCCAGCGGATTCTGGAAGCCGAGAAGCAGCTTTGCTCTGATGTTTAAGCAACATCACACACTGGAGGTGGCGCTGTTGTGCTAGTGTGATTCGGTCGTAGGTACGAGGCTGCAGATAATCACACCAGTGCTGATATTCAGTAGTCAGATGCAAGGCTACTGCTAGGCTAGCAATGATTTACAAGTCAGTAAAACTAAAACCTATTCAGTTATTTGGTGGTGACTCGGGTTTCTAAGTGCCAGAAGAGCAAAAATAAAAATAGAACTGATAAAGAGCATATCACAAAGCCACAGCTTGTTAAACTACGTGCTGCAACACTGAGGTCTTTGAAGATTTATTTCCTAAAACAAATACTGAGTGCATTCATCAATACTGTTACTTTTTGACTGAAAAAGTGCCAAGAGGAATAATACGAAAGCAGCTGCCTATCAAAGACACTGAGTATAACAGGGTATATGCAGGAATCCTGGAGTTGAATTTACCACCTTTTACTACCCTTTTTTACTACCACCACAATATTTTTTACAACCAATACATCAAGCAGAAGCAGCCTTTTTAAATACAAAAATATACATTTTTTTTTTCTAGTGTTGGCTGTCCTTACCTTAACCCTAGTCCCCCGGTTATCCTAACCATAACCCTTACCCCACCCCATAAGATAAACTTGACACTTCAAACAAATGACACTTGACAACAAACATTAACATTAATAAAAGTGAATAAAAATGTGTCATGTCACACACACATTACCGCACACACGCACAGACACTGTGACCAAAAATATGTAGATGTGACACAGTCATCTGACCAAATACGAACGTGAATTTCTTGTTGCTTCTTCTGAGCCGACTGGTTCAAAGACTCAAACATGAGTACATATGCCCGCATCATTGAGACTATTTGTAAGCAACTTCTTAAAATGTGGTGCAATGTCGAATCGAATTATGTAGGCAGTCTTATTCTTACCACATGCGAAGCTTTTGGCAATATCAGAGTAATACCTTCATTCAAACTGTAGGAATGATGGTGGGCTGTGGTGTTCAGGCCCCAGAGAGCTTCAGCTCTGAGAGCTGATGCTAGTGACAGTAAGGTCTGCTGTCTGCCTGCTGCAGCCGTCATGATACTAGTGGCACTGGTTTACCGCTGAGGTGGTGAAACGGCAATGTTTGTGTTCGTGGCTGGTCCGTGTACCATCACTAGGGTTCTCCCCAACATATAACGATGGTATATAATGACACCACCATCTTTTTATCTAGTGCCACCATCAATTTATCTATCCACCGTCCAAATATGTCACAGGGAGCTCAGAAATTGACCACCATATTAATTTGTTTTCTACCCATTTTAAGCACCGATCTACTTCCATACTACTTTTGCTAACTCGTACCCTTTCTTACCATCTCTCTGCCCACTCACCGTTATCAGTGTGCCAGCAGAGCCGGTCGGCCCTTCATTTAGGCTACTCAGGTAAATGATCCAATCTTCCTACTGAATCACGAGTCCAACGTCTCCACTAACACGGTTTACATGACTCTTGTAGCTGCTAACGCTAAGTACAAATTGCATGAGTGAGAGCGCTTCTACTGTCGCTACTACTGTGGAGTAGCTGACTGACCCGCCCAGTGGCGGCAGTAGCGACTGTCTGCTCCCACCACCGCCGCTACTACTGAGCTGGCTGACTTGCCCATTTGCTGGCTCTGCTGGTTTCTGCTATGCTGCTGTCCGCTCTCACCACCAGTGGGTCACCAAGCTGACTCACCCAGTTGCTTGCTATGGTGTTTTTTGGCACATTTTTGTCAGCATTTTTAATGCTTGTTCGTAAGTATTTATATTTTCTCTATGTAGCTATTTAAAATATTATTCCCCCTTTTGACACTATCGCTTTGCTCGAGCATTCTGGATCAACTGAGGTAAATGGTGGAAAATGCCGTAAGCAGCACTCTGATAGGCTATCAACTTTGACTCAGGTCCTGCTAGCATGAATATTAGATACTGTTTTTTATTCAATGAAGTTAAAACACGTAGACAAACATGTAGCACAAATGGTAAACTCATCATATATTGAGGTGGTGATGAAAAATTTGCTACCATCAGCTGGAATAAGACAACTGCTTGTGGGACAAAATGTTTTCAGTCAACTCGCATTTGTTACCTTTTACTACCTTTCGAGGGCCTTAATTTTGGTTGATTTGATTTACTATCGTGCAGACACTCTGTATAAGTGCACTCTAAGCAGGGCTGTGTATCATCAGCACCTGGTCTTCAGAATGGTACAAAAACTCCTCGTCAACAAACCCTTTAAGCCAAGCGGTAGCAAGGCAATCTGAGACCTGGCTCATGGGGGGGGTTGTCCTGCCTAGGGTCAGCACGAGAAAGAGGTTGGCAGAAAAGTGCAATTACTACAAAAACAATGGAACCCATAGTTAAGTGTACAAAGCTCTCATAATTAACAACTATGGGTTGAGCTGAAGAATGAACAGAGAAAAGGAGGAAAGGAGGACAGAGAAGAGGGGTGAGGGATCATGTCAGTGTCCCCCTGCAGTGTAGGTCTATAGCAGCATAGCTAATATGAGGCTATGTTTTGGACAAACCTGCTGTGACTGTTGGTCCTTGTGTGCATGTGTATGTATATACACACACAAAAACACACACACACACATACATGTATGTATGTGTATATATACATACATATATATATATATATATATATATATATATGTATATATATTTATCTGTGTGTGTATATATCCCCGACATAGGTATAACACATTTGTGTGTGTGGGTGTGTGTGTGTGTGTGTGTGTGTGTGTGTGTGTAGAGGGAAGAAGTCAACCAAACCAATGTTTTCCAGAATAACAAATACAAAATGCACACCTAAATTGGGCATTTTCACCCTGAATAGAACCAAGTTGACAGAATTATGTCTTCCTGTGCCATCCGTCTGTATCATCTTCGATCCAAAATTCATGCAAGGCCAAGAGAAAGACTGGCATCTGAAATTACAAGATAATTATATAGGCCAAGAGAAGGTATTTGTTTTTGTCTTAAATGTGATTTTTATAGATGCTGGCAGCCTGATCCGATAAATCGCTGTAGACTTGAAAGTGCAAGGCATTAAAAACTCCCAAGTATTAAATTAATCTCTGTTAGTCTCTAATTCAAGAGTGGGCTCACACCCTGTTTCGCCCCCGAGAGTGCCAAGCGTAAGATCATGCTAAATTGCTCTTGTCATGTGTTTAAGACACTTGGCATTCTCAGTCTAGTGTTTTTCACTATGATCTCTGAGGCTTGTGTCCAACATAGCGCAACTTGTCAGAAATAGCACTTTTCTAACTACTTTTACTTAGGTTCTGACTGAGGTACAGCCCAGTATCAATCCACCGTGAAGGGTGACAAAATAGTCCCATCTTGTTCTTTGCATTTGTGTCTTATTTTTTTTCCAATCAGTTGGTATTTAGGAAATGCCAGATCCTTTCTTTCAACCATCTCTAGTGGCAATAAAAACTGCCCTTTAAAAGCATTTCCAGACTTGTCAGTGAGTTCTGCCAATAATAAACTCAAATAAAAGGTGGAACACATTATTCCCTAAAGCACGAAGGAAGCAGGATAAGCAGTTGGTATACATGGACATAATCTTGCTTTATGGGTCATTTGAGGCCCTTTGTTAAAACAGTAACAGGGGGCAGACTTGGGAGGCAGATAGGAAGCACTAACCAATGCCTGGCATTTAGGATCACCAGGGCCAACATGAAGCTGGGACATTTCCTAGATGTGAATATGACTAGAATGGCTTTACACCTCATGTTCATCGTGGGAGTTGTCCTGATATTCACATTACAATGCTCTGTTGGTAAAGAATGGACTACTACTTTAATACAGAGAAATAAATACTTTAAACTGTGAATAAACACACTGTGAACACAATAAATGTGGAAAGAGAAATTACAGGTCAATTAGTCAAACGTATATAAACATATTATTATTATCCACAAACAACAAGGGGTTTATGGGGAAAAACAAACAAAACAAAACAAACCCCAGCATAATTCCCTCATTATTGGAATGGTACAGACAGGAAAGCAGGGCACAGTGAGGGGAAACGCGCAGTAAAAGGTCGCAGTCCAGGACTGGTTCCTGTGCCAGCTGCAACATGACGGCAGCTCTCTGTACACGGGACCCACCGGTACCGCTCAACAACTGTGCAATGTGGTGCCTGGAGTTCATCAGTGGTTTTAAATTAAATATGCGTGCATATACTAAAACTATGGCAAATGAAGAGCAGCTAGACTACAGATCTACAGAATGCAGTAAAATTTTGAACTTCCTGTGTCTCTCCTCTTCCCCATTTCACTGCTTTAAGATGGATAAGTGGAAACATGTTGAAGCAGAGAGGCCATCAAGGTTAAACTCAGGTCTCATGCAGAAGCCATTACAGATGAAATGCTGGGGAACTCCCAAAATGTTAACTGCCTGCATGCATCGCTGGACAAGTCTAGACCAGAGAAATGATAGATTACGCACAAAGGGATAGACGGGCAGAAAGTAATGGGGGAGTTTAAAAAAAAAAAAAAAGAAGAAGAAAGAAAGACACAGGTGCAATTAGAGATAACAGTTCTTATATACTGGCTACTTATTCCTATCTAACTGTTGGTTAAACCAGATAAAGGGTATATTTTATGTTGAGTAATGCAGAGAAACTGCCAGTCTAGATATCCAGATACAGTATGTAAGTAAGTGTTCTCGGGAAGGATACTAAGGTACACATTTCCCTCGTGTTCCTTACTTGTAAATTCCTTTAGATAAAACACCCACTAAGTGAATTTAATATAAAGAGATAAATAATAATAATGCATCTTTAACAGCAGTCATAGCTCTTAAAAATGAAGTGGTGAAAACATTTTGTCCCACAAGCAGTTGTCTTATTCCAGCTGATGACCATGATGTCACTGAGCGAGCTGGAACTCATGTACTCTTCATAATATGAATTGACAACATTCCACAGTACTTTCTGATTATACTGAATTATAAAACAAATACTGATTATAAAAAAAACAACAGAAAATTTGCATGAACTTTCAATGACTTCATATGTTGTGGTTTTATTGTTATAATGGTATGAATGCATCTATATAAAACAGGTCTACATAAAAGAGTTATCTAACATTTCTATGTATATATCATGCATTTTTTTCTGTCATCACTTACTGAAAATAATGTGATTCATTATGTATAATTGCTCTCCACCTTCCCTCCCCTTTTGTCATTGTCTTTGTCATTTCCTCTTCTCTGGTCAGTTTTCTCAGTAACTGGCTGACCTGCTCTGGTGTAATCCTGTTCCTCTCATTAACTTTGGTGAACATGTCTTTCCCTGATAAACCCTGATCTCTGGGTTAGGGTATTACTATTAGCATCTTTGAAAACACATTTGAGAACGCATTGCCCAAGGCGGCCACTTCAAACACAGCAAGCAAGAGGTGCTGATTCATTTCATTCCGACAAGTTGGAATTCAACGCTGGAGATGGTGAAGTGTCTGAGCCCTAATCAAGCCGTAATAATAGCAATCCTAGACCAACAGCATCATAAAGTAGTTGTACTGACACCACTAGAATGGGACACACTGATCCCTGCAGGTAGGTTATGTACTTATAAATGAGTGTGTTAATGGAAAGGGTGGCATGAACTGTCCATCATGGAAATAGTTTTTTTCAGTGGCCTCCTGTCCCTCACTGACTCAAATGTCACCAGGATGTGTCGAATGATCCTTCCAGCCTTGTGAATAATGTATTGATCTTGTTGGCATCTCCCCCAGCACACCACTTCTCCTACTACTGTGGTCATGGCAGGGGTGGTACACAATGAAGGATATAAACTTTCAAGGAAATACAGTTTGTTCACCCTTTACAGTTTCAGTGTCCATCTTCCAGAATTGCCTGTTAGAAAGTACACTCAAGGACTCGTACAGTACGGCGGGGCTTGGTCAGACATATGCTGTATACGCAAACATCCTCAACATTATTGAGTAAGCAACTGGGGATAAAACAGCTAAAGTCTGTTTCCACATGCAGAGAGCTAGCCTGGAAAAACAAATGCTGATTTTAGGAGCCTTTTGTGATTGATTTTCAAACCACTGGCTTGCATAGCAGTTAAACTGTGTGCAAATACAGCATTCTATTTATTTATTTATAAAAAACAAACAAAACAAAACAAAAAGCCAAGCTGTTCAGAAGTAGTGTCTACAAGAAAAAAACATCTTTTTGATGCGGAGATTGGGCTTTATAACAACTTTGACATGAAGACTTTAGAAAACTGTACAGCCTTTCTGTTAAGAGCCTCCTCTGTTTTAAAATGAGACCATATCGAAAAAAAACGACTTCACTTTACTCTGCACTGAAGTTCTATTGTACCTGGACTCCAGAACATATAATAGTATATACATTAATGAATAATAAAACAGTTAAACACAAATAATTCACACAAACTTTATCCAACTACAGCTCAAAAAGCCTCCTGGGTTCACACACATCACAAAGGCCTTGAATCCATCCTTGGTTTCTGCTGTAAAATCAACACAGCTTGTTGTTCACCATCTATCCAACAGCCCTGACATGTTCACCATGATGAAAGTAACCACCCATAAGCTGTCTTTCAACACACAAGCAACATCAATAGATTATTTACTTCAGACAGGCATAAATGTGTCAGAAAGGTTAAGTGTTGATCAAAGTTATATGAGCCGTTACTGGCCAATATGAGATTCACATCCATGGTAAAAGGAACAATGACTTGCTCGTTACCAAAAATAAACCCTTAGACTGGAAGAAGGCTTTCATCATCACAAACATAATTGAGTCATAATGCTAGTGTGAGGGCTGACATGAGTGACCAGCTATAAACATGTTTTACACAATGAATTTCAAAGCACTCTGAGGTAGGGAGCAGCCATGGTGGCCAATTAACCACAATCTGGACACCATCTAGCCTGTATTTTCCATTTCCAGAAAATACAGCGCTACAGTGTACCTCAATAAATTTGGGGTAGTGACAGAACTCATCTACTGTAAAAAGTTTATTTGTAGGACATGTGGCCCCTGATCATCTTGTTGTTGTAGTTTTGTCTAAGTAGTTGTAGTTGTCTAAGTTTCTTTTATCACTCCTGCATTGTGGTTTGAATGTTTTTTCCAAAAGTACAAAGGTTTGAGGAGTTCACTGTTACCTCAGTAGTCTGAGTCACCACACTATGACAACAAAATAACTGCAAAACCTTTGAGAGGACAATTCCTTCAAAAAGGGAGACAGAAATAATAGACAAAACTTTGCATCAAGTGATAATTCTATCCCAGATGTGCCCACAAGTACTTTTTCATTATCTAAATGTGTTGTTTTAATCAGAATTATTTTAAAGTTGGATTTATATTCAGAATAAAAGGGAATGCAAATTCACATATTACAAATATGTCAATCTGCAGTAAAGTGCCATTATTGAGCTTTAGAACAGATATCTAAGCTTACATTCAACTTCAGATGCTGAATAGGAAATGTCAATTAAGGATAAAATACCGAACAAGCTGCCTGGTCATGTGACCAGTAGAAAACCTTTGAAGCCTGTTTTTCCTTGAACCACGCAGTGCCATATTACAAAAAAGGTGGGACAAAACTGTCAAAGCCAACAGCAGAGCCAATGGCAAACTGTCAGTCAAGCATGTCAAATGACATCTGCGCATCTGATTGGTCAGTTTCATTGCTTAATATAAATGTATCTGATGTGGTACCAAAAAATCCCCTACGGTACAGCTGTCATGGGTGTAATATGTAACCATTGATGAAAAATGCAATCTCTGTACCAAGCTGTAAAAATGTTTAATTCTGCTGCAAAGTTGGCACTTTTAACATGGGGGTCAATGAGGATTTGCTCTGTTTCGGAGCCAGCACCTACGGGTCAGTGGAGGAACTGCAACAAAAGATAGTTCTGGGGGAGAGCCTCTATCTGGAAGTGGGATGGTTACCGCTTGATATAGACAATTATTTCAACAGTTTATGATCATGACTATGAATCATCAACCGGCCATCACCTGATGGCTAATAAGCTACATTAGTTTGTTTCTATCCAGCCGTCAAGACTATTTAATGTAGCAACCTTTTAGCCTGCTTCTAATAAAGCCTGTAAATTCAACATGAATCTAAAAATCAACTAAATTAGATTTTTTTTTTCCTTCAGTGAGTAAAACATAATGTGTATTGTTTGTTGGTTTTTTTAAAAATACAAATTAAAGTTTGACAATGTATTACAATTTTATGTGAACTTGATCCTAAATAATTCTCATTACCGATAAGGTAACGATGAATGTAAACCCTTTGATAATCCTTTCTTCCAAAAATGTTAACCCATGCAAAAATGAACCCACTGAATAATATCACAGTGCATGAAATATTATTTCACATCTTCTCACTGTATTTCAAATGGCCTAACTCTTATTACTGATATCTAATATTTATTTATGAACTCATTTTAGAGATGACTTGTTGTAAATAGGCACTATATAAATAAAATGAATTGAATTTTTTATATGCCTTCATTATCAAGTCATTGTTAACCAAAATAAATATGCAGTAGAGAAAAGAAACATCTAAAAAAAACTGAATAAATTCATGTCTATGAGTTAAATTATCTTTGAATTATCAGAGCATTTTATGCTTTAAAATACACTGTGCGTACAAACAGTCACCACCTAAGAAAATTACTGGCATGCATCAAGTAAAGAAAACATCTAAGGAGATCACTGAAAATATTAAAACTGGGTTAAGAACTGTCCAACAAATTATCAAAAACTGGAAAGATAGTGGCGAACCATCATCTTTCTGGAAGAAATGTGGTCGGAAAAAAACTTTAACGATTGTGATTGAGATCACTTAAACGTTTGGTGACATCAAGTAGTAAATGGTAGAACTCATGGTTATATTTAATAGTAAAAGTAAAAGCACTTTCACACGCAATGTGAAGGGAACTCAAGGGACTAAACAGCTGTGTATCCTTGATGAAATCAATAATTAGTGAGGATAATTGGGTGGAAAAGGTTTCAATTTGCTAGGGGCTAAAAAGATAGGAGTCTGGAGCAATGGAAGAAGGTCCTATGGTCAGATGAGTCCAGAATTACCCTGTTCCAGAGTGATAGGCGCATCAAGATAATACTAAAAGAGGATGAAGTGATGCTCCAATGCAAAATTTGTGATCTGCAAAAGACAAAGTTGACGTGAGAATGTGCGGTCCGTCACGCAAACTCTGACCCAAGCGTACGCTGG